>CAUJNA010003776.1:0-307500 GCA_963377175.1 Effrenium voratum | reverse complement strand
ACGCGCGCGGTTCGGAGAGCGACGGCGATGGTTTCGACTCGACTGGGAGGGGTCCGGCTGGTGTGGGGCCAAACTAGGCCGAACACATAGAGCACATAAAGAAACCCAGCTTCGAAAGCGAAGGCGCTGTTGGTTTGGATAGAACGACGGCGATGGCCACGGCTTCGAAGGGGGGGGGGGTCCGGCGGGGGTGGGGCCAAAGCTTTGGCGAAGACATATAAGAGGTAGTTTCGGATAAACATCTTTCAGCCCCCCCCCAAAAAAATAAAATAAAATAGAGGAGAGCAAAGAAGGGAGGCTGTCTCATGTAAGGGTCGGTAGGGCATTGGGCGCGCTTTGTTGGCTGGCTGTTAAGCTCGCCTCGCGGAGCTACCAGGAGATGGCTTTTGAGGGTGGCCGTTTTTGTTTTTTTCTTTTCCCTTCTCCTTTTCGGTAGAGCATAGGTCACTTTTGACTAGCTAAGGACATGGTTGAGGAAAAGAGTCGTTGGCAAACCTTATTTATTTGCTGCTTGTTTTCTGGGGCCCAGGGGAGCAGCTCGGAGTCCGCGGCTGCGGGGGGCGTCCAGCTGGACAAGGCCCGGTGATCTTTTTTTTTAGTTGGGCGAACTGGGCAAAATGCGCATTTCCGGGGATTCCTCCAAAACCACGTATAGGCTAGGCCGGCTAGGCTAATATGAACATGTTCTTTTTGGGTACCCCAGATGGCCAATTGTTTTGTGGGGTGGAGATTCCCTTCTGTATTTTGCGAACTGAGCTTTTTCCACTATCCCAAAGAATGTGGGCCTCTATTTTTTTGCTTCCTTCAAAACGCCAAAAAGCGAGCCATTTCATGCGGGTTTATTTACACTCCAAAAATCAGTTTTTTGAATCCCCATGAGCCAAGGCTCTGAAATGCTCTGGGGAATTTTCAGTCCGACGCCTTTTTGTCATGTTCCATTTTTGGTCGCGAGCCCCAAATATGATAGCCTTTTATTTCCGGGTCCCTAAGGGGCAAATGAGAATCGCTTTTTTTCTTTTTCTCCTCCTTGAAACACTTAGCAGCTTTGCTGATGGTTGTCCAGGTAGAACACACCAGAAAATCGAAAGGCTGGTTTCTTTCCCCGAGCGCTACGAAGCAGCTGAACATGATCAGCAGGTTGTCGTGGCTCGACGGTAGGCTCAGTTCTTTGAAAGCCGATCGGAAAGATATTGAGCCTGGTTTGTGGTGCCCGTGAAGAATCACATTTGGAGTGACAAAGGAGCCATAGGGATGCGAAGCCCAGGTCAGTATTGTTGAAAGTGTACTGTAACTGGGCCTCATCAAGTAAGATCAACAGATACTCTGTTGTTTGCACCAGTTAACTTGTCATCAAGTAATAATTTCGAGATATTTCGAGGGGCTCTTAACAGCTATTATTTGTCCAAATTGTAGGTGGTTTGCTTTGAGCACAATTTGGGTGAATTTTTGATGACGTCAGCCATGGACTCAGGATTCACAAGCCTCTTGAATTTGATCAGGGAGTTGGGCGCTTTTGAGTTGCACGCCCTAAGCCGCCAGGTTCTACTTGAATCGGTTGGCTTATGTGTTCGTACGGTGTGTCGAATTGAACGGATTGGGAAATGACCCGCCCCTCCAGTTTCTAGTCAAGCCTGGGGCCCTGGAAAGAAGGGATTTTCAGTGGACTCTCCCACCTTAAGTTGGGCGGGGGGTTATTCCGGGGCCAACATCACAACCCAACCTATTCAACATGCAGCTGCACAAGTACCGCCAGCCCCGGATTCAAATGGCTGTGGGTCAAAACCAATGTGATTCTATTTTGGGCAGGTGAATTCACCACCCAATTTAGAACCTATTTTGGTGGTTGGATTGGGATGTTCACTGGGGGTACGATTTGGCTTTTGACTCATGGCCGTATTTGTTCCTCACCAACACCCGGTTCCATTGGTTCCCCTACCCTCAACATCCAAGGCAGGCCATGGGAATAGCCATGGGAATCAGCCCCGGGTTCAAATGGAATGGAGGCCAAGGCAAGCGCAGCCCACGCCGAGAGTAGCTCCTCGAGCGCGAACTCCCGGTCCGTGGACGCGGCCAGTCGGGAGATTGCGGAGGTGGGAAGGAGCTTTCGGCTGCAGGGTGGGGCAAAGTATGGTTTAAACACCACCTTTGCAAGAAGTCATCATCATAACCAATGGTTTAAACACTTTTAAACCAATGGGTAGCCCCAAAAGGAGGAAAACGATGGTTTCGTTGCCATGCTTGCTTGCTGGCTTGCCTTGCTTTGCCTTGCCCTTCCATGCCTTGGCTCTGCTTTGCTTTGCGGTTTGCTTGCTTGCCTGCCTGCCTGCCTGCCTGCCTGCCTGCCTGCCTGCGTGCTTGCTGGCTGGCTGGCTGGCTGCCTTACCGCGCAGGTGATCTTCTCCCCAGAGGGCAACTTCCTGCAAGACCTCCTGATCGAGGAGCATGGCAACCGCGTAAAACCAGGGAGGTCTCTTAATGTAACAGGGTACTCTTAGGAATCAACCAAATGCTTTGGTAGCAACAGTTGAGCTAGTTTCCTTCCAAGATCGTTGCAAGCCTCGATCACTGGTGTCCTCAGAAACACTCCTCCAAACCACCGAAAACCACCTGCAAACAATGGAAACCAGGAAGAAGCCCAGGGCGCCCTACTGGGTCCCCCCCAGTGGTGCCCTTTTACCAACTTTTTGGGGGAGGGTTCGCCTAGTAAAATAGATTACAGAACAAAGTTGGTACCCTTATTCTAACCTCTGTACTGCAGGACCTAGCCTGAACCTGCAACAACCATTTGGAGATTTCCCAAAGGACCATTTCCCATAACTAGACCTTCTTGGCGGAGAATGGCAGTTCGAGAAGCCACCATTTGTAAATGGTTCTTTTAGGTTCCAGGTGGCGTCACCTTAGGATAAATTGCGGAAGGCCCGGGAATCTGTGGAGTTGTGAGGAGGGCGTGGCGGCCATCGACGCCTTGTCGCGGGCCACGCTGCTGCGTCTTCTGCGGAGCCTGGGGCCCCTGGCGCTGCCGCTGGCGCTGCCGCTGAACTTCCTGCTTGGGGGCTCCGACGACCAGGCGGCACCTTGGACCGAATCATTTGGGCGGTTTTCTGGGCAGGGAAAGAGGGAATGACCCCTATGAACCATCCCTTGTGGTTTCCTTTTAGGGAATCCCTGGGTTCATTAGCAAGTCATCTTGAGAGTGGGGAAGGGGTTGGGGCTGGGGTTTGGGAGATCCCGCAAAGGTGTGAGGGGGTTTGCCCCGGGGGCTGAGGCGAAGTTGTGGCGGGGTTGGGGTTTCTGGGGCCCTTTGTAAAGCGAGCTCACGATGAATGTTCTGGAGTAGGCAACATATGAACAGAACTTGATCATATAGTTTTTGTGCGCGCCAGATCTGGGCCAAGTTGGATTGCCTGCCTTGTGAGCGGAGATGACACACTCCAACAAAATGCACCCAGAATTTACTCTGCGGCCCGCTCAGATGCGGGCCCGAGGTCTGACAAGCTGGCAGCTGGAGTCATTGAGTCAGATAGATCCAGACTTCTTGTTATCACTCTAGGGGGCCGCAGATGTCATTGTTCCTCTCTACAAGCCGGGCGACCCGATGCTTGAGCGACAACCACGGGTAAGCACCAAAGCACATGTCTTTGTTTGTCCGGTTCACCGATATGGGAAGGTAGATGCGGGCTTGAGCTCTTTTGCTGAAGGGCAGGTTCTTTGGACAGACGTGGTGGTCACAGCTTCGACCAACATGGCCTCGTCGATGGCCTGGCATCCCATTTCTTTTTTGCGATTTGGCTGGGGCTCAAAAAAGTGGTACCAACTTTTGGGCCCCTTGGATGGAAACAAAGACCAAAACCTGCTGTTTGCCCCAGCTCTTAAAAACAATCAGCCACACGCAGTTGCTGAACCGGGACGACAAGCAGTCCCTGCTGGTGATCCGCCGCATCGTGCAGCTCGTGGACGCCGCCCGGGCCAGCGCGGACTCCGAGCGCGCGGGCTCCGAGCGCGACCGGGGGGACCTCCTGCAGACGGTGCGGGGGCTTCAGCGGTTGCAGCCCCTAGCGCAGGCGGGACCCATGGACATGGCAAGGATGTATGGATCTGACCTATGCAGTCCTCACACAGATTCTGTTTGACAAGGCGCGCAGAGGTAGGTATTCATGCATATGAAGACATGTTTTTTTTTTGTTGCGCATATGCAACATACACGGACGCATACATATACATGCATGAATGTGTCGGCCAAAAAATGGGATTTGCACACTGTACGTGAATCCCCTAGCGCCAGCTTGGCGAACTCTATCTAGTGAATCTCTTGATGTATACGGTGGATGTACCCCCCCACCCCCTTTCCCGCGAGGGTTGTTTGGGGACAGCGGACACCATCGTGGGGTCTCCCAAGGCTGCAAGAGGCTTGCAGGACCTCTCGCCTGGAACCGGTAGCCTCGGAAGCTGTTGCGGCTAGAAGCCGCGCGTGTGTCTCGTTCAACGGTTGGTCAGGAGTCGTTGGGAAGGCCTGGCTTCCTCCGGAACTCGGAAGGGTCTCCGTGGAACCCCGTGATGCAAACTCTGAGGGAGGGCTTTGAGCTTTGGACTGCCATCCCTCGCAAAATTGCTCGTGGAAACCCAAAAGGAGGACCCTTGTTCGGTCCTTTCAACAGAAAAAGAGCCAGCAAGGAGGATTGTGTTGAGGGGAGAACTGTGAAATACCCGCAGGCGGGTTGGTTTGAGGGGGAATCGCTCAGCCAGAATTTCGCATCCAGAGCCCTAAGACATGAAGGTGGCCACGCTGCAGTGTCCACCATCTCTCCCCTCCCGCCCCCCCTCTGCGGATCGATCCAGGGCCTGCATTCCCCTTATTTGCGATCGTTCCAACGGACACCACGACCATGCACCAAATGCGATCTAACGGACACCACGACCATGCACCAAATAGGCTTTGAGATCCTATGCTTGGCAAGGGTCCCCCCAAGGGACCGATTCCCAAATCCCAGGGGCTACTAGTGACGAATAAGGCCTACTAGCCACTAGGGTTCCTTTTGCCGGGCCGGGCGGGCGGGTTGGGTGGGTGGGTGGGTGGATGAAGGCCGGGGCCATCTTACGGTGAGGGGCCCTGTGGGATCGCAGGGCCTCCTGCCCTCCATCACCCCCGGCGCGGCCTCCTTCGCCCAGCGCTTCGCGCGGCAGCTGGCGCGCCGCATCTTGCTGCGCCTGGCCGACGACGTGCCTCGCCTTCGTCCGAGAGAAGCGAGGGGGGATGGAAGGGGGGGAATGGGGAGGGGGGAGGTTTTTTCCACCACCCCTTGCAGCCCTTGTCTCCGTTTTTTTTTTTTTTGCTTTTTCCTTAGTTGTGAGTAGTGCAACTTTATGTGCACACACACACACACACATATATATATATATATGCATAGTTGTTTGTTTTCCCGGTGGGTTCGTTTTTGTTTCTTTCCAGCGGTGCTCACCTTTCGCATGTTTGATTTGGGTTGTCGGTAAGGTTGAGAAGAGGGCCAGCAGCGCGCTGCTGATGAATTGAGCGAAGGGGAGACTGGCGGCGTCCGAAACAAGGGCCGAGCATGACGATGCCCCGGATTAATAAGCCCCTGGTTGATTAATCCGCACTCACTTTTGGAGGGAACACCCCCCATTACACCATGATTCTGATAGTGCAGGGGGTGTGCCCTTTCAGGGGCGATCCTTTGCTTTGGAGGCGGGACGTCCCGCTAAAACCTGCAGGGTTGATTCATTCGGCAAAGGTGGTGAGTACAAGAGCGGGTGCAAAAAACGCACGAGCCATGGTGGCAGGAGAAGGACGCTTCCTTCCTTTGAACAACTCTGCTTTGGGCTTGACCTCTTCTGCATGCAGAATGTTGGATGTTGGTTGGACTTACAAGTGAGGAAAGGCGGAGAAACAAGCATGAGGCGGGCAAGTACCAGCGACGACCCTCCTCTACTCTGGTGGGGGGGGGGGTGTTCGGAACAGACAGGTTCGTCAGACGCATTCCATACGTCCTGGTTTTGGATACGCCAGACTCGGGCAAGAGCCTCGAAGAGGTCTCGGTTTCACGCGGTCCTGAGGCGTCCCGACCCCGAGAGGGTTGCATAACCCCAAAGATGTGATGTGTCAAAAAATAGGTGTACGCCCCAAGTTGGGGAGCGTTCCTCTTGGTTCCCTGCAACTGCCCAAAAGCTGCTACCATGAAAAAAAACACATACCCAAGTAATGACTGAAGATTCTCGGCCGAAAGAACGTCAAGGCGCCCCTTAGGATTCCCAGTTTTGGCACGCAAGGGAAGAGACCATATTAATACTGTGGATGGACGAAATCCTGCACCACCTAAGACACCCTGGAGTGATGATTTGCCAGTGAACGCACGCTTTTCCGACGGGGTGGGGATTGCCCAAAGGCGCCTTTCCAGCAAAGGCAGGTTTTCCAGGGCAAAAGGGCAGGCAGCACCTCAGGAAGTGGATTGACCCACCTGCCTGGAAGGATGTGGCCTGTTCGATTCCAAAAAGTCGTTTTTTTTGGTAAACCAGCTGAACTCACTGTGAAGTTCACCTTGGGGTAAAACAACGATCTTGGGAGTTGCTTCATTTAGGCTCGCTACTTGCTTGGGCGCCGTGTTTGGCACACTTCTCGTGTTGAAAGGGGGGGTAGGGTCTCACTTCTCCCTGAAGGTCCCTGTAGGGATTGCTTAATTCAAATGTGTGGGTGGGTGGGTGGATGGGCGGGAGTGCATGATTTGCAGCTAGAGTTCCGGAGTGCATGGCCCATCCTTCGCCCTTGGTCTCTGGGATTTTCGGTCCTCCTTGCGAGGGTGTGCCCCTGACAGATGTCCCATGGTCAAAGCCTGGAGCCTGGGTGGATCCGTTCTGCCGAGCTTGGGATACACCGAGCTTACCATGATGTCGTTGCTCGGGGTTTCCTCATTTCGGGGACATGTTCAATATCATATTGTAAGCCTTGTAGGCTCTCTGACTAGAAAGTTTGACTAAACAGCCCATGATGTTCGCCGTTTCCAAGGACCATTTCAGGCAGAATGGCTATTTCTTCTTTTTGCTGTTTTACGTGTCTGGCCTTGATGACGGCAGGACGCGGGCCACATAGACGGCCACCACCGGACCAGACTCAGAGTTTTGACCACGGCGCAGATTTTCGCCGCGAAGGCTGCCGAATGAAGGCCGCCCTTAGTGTCTTGGCAGGCCTCGAGATCGGGCCTGCCTTGCACAGGCTTGCTTTGGGCATGGCGTGGAAAGGGAGTCATCCTGGGCTGGGCAAAAGCAGGTTGATGACAATTTACATGTTGCAACCTAAGTAGTCACACTGCAATTGACAGCTACTCTTATGGTAGAGGAGAATACCTGGCCAATCACGAGTTGCCGACAGCTTTCGTCGCGATATTTGGTGCTAAATGCCCGAACACATGTAAGTAATTTGCAAATATTCCATTCTAGTGAGCTTGTGCTGGCTGATGCACCACTGTTTTCCCAATATTCTCAACATGCGGGTTACACCTTTGCGTACCTTCCAAAAGCGCAAGTTCATTCATGTTTGTTCGATCTTGTGGCGTGCTTTCACGGTTTCATCTCAGAGCAACGTCTTTCTTATACCCTCTTATTCGCTTCATTTTGTTCAGTGTCTACCAGTGAACTCATTTTGCACTGTTTTTTTTTTTTTTTTGGGGGGGGGGGGTTGGGGGGGGAAAGAGAAATAGGTTTGCAGGAACTGGCGCAACTGAAAGCCACTGCTGAAGCAGATTGTAGTATATATACTTGGCTGGAAGCAGATGGTGCACTTCCATCATGGGTTTAGTCATCCCCTTTACCACAAGTGCCCGGGTACCAACTCACACGGAGATACCCAATGGCAATCAGCAAAAAACCGAATGGAAACAGACCACATCAGACCACATTGATATCAATATGAAATCAATGTGCCATCTACCAACTCACCCTGTGCATCTACCAACTGGACACCAATTTCGGGTGGGGCGACGCGTTTCTTGCCTCAGGAAAGCCGGCATTTGCAGCGCCGGCCTTAGAGCGATGTCGGGGGCACAGAAGAGCCACCCATCAAAACATGACCAAAACAGGGAGTTGGGGGAAATCTGACGAGTTCAAACAACTCACGTACCAACTTCAATGTTGTGACTGCTAACTTGTGTGCGATACCATTTGTTGCTTTATATCCTACTTTTGGTCGGTACGAGCCTTTAAGGCCACACATGCAACGGGACCAGTTGGAACAGCACGGCATTGTGCCAAAGACGTCAGTGAAGAACATAGAATCGATTCTAAGTGGGTGTGTTTTTTCGAGGGTACCCTTTTTGGGGTTGGGTTTACAGGAAGCCAAAGGACCACCAACCCTTTTTTTGGGGGGTTCCAAGTCCTACTTTGAGCCGCCCCAAGTCTGAGTGTCCTTGGGCTCGGATTCGCGCCGAGGTTCGCGGACCTTGCGCGGCAGCTGGGCCTGGAGGACGTGGATCGCGGATCGCTGCCGGGGCGCTCGGCGGCTTCCAGGTCGGGCCAAAGGCCCGGCAGCTGAACAGTTTGTGTGACAGCGCAAAAACGGCCTGAGGCATGGCGACCTGCGGTTGCTCGGGGTATTTGGAGTCCAAGTCTTCGGTGAGCCGAGGCAAAGCTTGATTTCGGGTTCGGCGGCACGGACTGAGGCCCTGGATGGTGGCGCGGCAGCCTCAAATCTGGCGACCGGCGATGGCTAGGAATCCATGGCGATGGACTGTGGTCGTTTCCAGTGAAGCCACAAGTCCCAAGAGCAAAGAGAAGGAACCTGCACAGGGACCGCCCCTCAAAAGGAAAGTGGGATGGATGCAGGAACCAATCGCCAAGTCCTGCGCAGGTTCTGGGTTTGTTGTTTGTTGTTGGGAGGGGGGTCCAGGGCTCCGCGCCGAGAATTTCGCGCCTTGCCGGCCGAGTCACCACATGTTGGAGCTGCCTTTGCCGCCCGAGTGGTCCACTCCTCAGGTGGCTGGGGGGAGTTGGTTTGGTCAGTCACCTTTTTTTTCTCTCCCGGTTTTTGGTCACTCCCTTTCTCACATCCAGGAATCGTGCCCATCCATGAGAACGAGATGGAAACCCAGGCTTCAGCCAATGGAAACCCTAAACCACATGGAGGCCAATCCATCCACCCGATCGGAGGTCAGAGGAGTTGGACTTCTCAGGGCCCAGCGCCCAATTTGGCGAGATTCGGCTTCGAGATGAACGGACGGAAGCTTTCGTTCGGGGCCTTCGGGTGGCCCGGAAGAGGGGGGAGGAAAAAACGGCATGTGGTAGTTCAGGCTTGCTATGAGCATTGCCTGAGCCCTTTCAACCACTTTGAGCAGGTTGTGGTTTGAACCTGTGGTGAGCCACTTTGAGCATTGCCACCTTTTAATTCGGCCACGAGCGCAGGTGGGTGTGATTGGGCGTGTGACAGTGTCAAAAACTTCCCCAGAATCAGCTCCCCTTTTTCCTTTTCGCTTTTTTGGGGTCCCTTTGTTTTCCACAAACCAGGCAAAAGAAGGATATATTTTTTGCTGGGGTCTCTTTTTTCCAGCCTAGAAAGCTTCCCTCTAAGAATCGGCTCAAGTTTGGGTGCCAGTCCTGGAGGAGTTTTTGGTCCCGTTCCAAGGCAGCCTTACTACTTCCACAGCTTGACGGGAGACACGCCGGGCGCCCTAAGGGCGGCAGCTTCTCGAGATTCCTTGGTGACCCGAAAGGTTGATTTTTTTTTATGCTGGTCGCCCATCGTTCCTTGTCAGAACCTACTTTTTTTTTTTTTTTGGGGCCATTTTTTGAGCCGAAGCATCCTGGGAGAGAGCCAGAGGCAAATGCATCAATTGCCCCAGCAAACTGTTGCTGTGCTTGGTGGGTTGCGCAAGCTTCTGTGAGGCTCTTACCTGCGGAGTGCTTTCCGAAGAGCCGCCAGCCCCGAAGCCGAGGTTGCTGGGTGTGGGGGCGGGGTGAGGCCCCCATGCGCCATGCAACGCCTGCTGAATGCGGCCGCAGGAGGTAACTGCTGCCATTCGGGCGGCAGGCGGGTTGGGGGAGGGGGTTGGGGGGTTGCAAACAGCTTCGGGAGTCTTTTCAGGACCTTCGTCTCTGCTTTTGTTTTGTTGCTTCAGCTCGGCCTTGCCTTTGAGGCCGCGAGCAGGCATGGCAGGGCGGGCTGGCGCTCTTCTGGCAGATGCGCGCCGTGCAGCTGGAGGCGTCCATCATCTGCTGCTCTGCGGCGATGCAAGCCTGCGCCTGGGTTTGCGTCAGCGGTGGGAGGTCGAGGGGAGCCCCTGATGGAGTAAGAAACAAATTCTACGTGAATATCTCCGGCGAATGAGGGTGCAATGTGCCGGACACGCATATTCAAAAGGCCAAGGGGGGGGGCCAAATTAGGCTGACCATGCTGACCTATGAGGCTCCTGGAGTAGACAAATCGGTGCCAACCCACTTACCTAGAAAGTAACCTGCCGCCTTGAGCAAAGGGTGGTAAGTTGTAGATGTGGTTGTTTGAGCAACGCTGCCGGCATTCCACTGACTTGTTTGCCCTTTTTGCCTCTGCTCATTTGGCAGCACCACCATGACCATTGCCAGCACCACCCAAGCACTTGCCACCACTAGCACTTGCCAGCACCCCTCTCTTGAGTGGAGGCTCTGCACAAACGAGGTGACCGGGCGGCACGCTGGCAGCATGCACTGCAGCTGCTTTGGGGGGGCTTGGCGGTTGACCTCATGGCCTGCGGCATCATCTTGGGCGCCCTGTGCAAGTGCCAAGTTTGGCACATGTCCATTCAGCTCCTTGACAAGATGAATGCGGGTGCGCCTGGCGCCTGTGACTGCACTATTTGGCATACTGCCTGCTCGTTTGTTTCCTCACGCCTGAGCGGCGCCCATGCGACACGCTGAGGTCAGCCGGGTCTGCCGCAGGCGGACGTGCCTGCGCTCACCTCGGTGGCCGAGGCCCTGGGCGGCCGCGGCTGGGCTTGGCCCCTGGCGGCGCTGGGCCGCGCGCGGCGGCGGCGGTTGGCCCTCGACGCCGTGGCGCTGCGCAGCGCCCAGGCGGCCGCCGCCGCCGCGGCGGCCTGGCCCCACGCGCTGCACGCAGCGCACGGCGCGACGGAGCTGCGGGGGGACTTGGCCGCTGCGAACATCGCGGCGCACGCGGCGGCCTCAGAGCAGTGGCAGCTTGGCTGCTGGCAGCTGCGACAGGCGCAGCTGCATGGCGTGAAGCTGGATGTGGTGAGCCACTGCTCCGCTGCAGATGCGTGCCAGAAGGCTGCTTGCTGGTCCTCCGTGCTGGCTGAAATGGAGACCATGGCGCATCGAGGCGTGCCTGTCACCCCTGTGATGGGGAGCAGCGTGGTTTCAGCACTCGGGAGCGATGCTGGGCTATGATGGCAAGCCTGAGCGCCCACTGTTTTGTCCACCCTTCCTATGAGTCGGCTCACCCAAGATTTGAAAGAGCCGACTGCACCCTTTGTGTGGGAAGTGCTTGTTGCGGAAGGCCTATCCCAAAGTAGGCCCCCAGCTTTTTGTTTTCCTTTCTGTTTCCCCACCCCGACCCGAAGACCAGGATTCTCTGGCTCTCTTTTTCCTGCGCGGCGAGGATTGGGCTTCTGGCTTGGGCCTCATGGTCCGTTTGCAGCAAGGAGCCATGATCCCGGATGCCACGATGGCCCGCGTCTTCCTGGCCCACAGTGCTCGGGCAGGCCGGGGTTTTGGGGGGGGGGGGGGACATGTTGCCCCAAGAATCGAAACCTGCCACGAGCAAGACATCGCTCGTAGTACGTTTTTTGGTTAGGGGTCTACTTTTGGTTGGTAGGGGTGGTCATTGACCCCCAAATGGGGGATCAACCAGCAAGGATTCCTACCACGGTCTGGAAGTGAATGTGTAGGGACACCCTGCCCTCTTCGATGTTTCTCTTGGTTGCGTAAGTTCTGGGTTCCTTTAGATTCCCCTTCGCAGGGGATGATCATGTAGGGCGCCTGATAAACAGAGCTTTAGCCCTGACAAGCTTCTGTGCTGTGGGGGGCCTTTGGTTTAGTTTCCTGAGCTAAGCTCAATTTTCTGGGGTTCCTCCATTTCCCTCCTTGCAACCTCCAAAAGTGGCGATCGTTTCAATGGCAAGCACCTGCTTTGAGTTTTTTGTTTGATTTTATTATCAACCTTTGGCGAAACGTTAAAGCCATGGTTGGAACCATTGTTCCTTGGCATTTATGTTGGAATCGAATCATTTTCCGTTTCTTAGATGGTGCAAAATGGGTTTTGCACACATCCACAGTGGCCTGGGTTTGGTTTTTCAACCGTGTCTGTATGTTTTTGGCTCCTTTCCTGGTTTCTTCGCTTGGGTTTCACTATGGGCTGGCGCCTGCATTTTTGTAGAGGAATTGCAAGGGAAAGAAGTTCGCGTGATGGTTTCTCAATGTAGCCATGCCACCAAGTGATAGCTTGGGTTTGGTGTTATAGGTGTCCTTTTTGGTTGTTTTGGTCGAACAGTAGATGGCGATTCCTGGTTTACCTGGTGGTTTCATCATCTACCAGGGAAACCCACCTACTGTGGATGGACGAACTCCTGCACCACCTAAGAAACCCTGGAATGATGATTCCCCAGTAAATGCCAACGAACATAGGTTTTCCATGGTTTCCAAGTGGTGCGAAATGGATTTCATCCATCCACAGCATGTTTGGTTCTTGGATCGCCTTCCACCAGGCCCCGCAGCCCTGAGCGCGGCGTGGCCACTGGCGCGGCGCTTCGGCGCCGCGGCGGCGGCGCCCGCGCTGCGGGCGCTGGCGGCGAAGTCCGCGTGGCGCGCGGCGGCGCGGCGCCTGGCGGGGCTGCACAAAGGGCGCGTGAGGCGGGGGGGTGGGGTGGTGGGAGGGAGAGGGAGGGGGGGGTGGGAGGGAGTGGTGGGAGTGGTGGGGGAGGGGGGGAGTGGGAGGGAGGGGGGGGTGGAGGGGGTGGGAGTGGTGGGAGGGAGGGGGTGGAAGGGAGTGGTGGGGGGTGGGAGGGAGTGGTGGGAGGGAGGGGGGGGAGGGAGGGGGGGCGGAAGCAGGCCATTGGGTGCAGGGCTGGGGCAGGGGAAGTGATCCTAATACCCAAGACCTGGTACCAAAATGGTGAGCCAAGACCAAAGAGTTACTAAGGCGGCTGCACTGCACCCATTTCTAGTTGACACGTCCTCAAAAAGCGAAACCCGGGTAGTCTCTTCCATTTGCTGGGGGCTTAAGCAAATGGAAGTAGTTGAAAGTAAGGGACAGTGTCAACTAGAAATGGGTGCAGTGCAGCCGCCTTAGTAACTCTTTGGTCTTGGCTCACCATTTTGGTACCAGGTCTTGGGTATGACTCAAGTGATCCCAACCAGGTCATGAGGCCCCTTGAAAAGGAAAGTTGGGGAAAAGAAAATCGGGAAGTGATGTTATGCCCCCAGCGGCCCTTGCGTTTTCGGAAGCGGGGGGTGCTGGCGAGTCCGCGTTCCATTGGCCTGCTTCTGGGCGTTTGAGCGACGCGAGGCTAGACGTGTGCACCGTGAGCAGCTTGATCGTGGCGCGCGGCCACGTATCAGATGCTGCTGGGCCGGCGCCGGTTATTCGCGGTCGGGAAAAACACTCCTGTGCTTGGGGGGCATTTTGATAGATCATCGGAAAGGGTGTGCAAAGGTTAGTCCGGGGCAGACGCAGATGTTCCCCTTTTGAGTGCCATCCGCAAACAGACACAGCCGTCTGGCACTTTTCTGCGCATCCAACAAAGGAAAAAACCTCATTTTGAGTGCAACCAGCCTGCCTTGGCGCGACCCTTGTGAAGGGTTCCCTGTCACCCCTGGCAGCCTGGGGCTCACCCCGTTCGGCTTCTCAGGTTTCTGGGGCGCTCGCCTGGATCTCGTGGATGCGCCGGAACGCCGTGGAGCCGGACGAGCAGGCGTTCGCGCCCGTGGCTGCAAGGGCAGCGGCATCCTGCGCGCGAGGATGCCTAGAGGTTGGTGTTGATGGAAAAGCGAAGGCCGCTCGCACCACCGAAACCAGAACATGGTTGAAACCATAACGTTGGTTGGCATTTCGGGGAATCCTCAGACAGGAGAATCATCCACGGTATGGATTTCTCGTTCCGGAAGGCCATTGGGTTCCCCAGATGCGATACTTGGGACATGTAGATTGACCCGGCGAAAGGCGGGCGGAAGGAATCGCGCCCGGTGATTCGCGGCCGGTGGGTCACGGGCGTGTTCAGGTGTGTGGGAATATTGATGCTTGCCAAAATAACCATGTTGGGCATTCTGTACCCCCTCATTTGAGTTGAATATCACATCCATACCTCCAAGGACCTGACCATGCCCTTGTCAACAGGACATGCGTTTGCATCAATTGGGGAACTACCGAAGGATTCTTCTTAGATCTTCTTAGGACTACGAGCGGTGCATCCTCTTCCCCCGGTTTCCCTAAAGGCTGGTCTTAGGCCTGAGTTAAGCTTAACTCTTTGTGGGGAAGCCCAGAGGATGCACGAGAGATCCGGGGGGGGAGAAGAGTCTAAGAGGGGGGAGGAGGTTGCAATCCTGTGTCTCATCCCCCCACCTTCGTTTGTGAAGCTCAGTGGGCCAATTATACAAGCACATCTATCATCTCAACTCAAGGCGCTTTTCCTAGGGCTTCTTGCATCCGGTTCTTGAATGAATGTGGGTGTGCTGTCAAAACAGGGGCGGTTCTCCAATAGATTTGGTCTTCTCTCGATTCCCATTCAAGCGCATCAAAGGGGGGTTCTGAGACTCAAAAAGAGCTGTGCGTGAATGTGTCAAATCAGGGGGTTTCCTCTTCATTTCTCGTTTGGGATGCTCACCCGCGTCGCTTTCTCAGATCTCGGCGTCTTCCGATTTCGCAAATCTCGCCACTTCCGAGGCCTCGGGCCTCGCGGTGTGCAGCGCAGGAAAGGAGTGGTGGAGCGCCCTGGGCCTGTTGCAGGACATGGCGCAGCAGCAGCTCCAGCTGGGGAGGCGGTTTTGGGCGGTTGAAATGGGCGCCATGGCGCCTTGGGACGGTGCTGTGGGTGGAAAGGCGAAAAGCGAAATGCGTGAAGCTCGCACCGCCGAAATCAGAGACCATGGTTGAAACCAGAGCCATTGTTAGTGTTTTAGAGGGGAATCATCAGAAATGTGATTTTTTTAGGTGGTGCGAAATGGATCTCGTGCATCCACAGTTGAAACCACATGGAACCCCAAACAGATCCTACATGATTGCATCAGTTCAATCCTTTGTGTGACTGGAAAGCTGTAGATTGCTTCGCTGTTAGTTTGCCAGGAAATGGGCGTTTGCTCAAGCCAGGAAAATCCTCCAATCATGGTGGGTTGTTGGGTTCCATGTTAAAACTGTAGGAGGGGAGCAACTAACTGGTCGTGGGCACTCTGGCAGCGGGGGCTGAAGCAGGTGCTTCAAACCTTTGTAACAGAATCACGTAATTACATGAGTTTTAGTCGGGGACTCTTTGGAGGATTATTCAGGGGATTCATGCCGCGGTTCCAACTCTGAAACGGGGTTGCCAAATGACATCAGTATTTGTTCATCATCCGCTTGTTCCCGAAAAAATCAAGCTGCGAGGTGCATGTCATGTCCCCCGGTCAAGCTGCGGCTAGAAGTGTGCACAACTAAACGGTTTTCATAGGCACCCTGTACTTCCATTTGGTTAAGCATATTTTCTCCCTTGTTGGTTTTAAAGGGCTCCAGCACTACCGGACATATGTGTTTTTTTCTCCCCAGCGAAAAGCAAATGGAGGTGTAAACACCCAAGTTGCGGTTGCCTGGGGCCAGTTTCTCCCTCACCGCGGGCATCAGCGCCTGCGAGAGCCGCCGGCGCTGGCGCTGGGCGCTGCGGCTGCTTTTCTCGGAGGCTTCGGAGGCTTCGGAGGCGACGTGACAGAAGCGGATGGGAGGGGGGGTGGGGGGCATGGGTATGGGTCCAAAATAAAACCACCAGGAATCGGACCGCAGGTTTTAGTCCATGTTTCCATTTACCAGGGCAACCCATTTTAGGTACCGATTTTTGACCCACACCCACAGGGTGGGCATGGTTTGCCTTTTCCATGGTGTGTGGTTGAACAATTCAGCAGCCCCCCCTGCTAGAAGCCCTTTTCAAGAGAGGCTGTGCATTTCGGTAACGGCAAACCCTGGTGGGGGGTACGTGACTAGGCGAGCCGGACTCCTTGAGCGGCCTGGTATCCAAAAAAAGTTGCCTTGGGAGCTTGGGAGCGGTTCGGAGCTAGGAGTTCTGTGAGGAGATGGTGGGTGAGCCGGGGTTCCCGTACCTGGCGTCAGAAGAACCAGCTACAGGATTGTGTGCAGGACTTCCTGAAACAACTCCCAAAAACACGCATCCGCAAACATCAACAAAGAAGGAGACTCTTTCTTGCCCAAAAAAGGGAAATGTGAGCCCTTGCCAACACTTTTCAGAAAGGTTTGAAGTTGGAAGATGTTTCAGGATCTCTAGGCATAGTGTGACACCTCTCTTTTCTCTAGATTGCAGCTCCCAAATCCATCCGCTTCAACACCTGCAAGGGCCCATGCAATGCTCCCCCTCTGGCTTCTTAACAAAGAGGCCCCCGAAACCCCCAAAAAATCGCTTTCAGCGCCGGAGGGAGCTGGGTGTGTCTCTCTTCTTCGAGGGTACCTCTTTTGTGATTGTTTTAGGTGGAAACCAACAGCTAGGTCCTGCTAAAATAGACTACGGAAAACAGTTGGTGCCCTTATTCCAACCTCTCTGCTGGAGGACCTAGACAGGAAACCGCAAGCCCTTAGGGTCCCGTCAGAGGAGGCCAGCCCTCCGCTCGCGGAGGCCAGGCTGCCCTTGGCTGCGGCCAACGCAGCGCTCGCAGCCTGCGAGAAGGCAGGGGCCCCAGGCTGCCGCATGGCTCGGGGTTTCTGGCTAAGTCAAAAGGCATAGGTGTCCTTTTTGGTTGGTTTTTGCTTCGAACAATAGAGGGCCTGGTTTACCTGGTGGTTCCATCATCTACCAGCGCCATCTTTGTTTCCAAAAGGACAGCTATGGTCAAAGGTTGTACCCTCCCACCAATCGACATGGAACCTGACGTTTGAGACCCCGTGTCAGGTTGCATGTGAATTGGTGGGAGGGTACCTCTTATAAAGGATAAGGAGCAAATTAGGGGCAAATTAGCCCTAAATAAGGTTCAGCTGTCATGTTTATTCTTCGGGGCTTGGTGAAGCCTTTGGTTAAAGGATGCATCCAGAAAAATCTACATGGAACCTAGGGATCCCCTCACAAGAAACCACAAGAGAAGGTTCAGTTCAGGGTCATCCCCCTCATCCCGGCTCTTCCGTCTCAAATAGTTTCACCTAACCTTTATTGGGAGCCAGCGGTTGGGACACGCAGCCACTTTCTGCTAGCAAGATTCGACTCCCCAAGCTTGGCGAGTTGGTTTCCTGAAGGTTTCCGCGAGCATGGCACCCACTTTCGAGAGGAAGCTCGCAAAAAAATGACCCTCTTTTCTAGGATGGCTCGATCCGCAACCCGATCACGGAAGCCCATCAGTGCCGACCGCTACCCTCTTTTCTACCACGCTCAATCAACTCGAGGTCTTCTAAGACCCCCGAAATCGTCCCTTCCCTGTGGATTCGATACCTTTCCGCTCCAGAACATGGAGCCCGAGAAGCCGCTGGTTTGGGAGTTTGCGGGGTTCATCCCCCGGCTTTTGTGCCACAAGTTGGTGGCTTTTGTAGTTCAGTTTGGTTGAAAACGGACGGAAAACTGGTTTCTGGTTGCTCGTAACCATCCGGACACCTACAGTGGATGGTTGCGAAATCCATTTCGCACCTCTTTGACATCATGGTTGAAATCGGGAATCGAGCGGGTTTCTGAATGGTGGTGCGACATCGATTTCGCAACCATTCACAAGCGTCCGGATTAGAAGCAATCAGCAAGGAGTGCCATCTGTTTTCAACCAAATTGAGCTAAACAAGCCACCTATGGCAAGAACCAGTGGGCACACACAAAAAAAAAGGCATTTTTTACCCCGCAAACCCAAAAAAAGAACCCCAACCAGTGCTCCATGCTATGTGCTCCGGTGTTTTTCCTCCATTTTTTGTTTTTCCTTTTCGGGTTTCGCTTGGGGTGCCGCTGATCCAAGGGCTGGGCCTGGCGCCACGCGCTGGCGCTGTGGCTCCGGCGTGCGGAGAACGCTGTGGACGCGGTGGGCTGCAACAGCGCGGGGCCCGGAGGGGTCGGAGGGGTCGGAGGGGCTTGAGGGCGGGTTGGTGTTTTAACAGGGGGGGCGTCAAAGGGTTTTTAAAGGGCGGCGTGGTGCCTACTCCTTTGTTTTTTAGAGGGGGGGGGGGCGGCGTGGTGCCTACTCCTCTTTCTTTCTTTTTTAAAGGTTTTTGAAAGGGACACCAGAAGGAAGCCGAAGACTTCGAAAGACACGCTCACCCTGCCTGGCGGGGTGCTGGATGGAAGTCCCCGAAAGTTCCCTGAAGCCACATTTACTTTTTGTTTCGAGCCGGCCAGCCGCGGCTGGCTGGTACTTGGCCGAGAGACGCTCGCAATGCATTTTTTGCGGTCCCCTCTTTGGCCCCAAGCAGGCAGGGAGTTGAGGGAACCTGCTAACAAACTCGCAAACACATAGGCGGTTCGGTTAGGCGGCTGGGTGGGAAAGCACAAAAGCGGCAAAACCCTTATTGCTGAAAGGGAACTACCAAAAAAGGTGCCCTTTCGCCAATGGGTCAATGCAAATTACTAAACAATCTGGTGGCTTGCGGCAAACTACCAATCCACCAATCAGAGGGAAGCTGATTCAGCATTTCCGTGTTTGGTACTTTGGAATGGAGGTTTGAAGGCTAGGGGGCTCCTTCCCATTGGCTGGTTTGTTGGTTGTTGCTCGGCTGGTTGGTCGGTTTGGTTGGTTTGGTTGGCTGGTTGGTCGGTTTGGTTCGTTGCTTGGTTGGTTGGTTGGTTGGTTAGTTGGTTGGTTGGTTGGTTTTAGTTAGTTGGTCAAAAGGCGTCTGCGCCGCGCTGGCCGGCGCGGAGCTGTGGCGCAGCGCGTTGCAAGCGCTGCGGCTGCGGCGCCTGGAGACCGACGTGGCCGCCGGCTCAGTCGGGACGATCGGGACGATGGGGACGGGAAGGTCGGTGGTGGGAGGTGTGGTTTTGGGGTTGGAGGTGGCAACTTGTTTTTCAATATGGTGGCTGTACAGTGGTCACTGCAATTCCCCGAGGTGGCATGGTCCAATGGCTATTTGAAAGTTGTGTCTTCAGGCCTTATGGGGCCAAAGGGGCCTTCGGCCTCCTTTTTGCAGGGCTGCGAAGTTCCATATGGCTGAAGGACATTTTGAAGGTTGCTACTTTTAGTAAAGTGCCGTAGTGATGGAATGGCCCACTTTGGCAGTACAAGGGATACAGCCAATGGTCCGAATGGCTCCCCTTGTCCCGCATGAGCTTTTTATAGGGGGTGGTGGCCTGTAGGAAACCATGCGGCACCCCCAGGGCTTTTGATTTGGCAAGCAGAGCAAGTTCCCTTTGAATCAAGTTGTCTAAACAGTGTGTTTTGTTGTAGTGGCAAAGGATGGATCAGGTGCTTTCTCCTTTTTCCCTGTTATATTTCTCTAGGATACCGCGCGAGAAGTTTTTTTTTTTTTTTTTTTTTTTTTTTTTTTTTTTTCCGATCTGGTGTCCCTTTGCCTTAGCGGTGTGTGCGTGTCAGCGGAGATTCTTGGTTCCTTGGTTTTGATCCCCCGGCAGTCGCAATGTGCCTCGGGCCGTGGGCCATGGGAGCCGGCCGTTTGGCCGAAGCCTTCTCGAGGTGCGCTACACCACGGTCGCTCAGTCATGCAAGCAGCTGGTCCCTTCTCACGAGTCTGCATCATGCCATAGCAAGGGGCAGGGCGGAGTTGCAATCCTTTGGGCTCGTCTTTTCTGGGAGCCCCCTTTTGGTTGGCTTGAAACGGGCAAAAGGAATCTTTTGGTTGGCCTACCTTTGACCACCTATTTAAGATGCCGAGGTCTTGGGCTCTTGCCCTTCATCCTGCTGGCCGACTTCACTGGAGTTGGCGGCAGAAGCTTTGAGTCATCTCTTTGAGTCATGTGCGGTTTTCCTCCCCGAAAGCTGAGAGCTATGGCAGGGGTCTTTGCCAAACAAGCGTCGGAGTGATCCGGAGCAGCTCCACGGCAGGGTCCGGAAAGGTTGTTGGAGATGCAACCTGCTGATTTGCCCAAGTCGCGCTTTGCAATATGGTTCCCCTTTGAACCAAAGGCCCGCCGCCATTTTGGGGTGAACAACTCATGTCCTGAGTTTGCTGCGCCGCACAGATGTGGCCGATGCATGCTGCGTCAATCCTGTGCCTATGGCCTTGGTTCCGCCAGGTGATATGTGCGCCTCCTGAGTTTTCGGCCCGCCAACTGCCCCAAGTTGAAGCGGGATCGCACACGCACATTTTGTTTTCTTCCTCCTGCCTATCGCACCCTTCCGGATTCTGCTTCTTTAAGGCAAGCATTTTGGTGTGGGGGCGTTCTTGCAAGCAGCCTTGGAGGTCATCCCAGTCACCACTCAAAGGACGATTGAGAAGACCCGACAAACACGAAACAAAGTAACGCCAGCTGCGCCCGGAACCCGACGCGCGCCCAGAACGCCCAGGAGGTGCCGCGTCAGGGCATCGCCCCCAACCCGCTGCTGCGCGCGGCCCTGCAGGGCGTCCTCTCCGCGCACGGCTGGCGCCGCTCGTGGCAGCTGCTGGCGGATGGCGGAAGCGGCGATGAGTCGCTGGTGGCTGCGACGGAAGCGCTGCGGCCTTGGCTGCAAGAAAAAAAGCAAAGTTTTAGCCAAGAAGGGTTGGGTTGGGCGTATCCTTTCAGGAGGGTTGAGCCCGAACATACTTGGCTTGGTTGGTCATAGCGCTTTGGCTGTTGGAGAGAGTGCTGCGTTTCCAACATGGAAAGCAAGCCGGTCCATATTCTTTGCAATTTGGACGAGGGCGGTGTCAGAGGTGTTCTCTTGTATTTCGGAGGGCGTAGCCTCCGCTTTTGACTCTTTTTGCAAATTCGGCTTTCCTTCATGTTCGCGTGTCAGTCTGATTCAAACGCAAAAGCTGCAGTAGCACAGTGACTATATAGCCGCAGTATACCCTTGCTCTACTCTTGAGGATGGTGGTTTAGCTCACTGACGCGGTGGAAACCTTAGAAGGATTTGGGTTTGCTTGCGGGGGGAGTGAGGCAAACCAAAGTTGTGGTGGTTCTTTTGGTTCCCTCTTCAAACCCACCTGAACAGGTGGTACCAGTACCAGTACCGCGAAACCCACAGTTCGTTCTCTTTTTGGCTCCCCCTTTAAGAACCAACCTACCAAAAGGGGGGGGGCACCAGCTGAAGCCAGAATCCGCAGCTTCAAGTCCCTGGGCTGGAGGTGTGCGCGTGTAGGGCCCTGGGTGGCAGCGCGCCTGGAGAAGCCGCTCCGCGCCGAGCTGAAGACGCCGCAGGAGGCGGGGTCTCGGTTGGCCGGGGTTTTGTGAGCCATTTCTCTAGGGGTTGATTCCTTGTCCATTCTTTTCAGCCATCGTTCTTTTTAAAAGCCGGGTCCGTTTCCTTAGGGTGTTTGGTGGATTTCTAGAAAGAAGGATCCCTGGAAAGAATGGGGAAGTTACCCCTAGAATTTCCCTTTACATAAAGGGAGCCTCCAGAAGTGGCGATCGTTTCAAGGGAAAGCACCGGTAAATCGATCGACTTGCGAACGCAATGTTTTATGATTGAATACGGATTAGATGAACCTAAGCCAAGAGGATTGTGCAACTTGGCTCAACCTTGGGTCCGGCATGGGTCTGGCATCATCTGGCCAGGACTACGGCCAGGCCATCGCCGCCTGCGAGGCTTTGGCCTGGTGGGGGCGCTTGGCGTGTGAGGACCGGGCCGCGTTTGGGCGCCGGGTCTACGCGCCCGCAGTGGGGCGGCTGAGGCTCTGCGCCGCTGGCGGCGCAGGCTTGGGTGGCGGTTTCTTCTTGGTGGACGGGGAGCTGGAGAAGAGGTTCAGCCTGGGGGTGCTGTGCTCGAGCGCGCTGCGGGAGCTCGAGCTCGGCGAAGTCGGGGCGTGGCGCCTTGCGGCGCAGAAGGCGACGCGAAGGCGCCAGGGGGTGGTTGAGGGCGGCCTGGAGATGGAGCCGTCGGCGCAGGCGGTGCTGGCGTGGTCGGCCTGCTGGTTGACAACCGGCGCTTTTCGCGTGGGAAAGGTTTGGGGCGTGTGGCGCTCGCAGCCGAGCGGCGTTGAAGCGCCTAGGGGTGCGGGGCACTGGGGGCGCTTGCGGCCGGTCTTCGCGGACCACGACCGCTCGGGGCACGCGGAGCGCCGTGCCTTGCTGCGCATTTTGGAGGTTCTTCACGCGCGGGATGCCAGGTGATTCGGGTGCCCATCAGCCTCTGCTGTTCGAGGCAGTTGTGCTCGTCAACCTGAGCTGCGACCTCCGCGCTGCTCGACTTTGGCTGCCCAGATGGGTTGCGCCAAGATATGCCGAGCTTGGACCTCCAGGCCTGGCTTCAAAGATGCCACCGCGATTGCAGTTCCGTTGGGGAGATGTCGCAAGTGTTTTTTGCCGGCGGGCGGGGAGGAAGGGGGGTAAACAAGGGGCCCCAAAAACACCATCATCCATTTCTAGAGGCATCCGCTTTTCTAATGATCCCGATCCCCTTCTTGGGTGTTATTTTTCAGTGGGGAGCGGCCAGTGGCAGATCTTGTCTCGGCCCCCGTCAGGCGTGTGTACGAGGAGCCAGGTGTGAGGGCTGCAGTGCAACGCACTGAAAGGTGTTCCACACGATTCTGGGCCGTTCAGGTTGCGCATTCGGCTTGGTCGCCCGTGAAGAGCGTGGCCTTTGACTTTCTTCTTCCAACGTCGAGTCATGTCGGGCCAATGCGGAACAACACCCGCGTCAATGTCCAGGAAGCACAGCGTTTTTCGGAGTGCGGCCCGCCAGCACCGCAGATCTGTACCCCATGAAGCTCGCGGAAGGGGCTGTTGGAAGGCGTTTAAGGCCAGAGCTGCGAGAAACAAGCAAGCGGGAAAAAAAAGAAGAAATGGCGGCGGCGTTTATATATGGTGTGCGTGTTGGTTTGGGAGTCATTTTTTGGGGGTTCCCTGAAACAAGGCCACACAGCTCACCTGGTTACATTTGATGAACCAATCTTGCTTGCCAAGACGATCAAACATCCAGTTTGTTCCCTTGGGAAAGCCAAGGGGGCTCTATGATTTTTTTTCGTCTGGCAGACGGATTGGTCGGACCCCCGGCCCCTGACCATGTTTGGCAAGCCTAAAATCGTGTGAGCCTTGGTTGGTGGGTGATTGGGATTTGAACGCCTGATTCTTGTAGAGGGTGAACGGGAAACCACCCCAACAGCAATCCAAACCACAGATTGGGGGAGAAGCTGACAAAACAAGTCGCGATGCCGTTTGCCCCACACCTGGGCCGATTGTTGCACCGCCCCAGCGCCGGCGAGCGAGGTCATGCAGCCACCCGCTGCTGGGGATGCCCCGGGCCCAGATCGTTTTTTTGGGCTGCGACATTTTGATGCAACCACCCCAAGGGGCATAGCAGATGTTTGAAGGTCTGATGAGTTTAAAGGAAACCCGGGCATTCGCCAGGCAATGAAATGGTTACGGGGCCTGTGAAAGTCAGCAGGGCGTTTCCCCTCAGCCTACCACTCGGCCGTGACTTTGATGGCTGGGACCTTGTTTCACGTTCATTGCTTACTTCCGGATCCAGCTCTAGAGAAAGCTGGCCAGAGGGACCAAGCCAGTCTGAATTGAACCATCATTGGTTTTTTGCTTTTTGGCATTTTCTTCCGCCAGTTTTGTCAGGGTAGGTTGCTGTTTGTGGGGTGGGGTGACTGCAATCCTCGCCTTTGGAGCCTCAAGGTTCAAGAGCATCATCGCAGAAGTGGCGCCGGGCGCTTGGCCGCTTCGAGCGCTTCGAGCTGTGGCCTGTAAATGGGCCCGTTAAAAGATACATTTTGCAACCATTTGAAACATGGCTTTTTCCACGAAAATAAAGGGAACCCACCATTTGCAAGGCAATGTTCAGGTGATTAAGGTAAGGATCCATGTAAAAGGAGGCCTTGCAGATTTTTTGGCGTGAAACGGATTTCGCGAACATCTACTGGATGCCCCCTGCAACCAAAACAGGACCAACCATCTATTGGATTCTTCTTCGTAGATATCAACAAGCAATGGTTCCAGCCACGGTTTTTCAAAATGCCTTTGAGGGGATGTCGCAAGCCTCCCATCCCGCACTGTGTAAAACCCTCGCACGTGCCCCAGGCCCCCAGGCCCCCAGGCCGACTCGAGCCGAGGGCCTGGCCCCAAGAGCCGCGGCTGGAAGAGGCCGCCGCGCGGGGGCGCCCAGGCGCCCAGGCGCCCAGGCGCCGGCGGCCGCGGTGGCTGGTGGGTTTTTGGTTTGTCGAGATGGTTGGGTCGTGCGGGTCTCGGGTCTCGGGTCTCGGGTCGCACGACCCCCCGCAAGAAACAAGTAAGGCCCCTCCCCCCCGCGAAAGTTGGACATGATAAGTTCCGCTTCCCTTTGCAGAACTGTTTTTTTTTTTGTTTTTTTGTCTCTCGAAAAGAGAAATTCCGAGTTGAGCACGGACCATTTTACTTTGGCAGACTGGTTTTCCCCCCTTCGCCCAAAGGGGGCCCTGTTCAAAGGCCCAGATTTTCCTGTAAATCTAGTGGAAACAAACATAGGGGATGTTAAGCTACGTTGTTTTTAGGGCCTTTGAAATCTGGTGGGAAAAAGCCGTTTCCTGATTTCCCTTTGAAACATAGGGGATGTTTGAGGAGCACGGTCCGAGGCCCTTGGCTTCCCGAGGCTTGCCGGGCGGCACCTGCAGCGTGCTCATGGCTTCGCCTTCCAGGCGGGCTGCCGACGATTTCCGTGTTGCAAAGGCTTCCTTGTGACCCTTGGGTCGGCGGCTGCTATTTATTCATGGTCGGAGGAGGCTGGGAAGGGGACGCTCTGGCGCCCTGCGCCCGACAAAAAATGGCCGGCGCGATGGGAAGAAAGTGAGCAATGGAATGGCCCCCCCAAAAAAATCCATCCCTTGTGGTTGCTCAAGCACGGGCGCCCAAAAAACTTGCTGGTGCGATAGGCATGATGGAATGAGAATTGGAGTGACTTTGAGACAAACCATCCAACTGGTGGTTTCCTTTAAGGGAACCGCAGGGTTCATTCCCTCATTCCCTCAAGAGAACCAGCCAGAAAGGAAGGAAAGTGGGGTGGCTTGTTGCAGGCCTAGTTACTTGCTTTGAGGGGATGAAGTGGAATTGCCGCTCTCAAGTTCTGCTGGACTTTGGGCCTGAAAGCCAAACTGGCTGGTTGGCTCGGGTTTCGCTCAGGGCTAAAGACTGCATTTGTGGCGGGCCGACACCTGGAGGAGTTCCCCCCTCCAGACCCTTCCAACCCCCCCAAAAAGCATCTTGGGGTGGGAAGGCTTGGAGCAAAGTTGTGCCGCTGCTCCAAGCAAAAACCCTCGTGAGCACGCGCTGTTCGGATCGATTTCTTCGGTCTTCGGATCGATTTCTTCGGTCTGAAGGCCCAGGGCCTTCCGAGCTTCATGTCTCGGATGTCCGCAGGAGCTGCTGCGCTGGAGCGGCCCACATAGCATCGAAGCAGGCGCGAGAGACCCTGCGGTTGAGACCCTGTGTTTGAGAACGCGCGAGGCCGGGCTTGTCGGTTCAGGCCAAGCCCAGGAAGCAACGTGGCCTTTTGAGCTTTCTTGGCTCGAAGCAGCTCACTCTGTAGCTTTTCTCGGATTGTGCATGGACCGATGTGACCTTTCATTCAAAAGTGGCTCCCAGCCATTTTCTTAGCTTTGTAGCCTTTAGTGTTTAGTGGGGGTTTGCATTTAACCCAACAAAAGTTAAACTTTTAGCGGGGGATCTGAGGACAGCCCAGTAATTCAAAAGTGGCCGAGCCTTTTACTTTCATGCCTTTCGGGATGACAGCTCTTTCAGCCCGTGAGTTTGGTTTTGCTCTTCGGCAACCCTGCTGGGAGCATGGAGCTATGTCGACGTCAGCCACCGACAGCAAGCGACGGCCCTGACAAAGTCTCGAGCGTGTGTGTGTGTGTGTGTGTGGGTGTGTGGGTGTGTGTGTGTGTGTGTGTGCGTGCGTGCGTGCGTGCGTGCGTGCGTGCGTGCGTGCGTGCGTGCGTGTGTGTGTGTGTGTGTGTGTGTGTGTGTGTGTGTGTGTGTGTGTGTGTTTTTTTGGTTTGTTTTGTTTTTATTCTTCTTTCTTTCTTTCTTTCTTTCTTTCTTTCTTTCTTTCTTTCTTTTTTTTTTTTTTATCATTCTTTGTTTGTCTTGTCCTGTCTTGTCTTGTCTTGTCTTGTCTTGGTTTGGTTTGGTTTGGTTTGTTGGTCTGTTGGTTTGTTTGTTTGTTTGTTTATTGGTTTGTTTTGTGCAGATGCCCTTTCAGACAAGCAAGCAAGCAGGGATGCGGGGAAGCAGGGATGTGGACATATTTCTCGAGTAATGTTTTAGACATGGTTCCTTTTCTGGGAGTCTTTGTACATCCCTGCTTCCCCGGTATCCCCACTAATTTGTTTTCCCAACTGAAATGCATGGTGACAGCCCTAGAGAGGGCCAACAAAGAAGGGGTTTGGGAGACCATTTTCCCTTTGGGGAACCTGTCCACTTCCATATCCGCATTGACGAAAACAGACACCCCCGCCTAAGTATGACTGGGAGTGGGATCCATTCTTCTACGCCAGGTCGCCGGCCAGACCGCGCGTGGGGGGTCCGATTTGGGCTGCTGCTTCCCTTTGCCCTATGCGGATGAGCATGCAACGACCCATCCAGATGTAGAGGTTGTTCAGTGGGATTTTATGGTGGGAATCAAATGTGGGCCCTTTGCAGCAAATTGTGGCGCGCTGGCTGTTGCTTGGATTGCAGGGTGGCGAGGATTGCATCGACGAAGCATGGCTAGCTCACAGATCCGGAGGAAAACAAGGTCGGGCTCCATGATGAAGGTCACTTGCCAGGTTCCAACAAATTTCCCTGTTTCCAGTGATAGGAGTCATCGTCATTTGGCCCAAGAATTCTCCGCAGCATCTTGTGCAGCCAGTGACGCCAGTCATACGGAGCTGGCTTCGGCACTTTTGAGACTCCCATCTTTCGGGTTTGGCTTTTGAGCCATTTTCCGGTTGAGAAGTGACAGGACGGCTGCTGAATGTTAATCCCCATTTTGCCCTCAACTATCAGAACATCTTTTGACAAACTATTAGCTTCCTATTGTTGGAAGCTATCCCGCTTCTTATTTTCTTCGCTTTCCTTTCATTCTTTTCTTTCGGGGGGGGGTTGTTGGAAGCTATCCCATTTTGCCGCCGGGTTTGAGTTTCGGCCGGTGGGAAGCGGGGGCTTCCCGACGAGATCCGTCCGAGGGCGGCCGACCACCGGGACGTGTACTTCTGCAACCTGGCCACCGGGGCTCGGGTCCTGGCTCGGCCCGGGCGTGCAAAAACACCGGGGATCCCCGATTTTGTGGTTTGGATTGGTGGATGTGGATTTGAAGCCCTTGTAGAGGGTGAACTGTGGTAGTTTCCATACCCAGGTCTGAAAGGGAGAGACAGAGAGCCCTGCTTTCTCCAGGTGTGCCACTTGAGACTGGAGGCAAGTCTCGATGTGCTTTTTTTTTTGCAAGGAATGCAGCCGGGAGAATCCACATGCGATGCTGGAGCAGGGAGCTCAGGAGAGAGGTGTGAGGGGTACGGTGCCGTTGGGTGGAAAGTCGATGGCGCAACTACTCAACTTTAGTTTCAGCACCCCTTGCTTAGCCAACAGCGAGATGTTTGTCATCTACTTTCACTCTTGTGTTCCCAGATGTTCCGTACCCTGAGTGGTTTGAACAAGACCTTTTTGGAAAGGCCAAAGCAGAAGGGGCGAGTTCGCTTTGGGCGTCGTGATGCTTTTTGTAGGTGGGGCATCTAGAGAAATCAGTGCTATCAAACACCACACTTTGCAGGCAGGAAACATAGGGGACCTTGTTACTTATAGTTTCTTTTTTCTTCTTTTTTTTGGGTTTCGTTCAGTGGCAATACTTTGGGGATAAACTGGGCGTGACGCTCAAAACTTGCCTGAAGGTAGGCTTTCAAACAAACCTCTCGGCATCATCAACGTGATACCTCGCACAAACTTTGGCGAGATCACCTAGGCCAAACAAAGATCGGACTTGGGGGGGGTTCCCTCCGATTTGTTTTTCTGTGTTGAAGAGGGTTTCCAGCTCAAATCGGCCAACAGGGGATGCAGTCACAGGCACGGAAATCCAGGAGTCCGGGAAGCTGAATCACTCCCAAAACAGGTTCTTAAGCAGGCTGGGGAAATATGGGTGTCTCTTGGAATCGATTTCTGGGAGATGTTCCTCCTAAACCATGCCGATCTGCTTCCTAAACATGCTAATGTTCTTCCTAGCTTTCCACCAATCCCTAAACTGCTGGGTGCTTTCCCTAAAAACCTGCTGGCTTTCCTCCTAACAAATGCCTGGTTTACCTTGTGGCGCCCCTTGGCATCGCCCAAAAGGCGCCCTCCGTCTCCTCCGGCGCTCGGCTCGGGCCGTCCCTCGCGCTCGATCTCCGCAGCTTCGAGCTGCGGCAGCGCCGCAGCTTGCTGAGCCGCTGCCTGGCGGCCTTCCCTCCGCGCGGGGCCTCAGGACGGCGGCGCGGGGCCCGGCAGGTTGGCGTCAAAGGGAAGACGAGAGGAGAACCGAAGACGACGCTTCTTTGGTTTTGGTCGGGCTGTGATTTGTTTTGGGGGTTTGTAAGATGTGAAGGAAGGGGAGTCATTGTTCTGACAGGTTCTGGGGCCGGAAGCCACTTTTGGGGGGTTTGGGCCAGGAAGGCCTTTTCAGCTTGGCTTGGGCTCCGAAAATTCGCCAATACACGTTTGCAAGGCGGCATGTGCCCCTGCCACAACTCAATGAAAAGCTGAAGTGAACCAGTCACAGTGGACAGGGAGTTTAGCTAGCAACAAGCTCAGACCCGCCTCAAAAAGTCGCGCCTTACATCCGCTCGAAGGACTGCAGATTTTCATGAAAATCAACAAAGGGTCAACCTCTTTAAGACAGGGCTCCTTAAAAGATACATTTTGCCCATTTGAAACATGGCTTTGTCCACCAAAATGAAGGGACACCACCATTTACAAGGCAATGTTCTTTTATTTGTCCTTGCTCCTGTTTTTGGAGCAACCCTTGTTGGTCCGGAAGCCAGTTTGGGAACACCTTCAAAAGGATGATATGAGGGACCCCCCGTAAAAAAGTCGTGGTTTCTCTTTCTTTTATTTGATTTCTTTTCGAGGTTTTCAGGGGCAACCAGCTGGAACACCACAAGGTAGTACTCCAGAATTGGTTGTCCTTTTGGTTTTTCGATCATTCATATTCGGGTTCCAGCCGTTTCGGCTTACGCTTGGCTGCCGCAGAGATTTGCAGGAAGCCATCCACAGCATGGGGCATGTGCTGGAATTTCAAGCAAATGCCTGCCTGCACATGAGCGTGTCGTTTGAGGGAAGCCAAGAGTTTCAAGGAAAGACACATAGCCACGTTTCCTGGTGTCCCTATTTGAGACACACCTTTTTTCCCCCCCCCTCTCTGCACGGATGCATATGGTAGCTGAATTCAGCAGAAGGCCACCAAGACGGAGTCATTCCCCGCATGCTTCCGTTATGGGGAACGCACCCAGAACCAAACAAGCTTGGGTCCCATGAGGCTCCCTTACTCATGATTTGGCTCTTGTTTTTGAGTTCTTTGTTTGCAGGCGCTGGCCACAAACCACGGGGCCAGAGCGATCCCTTTTGGAGTTGGGGCTAACACCTCACGCAGAAACCGGGCAGACAGCTTCGTTTAGCCAGTTTCGTGATGGAGCTCCTGCGTTGTGTGGCTCAAGTCTGCTGCGGTGAGCAGCCGCAGGCATCCCCACCTATAGAGTTGGGGTAGGGGAGATTTTTCAACAACCCTGGAGATCGGC
Organism: Effrenium voratum; assembly: GCA_963377175.1. NCBI lineage: Eukaryota > Dinophyceae > Suessiales > Symbiodiniaceae > Effrenium > Effrenium voratum. Next base: position 277,544 of record CAUJNA010003776.1, on the reverse strand, counting down.
ATTTATGGCGAGCCGTTTCCCTTTTTTGGGGCAGACGAGACAAATGGTAGGGACCCCGGCTCCCTGCCCCTTGGATCTTTAGACTTTAACTTTTTGGGAAATATTGGGGTTTTCCACCAAACCCCCAAACTTTTTGCAGGGGGGTCAAGAGCAACCAAGCTTCTGGTGGAGAAAACTCCGCAGGCGTCGGCCGCTGCGGGCATCCCGCTGCAGCGCGTGCTGCCGCTGACTCCCACGAGAGCCTCCCGGAGGTCGGCGCCGGTGTCGCGCGTGCCGCTGACCGGGCGCAAGAGGCGCGCCTCATCAACCCTCCCCTAGGCTAGCATGGAAGCTCCCAGGACCCCTTTTGGAAGACTTGGTTGGTTCCATTTACGCTTCCATGTTAGTCTGAGGGTGGGAACCCGCGATCCACTGGGCTCTTTGCCTCGCAATGGATCCGCGTAGTTGAAGCAGTAACATGGCCATGAGTTTTTTAGCAGGGAACCACCTCAAAAGTGATTGGTGGACATAAATCCCCACCTAAATGATGTCCATCAAAGGGCCCCGTATTAAACATTTATGCCCACATCCTCAAAGTTGCCCTCTCGAAGATTTTGGCTAGGGCGAGCGCCTGAAGACGCATGGGGATATTTGTGTTCTTGTTAATCCGTTTGGTTGACCATCCAAAACAAAAATCTCATAAGGATTGAATAAGTCTTGGTGCTTTGGAGCTTAGCAGAGCTACCTTCCCAGTGCAAAGAACGTTGCAACAAAGGGTATACAAAGAAACCCAGCCACCACTCCAAACCACAATTCACTGACTAGGAGCCTGCTGGTGGGCATCAACTACTTTGGCTCCCAGAACGAGCTGCACGGCTGCGTGGCGGACGTGCAGCGCATGCTGCCGCTGCTGGATGAGCTCGGCTTCCCGAACGATGAGGAACCGGGAGAACTTTGTTGAAAAAGAATCTTGGACTCTCTTGTTTCACAAGCCTGGCACGCTCAAAGTCGCCACTCCCCATTTCGGTCTATGGTAGTCTCTTCCCAAAACGTATGTCTGTGGATGGGCTCCTTTGCTGCAGCCTCGCCTTGTTCGGTTTGGACCTTTGATCCGCGGAGGAGAGCCGCCGGGTCATGGTGGATACCCCCGAGTGGCCGGCACACTTGCGGCCCACCTTGGCCAACATGCGGCACTCCATCGCCTGGTTGGTTGCGGGCGCCCAACCAGGCACCAAACGAGTTCGCCCAGAGAAAGGTACCCTTGTTCTAACCTCTCTACTGGAGGACCTAGAGACAGTTTTTGGCGCCGCCTTTGGCATGGCCTTTGTGGGAAGACGAGGCTCTTGTTTGTGGTCGCAGGAAGGCTTGAGGACGTGAGCAGTAGATTCAGTAGATGCCACAACTCCCTTTCTGTTGCTAAGTCAGCGGCATGATGAAACCATGGGTTGGAATTGTGGCATCCCAATGCGGATGGGGTTCTCACAGCTTGATTAGGCGGCGCCAGTTCAAACCACCGCTGGGGGAATTTTTGGGATGTCACTTGTATGGAGCCCGAGGGTTGGAACCCCAAGTTGAACCAGTCCCAACCCGCAGATTCGGATCTCCAATCGATGTTTTGCACCCCCACAGCACAGTGGTTCTGCAGTGGTTGTATACCCCACGGTTACGCTTGGGTGTAGTGGGCACCATAGAAAAGCCAGACCCAGGTTGGGTTCTGGGTCTGGCACAGGGGATGCCCTGCTCTTCCACTACTCGGGGCATGGCGGGCGGATGCCCCGGGACGACGGCAAGAGCGAGCCTGGGCCCAGGTAGAGGGGCTTTTGGGGGTACTGCTGGGATAGGGTGCTACACGGTGGCTGCCCCTGCCCATGTTGCAAGTAGGGGAAGAAGGACACCTGGACCTGGTAATTTGCCCGGATGTTTTTTCACGGCGTGGCTGAGTATGCTTGGCTTACCGGCAACTTTTGGGGCATTTACTGCATATCCATTTGCGCACCTTTGTCTATGCCCAAGTATTATTGATTATGTAGGCCTCGAGGCACCTATGGGGTTTACCTCTTTTTTCAGGGGTACGTACGTGGTTAGTCGCTTGCCATCCTACCTGTGGCGAAGCACAAAGTTTCCAGGTTGATCCAAGATTAATTTAGCCCTGGTTGATTTTGATCGGGGGTGTCACCTTCTGGTGGGGGTTTATGACACTTTTGGAGGGGAACACCCCCGGCAGGGAGACTGATATGGCCCAAACACACGCCCTTTTAACAGCTTCTCTGGTGATGTGGTTGATTCCCAGCAACGTGCAAGTGGGCCTGACAGGCCGCGGACCAGGCTTGCATCCAAGTTTGGGGGTTGGAGGACCTTCAGCTTGGTGAAGCCCTCCCCTACAAATGAAAAACGTAAACCAAAAAAGGGCGCCCCCCCAACAGCAGCTTCATCTGAGAACCGCGGTTGTGAGGCTCCAGGTATGGGGGTCTTTGGTGCAGCTCGGATCTTGGGTAGAGGGCTTTGAATTCTTTGGGCGTGTCTTTCCTGAGGCTTCGGCAATGGGCAAAGCAACCAATGGAATTCTTGCTTCCTTTCCAGCTCTTCAGGCTCTTGGTGCTCTTTGAAGTGGCAAACAAGCTTCTTTGGCCAATCCACTCAGGAAGTGAGAACCGTAGACTGGTTCTCAGGAAGTGAGGAGGGTCCCCTCAGACTGGTTCGAGGAAGTGAGAAGGGTCCCCCTAGACAGGTTGGTGTTTCTTAGTCAGAAGCGAGGAGTGGCATGAGACTTTGTGCCCGGTGGACTTGGAGTCGGAGGGCATGTTGTTGGACAGCGAGCTCTTCGAGACCTTGGCGCCCTTGGAGCAAACACCGCTTCGAAAGCCGAGAGGGTTGAGAGAGATGCGGGTGAGAGGGTGGGGAAGGAAGGGTGGGTGGGGTGGGGTGGGGTGGGGTGGGGTGGGGTGGGGTGGGGTGGGGTGGGGTGGGGTGGGGTGGGGTGGGGTGGGGTGGGGTGGGGTGGGGTGGGGTGGGGTGGGGTGGGGTGGGGTGGGGTGGGGTGGGGTGGGGTGGGGTGGGGTGGGGTGGGGTGGGGTGGGGTGGGGTGGGGTGGGGTGGGGTGGGGTGGGGTGGGGTGGGGTGGGGTGGGGTGGGGTGGGGTGGGGTGGGGTGGGGTGGGGTGGGTGGGTGGGAAGGGTGCCCGTGCCCGAGTGTTGGTCCGTTGAACGGCCGCCTGGCTCTTGTCAAAGCTGCTCGGTCGGGCAGGCCCTCGAGGGCAAGCGCCTTCCGCCTCTGCCGGCAGAGGCGCATCTGCGCGTGCGCGGTAACTTAGATCTTCGCACTGAGGTGGGAGCCACGGGAAGCTTGTTCGGAATGAAATTTGGCGCGCCAGGCAGAAGTGGCCTGGTGGCGTGTCCGACAACTACTGGCCCACGCCCTGCCTGCCCTGCAGCTGGTGCTGGACATGGGAAAGGCGGAGCGCAAGGCAAGGGAGAGGAGTGGCTGCACCACCCAAGTTTGCTCTGCCCCGCAGGCTCTATCCCACCTTGGAGCCGTCCGTGTTGGCAGGGCCCGCTTGCGGATCCGCGCGAGGCTGGTGGGAGGACGGGGTCAGCGGCAATGGCACTCGCGGATCCGCGACACGGACCCCCATGAATCGCGTGTACTCCAAGGCTTGGGCCGAGCGGCATCGGGCGCGCGCTCGGCATCGAGCACTCCACCAATGAGGAATCCTCGATTCGCGCGCGCACTCGCAGTCGAATGAGGGCACGCGTCGCGCTGGCCAGGTGGTGGATGGGTGGGTTGGTCTGGTGGTGCGAGGTCCAGAGGCACGCCCCTCGAAATGTCCTAATAAATTATTCTTTGAAAAAAAGAGAGCGCAAGGCGTGTCACTCCCACGACCTGTGGGAGCAAGACGGCGGATGGTGCAGGTGTGGGAGCCTGCCGTGGGACACGACAATTAGGAACCTCAGGCGCCGTGAGGACCGGTTATTTTCAAAAGAACACGGAACATCGTTTTTTTCTTTTGCGGGGGGCCCTTTCTAGGTGAACCTTCTTTGCAGAGCCTTTTTGCAGGATCGGGTTCAGCGCAAGCAGTATGATGTGGCGAAAGCACGCTCCAACGAGAGCGAATGCTTGGAGAGGACAGGGCTGCCCAACTACTTTCTATTTTGATCTTAGCTTTCTAATGTACTCTGAAAATTAGTGAAACTAGAGGAGGGAAACGCATGCTCCGAACCCTTTTCCTTTCCCGATAGTCCTCGAGTGAGCTAGGCAGCGTAGAATACGATTTGTTCCTTCGTTCATGCGTAGACGCATATTGTGACTTGCTGAGGTAAAAAGTTCCTCCCTGAAGAAAGTCGTCTCTACCCCGTTTACGGGATCGAAGGTCGCCAGACCTATCGAAAGTGAGGGCGAACCCAGGGGGCACCCCAACCGATCGCGTCAAAGGTGCTGATCCTGTTCGCTGAACGGATGGCCCGTGTCACAAAATGGCCCACTACTCCGCTTGTTTGCTGATTCCGATTGGGCTGGCGAGCATGATAGCACGGCGGGTTGTACAATGATCTTGGTTGGGCCAAGCACGTACTTCCCAACGCGTTTGTTCGCAAGCAGACTGCAATTTCGGCTAGCTCAACCGAAGCTGAAGTGATTGCTGCTAATCAAGCATTAAGAGCCGAAGGCCTCCCCGCCTTATCCTTGTTCTGCCAAATGAGCATGTTTGGTAAGGATGCTCATTCGTACGCAAGTAGGCAAAGCTTCGCTTGCCATGTCCGAAGGCCGCAGCTCGTGTTGACCCTGAACTTGACGAGATCCGGTATGGTAACGTCGATTCAGGCAACTCAATTGCCGATGTTAATGCGTTGCTTGTGCACCGGGGAGACGAGTGGAAGGTGAAATTGATGGAGGACAACCAGGCCACAATCACGAGCCTGCAGCAAGGTCAGTCCCAGAACAGCGACACACCGACCGCACGCAAAGGATACGCCTTTGTTGGCTTCAAGAGCAGTTCGCCAACCGTCAATTCGACATCATCGATGTTGATCAGCCCTTCAAGCAGCCGCGTCCTGACTAAAGCTTTTGACAGCACACCCGTGTGGCGCCGTGCGCTTGGACTGATTGGCATGTCTCCCCAATGCCAGGCGCGAGCCAAAAGGACCCCTGCAAACGGAAACCCTACGAAAGAAAGTGTCTGGAAGGAAACCCTCCAAGGAGAGGTCTTCGGTGTTTGGGCTCCCTTTTTTTTTCACCATCCGAAGTTGTTTTTTTTGACCCTTCCTTTTTTTCAACCCTCAAACCCTGCTTGGGAACCGTCTGCGGGAACCTTGTTTCTCCAACCCTGAGAAATCCTTTCTTTTCAACCCCTCACCTTGTTTTTTACACTGCCTTGTTTTTTTCACCCTCCGCCTTGTTTTTTCACCCGCGAGCTTGCTTGTTTCACCCCGCAACCTTGTTTTTCTCACCATAAACCTAAAACAACCTAAGCCCGTCCCGCACCCAATTCAACCCAAACCAACCCTAGGCCCGCCCTAAGCCAAACCTTGCCAACAAGCCGACCTAAATCAACAAACTAAGCCAACCCTAAACCAACAAGCCAGTCCTGAACCCACCCTGAACCCACCCTAAGCCCACCCTACACGAACTCTAAACCCGCCCAGACCTTGATCCAACCGCAATCCCACCCCACACCAAAAAAGCTTAGCCTAACCCACACCCCAAACCCAGCTAAACCCTAATCCCACTCTAGCTTTAACGCAGCCCCAAGCCCAACCTAAACCAAGCCTGAACAGACCCACCGACCCAAAACCAACCCTCAACCCTAAAACGACCCTAAGCAAATCCGAATCCAATCCTAAACCCCTCTAAACCCAGCTTTAACCCCGAAACCGCCCCGAAAACCATCCTTGAACTCACGCCCAGCAAAAACAACCCCTGAACCAACCTTGCCCCCACCCTAAACACACCCAAAAGCAGCCCACACTAAACTCAAACACCAACCTGGGCCCCTAACCAACCCTGAGCCACTCCAAACCAATGCTAGGCCAACCACAAGCCCACCCTGCACTAACCATGAATCCACCCAACCCTGACCTCACCCTAAACCCATTCTAAATCCATCCTAAACCAACCCTAAACCAATCATAAACCCACTGCAGACCCATTCTCCAAAGCCAAAAAACCCACCCTCATCCAACTTTGAACCCACCATATACCCAGCACAGACCTGCTCAAAACAAACCTTAAACTTAAACCGACCACTTGCCCTTTGCATCCAAAAATAACCCAAAACCCACCGTCAACAAACCCTACCCCGCCTCTAAACCCTTCCTACACAAACCTAATCCTACCCCAGACTAGCCTTAAATCTGAGGTCGCCCAACCTAAACCAACACAAAACCGTAAATCCACCCTTCCCATCCGAAACCAACCCTAAACCCACCACCCTAAACCAACCCTAAATCCAAAACCACTCCGAAAGCAACCCAGCCCGAAACCGTTGCTTAGTGCAGTTGCCGCAGGCGTCGGCCGCAGGGTTGGCAAAAGAAATGGAGGGTTGAAAGGAGGAGGTGGGGGGTCAGAAAGAAAGGGGGGAGGGTTAAAAAAGAAGGGGGAAGGTTAAAAAAGACGGGGGGAGGGTTAAATTGAAAGGGTGAAGGGTTGACAAAAACAGGGAAGGGTTGAACAAAAAGGTTTGGAGGGCGAGAAAAAAGGGTTCCCCCCATGAGTTTCTGGAAGGAAACCCCCCCAAGGAGAGGTCTTCGGTGTTTGGGTAGGAAGGGTGGGCGGGGGTAAGAAGGGTGGGAAGGGTGTGTGGGTGAGTGGAGAAGCGCGAAGGGGCGAGGGGTGCGGGGTTGTCTTGGCACAGCAATTGCCTGCAATCCTGCCATTCATGTTCCCACCCAATGGCGTGGCTTGACTGGGATCTGTGTGATTTGTCAAGTAATCTTTGATTGCTTCCCCTGCAAAACGGTCAACGGAACGCGCACGCGTGCGGCCGTTTCATCAGACTTGCGCATGACACTCGCTCTGTCACTCAGAGTATTGCAGACAAAAGTGCCCAACAACGTGCTGAGCAGCATGATGCTCGGCCCCGACTGGTGTGCCACATCCTGCAATTTTCCTTGTGTCAGATCTCTGCTGTCCCTTCTTGTGCCACGGCTTTTGCGGGTATATGTCAGCATGGAGCTTCGTTTGGCATGTTCGAGTTCACCAGAACTTCGTTCTGAGCCAGCAGCGCCCCAGTTTGTCCGAGAAAGATTCTGCCAACCACCGCCGAGACGCAGACTGGACTGCGACGCTGCTGAGCAAGTATGGCGCTGTGTCTCTCACGCGCACACTTTGCTGCTGCTGTTGCCTGACTTGGGTTTGTTCCAACCTGTGGGGGGCCACACCCAAGTCAGACTCCAATCCAGGGGTTTCCGAGGCTGGAGGCGGGGGATATCAGAGGTTTTTTTTTGTTTGGGTCCCCTTGAAAGGAAACAAAGAACACCCCGCCATTTTGCCCTTCCCCCCAAAAAGCAAGAAGAACAACAAAAACAGAACAAGCACCAAAACACAAAACAAAGAAGCAACACAACAAACAAAGACACACCCAAGTCTGGGTATTGCTTGGAATTTAGGGGAGCCCCCTGCGGTCGCAGGGAGCCCCTTGCGGTCGCACGTTGTTCGAGGTACGTCCGGTGCCGGCGGGGTGCCGGCTCACTTGTTTGCTGGACAGCTGCCACAGTGGCGGGGCCTTGGATCTGCCCTTCATCTTCGTGGGCACCCAGGAGATCCCTCCGCAGCCCTCCATCCACCTGTTCGACGGCGCTCGTTTTTTCTTCTTTCTTTTTTCAATGGACACCAAAAGAAGCCGCCGCTTGTTTGGTCCTCCCAATCCATGGAGACCTCCAATGGATCCATTCTCGTTGGACTGGATGCATGGAAATTAGTTGCATGTCACCTTGAGAAGTGGGCTCTGAGGAAGGTCCAGGCCAGAAGGTTCCCATTAAGAAACTGGAGGTGCTAGCAGTGCTAGTGCTATTCAACCAGCTCAAGGAGAAAGAGCAACGTCGGGTCCGTTGTTTGCGGGTGGTGTCAAAACCGGAGGGGGGGGGGATGGAGCAGGCTGTCGCTTCTGGCGTTTGAGGGGCAGAAACACAGATGGGCTGTGATGTCCGCCTGCTTGTGCCCCAGAAATCGTAACGGGATCTCACTGCTCACCAAAAGCATTTGCTAGAATTCTCATTCTGAGAAGCCGTCTCCAAGAAATTCTCCAGCAGATTAGTGAAATAGCCACAACACCGGAAAACTTCTTGAATAATTTCCTGGAGATGGTTTCTTAGACGCATCCAACCCCTAGAAAGTGAAGAGCCCGGGTAGCCTTTTGGGTCCTCGCCAGGAGAACCTCGCTTCGGCGTTGGCCGGTGAGGCTGCACAGCGCCCTGGCCAAAAACGTGGACGGCAGGGGAATCCGGCCAGCAAGCTAACCCAAAGCACGACGAGATGGGCTTGTGTTTGTGGGACGGTACTTTTTTGTTTTGTTTTTGGCGGTTTCAATTTGACACCAAAAGGAGAGCAGCGCCATTGCGATTTGTTTGGGGCTCGCCAAACAAATGCACCCAAATCACAAAAACGGCAACCTTCCCAGGTACTGCCGACCCCTGATTAACAAACCTCGGGGTCCTGGGAGAAAGCATCTTCACCAAAACAGGCACCGACCTAAGTTCGGCAATAAACAGGTTTTCTCGGGCCAATTGGGAGGTGAGAACTATGGGGTGTAGACCCCCTAACAGGTTAGCAGACGACGCGCCCCGTTTCGGTGGCGATTGCTCGTTTTCTTGGCTGCGTGCCTGCTTGGCTAAGACATCTTTGTTCACGCAGCAAGGTAGCCGCCCGGAAACTCTCACGAAATCTTTGAATGTGGGCCCCATTTTGTTTATCCCGGTCGTATTGATTGGGGGGGTGCTCCGTGTTTTTCTTCCGGAAGTGATGGGTTCTCGCTGAAAGGGGAATCGCGCGCTGACCGAGAGCGTCCGGAGAGGAACCGGCTCCTTTGGTTTCCCGGGTCGTGCGGCAAGCATCGCTTGGTCGATGGGTGGCCCGTGCAATGAGTCTTTGGATTGTTGTAGGTTCTTGTTTAGGTGTTGTATATTGGCGATGTTTTTTTGTTGTTGTTTGGTTGGTTTCCTTACTTCCATTTAACTTTCCACAGTTAGGGGTACTCTCAACAAAAAGGACAGACCCACATGTTCAGAGAAACCCGCAGGGAACCTTTCAGCCTCGATGTGGAGGAGTTTGTTTGCTTATTGGCCAAAACGTAAAATCAATTCGCTGCCCGGGGTTGGGACGTTTTTCTCCGGGTCGGAGGGACGTATCGCAAAAGAATGTGCTTCGCCATTTCAGTGATGTAGAACAAATGTGTTTTTTATCCTCTTGCTGTGCGAAAAGTTTGGTGCAATAGGTCAACAGGCTCGTTTGTCCTGCCAAGCTGTATCATGGGGTTTCTCAACTTGCTTTGTGTGTTGGGTTCCAGTCGTTTTGGCAGCTGTCGGGCTGACTGTTTCCTTCAGGTTCCGCTATTCCAAGAACCACTATGCTTGGGGGAAGTGTGGTATGCTCCACAGTTTTTTTGGGGTATCCTCACATCACTGGGGTTTCAATTTGCCTAGGAAGGGAGCCGCTACGGTTTTACACGCTGTGTGACTGCCCCACGGAAAAATGCTCCCCAAACTCACTCCCTCACCTCCTCCCGCACCCTTGCCGGGGGGGTCTTCCCCACGGCGGGTTTGGGCGGCGTGGGTTGGGCGCCGGGCGCCGGGTGCTTCCATCGAGGATGGCGATGTCCAAGAACTGGCTGCAGGACTGGCGGTCCTGGCAGGAGGACGTCCGGAAGGGAGGAAAGGCAACCTGGGTTCGCTCTGCCTTGTTTCTTTTTAAGCAGGACGTCCGGAAGGGGGCAAGGGGCAACCTGGGTTCATACTGTCTGCGTTTTTTCTGTTTTTTTCTTTTAAATTAAAGCTAGCTCACCTCAAGGAACGAGCTCACCATGACAAAGAAAGGTTCTTGACTCGGGGATCTTAGAATTCAGCTTTATGGATTTTTAGTAGCATTTGCTCACTGGACATGAAGCGACCATTTGTTTTCCCCCCTGTTGGCCTTTTTGTAGACAAGGGTCCATAAGGTTAACCTTTAATTTCACTTGCCCCTTTGGCAAGTGAGAAAATCCTGCACTAGTTAGGACGGGGGATGAAGCCCCCAAGAATACGGCATACGCCACCCTACCGAGTGGTGCAGGATTTGTCAATCAGCATGTGCCATGGTCAAAGCACGCGCGTGCTTGGAGTTCCCAGGCGTGGTCAAATCCGCAGGCATTTCGGACACCCATTTCTGAGGTCTACCCTGCTGCGGGCGTGCATCGGGGGAGCCCCAGGCACCCAGGCACCCCTGGAGGCCACCGGCGGTTGGCCGATTCCCAGGGCGAAAGTAGATGGACTGCCGAATGTTGGCTTGATCAGCTTTCTCTTTGCAGCAAAGGGGTGCTGGTCAGACCGATCCTATCATAGCTCGACATGTCGAACACGCAACCTGGCGCCTCTTGCCCGCCTTGCCCGCCCGCCCCTTCCCCCTGCCCGCCCGCCGGTCAAGCAACCGCCAAGCAATCAGGATGACGACCCGGCGATGCTGTTGTCGGACGTGGGCTCCATGGGCATGGGCCTGTGGGACCTATCGGGCCGCTACAAAGAGTCCCAGGCCTGGGGGAATTGGGGAAGCGGGGAGGCGGGGAGGCGCTGCGGGGTCGGGGTGGGGGGGGTGCCGGTGGGGGTGTGGGGGTGGTTTGCTGCCGTAGAGTTTATGACATATACCACCAGGATTGATGAAGTCTTTGCGGGTCAACGAACCGCTGAGCAACAACTCACCAGCCCAAAACAGCACGAGAGTCAAGGGGGCTAAAAAATCCGAATGCTTTATGAAGTGCCAAGGTGGCGCTTAGACTGTGACTCCTTTCGGACACGCCCGCGCTTCTGGCTTATTTTTCTCTTCCCACGTGTTTGGCCGCCTGACTACGGTTCTGGGGCCAATGTTTTGGGCAAAGGAGATCTAGCCCATATGTGTGCGGGCTCAAAAAACGGCACCAGGAGTTTCCACCCAGATTAGTTTCCACCAAGAATGACCACTGCATGTGGCGAGCTTTTCATGATGGCATTGCTTGGATTCCTTTTGGGCTTGGAATTTTGGAGGGGTCCTTCACGTATTTTGGGCCCAAATGTTGGAGCTCTTCTCCCGAATTTCGTTGTTTGTCCGTCGCCCCCTTGGCTCCAAAGCGGTTTTTGTCCGTCGCAAATTCGCTCACGGCGCGAGGCGGCGGGCGAGGAGGGCTTCCGTGCCGATGAGGCGGAGAACGCCGGCGCGGCGGTGGCGGGGTCCCTGGCGGCGTTTTTTTTCTTTTTTTTCTTTCTCTTTTCTTTTTTGTCTTTTTTCTTCTTCTTTGTTTCTTGTTTTTTTTTTGGGAGGGGGAGGTGGTGGGAGTGAGGGAGGGGGGGGGGCAAGGGGGGCGGTTTTGCCAGTTTCTCTGTGTGGGTCTGTGTCTGCGTGCGTGCGTGCGTGCGCGCGGGTGGGCTTGAAACATTCCCAGGGTTTGTTCTTTGTTCTGGGAATGTTTGAAAGCCCCTTCCCCCCCAGAAATCTACAGGGCTTGCGTCCAAGCTCTTGGGTGGTTCGGAGCAGCTTTCAGAGAAGGTTCCAGCGCTTCCCGCGCTGTTGGGATATATGCAGCATATGCATATGTATTTGGGGGAGGGGGGCTTCATTTTTATTCTGTTGAACGGTGTTTGCCTTTTGGTGGTGATGGTGGTGGTGTAGGTGGCGGGAATACAACTTATGGAGGAGATCCAACAATTTCACTCACCAGGCACGTTCGGTGTGTGGGGAACAGATCCAGGGTTGTCTCCTCAAGAAGCCTCAAAGCTAGAGCACGCATTTCAGGGGTCAAAAAAGGAGCACCTTGGGCTTTTTTTTGGGTGGGACCTGCTCCGGTTTGGCCCGCCTCGGCACATGCGGCCTGTTCCAAGAACCTGTGCCGAATCACCAGATGGCGCTTCCTTTGACTTCGTCCCCAGGGGCCCCCAATGGCCCAGGGTTCATTCTCATCCCCTGGCTTCCATTTGCTTAAGCCCCCGGGAAAGAATGGAAACATTTCCAGTAGTGAAATCGATTCCCTTTAAAACCAACAAGGGAAAATAATACTGACAAGACATATTCCAAAGCAAATGGAATCTGCAGCGCCTCAGGGTCTCTCTCAATCAGTCAATGACACTTCCTTTGACGCCCCCCCAAGGTTCATTCCCATCCCCTGAAAGCCAATCCCCCCCCGCCCTTAGCCTAGGGAGACGGCCCAGAGGGCCCCCAATGGCCCAGGGTTCATTCCCAGCCTCTCGGGGAAAAAACATATATGTCCAGTAGTGATAGATTTCGTTTAAAACCACCACTACGTGTTTTGTTTATAGAACATATATAAAGCAAATGGACGCTGTGGGCCCATCGCCCCCCGCGCCTTCGACCGACTGGACCTGAGGGCGAGGTCATCGCCTTCACGGGCTGCGCGTCGGAGCAGACCTCCGCGGACGTGGCGGACGTGGGGAGCTTCGAGCTGCGGCCCGGTGGGCCCGCCAGCGCAGGAGAAATCCGAACGCCTGTGGAGCAGGGTTCCACTTTTTTACTACCCCCAAAAAGACTTAAACCCAGGGGTGGTTGATGTCCCCCAAAAGGGACACCCCTGGGTTTATGTCTGTTTTGGGGTAGTGAGAAAGTGGAACCCTGCTTTGGGACATTTTGTGGCCTTCGATTCGTTGCGCAACCACAGCTTCCCGGCAGTTGTCCGCCAACCAGCTGGGAAACAACACACTTTGTTTGGCATGAGTCTCCGAAACTTACGCTCCCACCAACTATCATGGAAGTGCAAAAAGGCCCTTTCCAAGAGGAAAGTGATTTGTCTTTCTACAGGGGCCTGTGCACTTACCCATATTCGCTGGTGGGAGCGTACATCTTGTTTGGAGACTTCTTTGTGCACGGGTGGCACCGGCAACCCCCGCGTCTTCACTTGGCCGCCTTGCTTTGGGCTCTTTGGGTCGCCAGGAGGCCACCTTCTGCTGGACGCTGGTGGACGAGCCGGAGGCGGGGAGCGTTGTAGATGGACAACATCCGGCGCCAGTGACTTCGCCAGTGACTTTTGATTTCCCCTGTTTGTTTTAAAAGGAATCAATCACTACTGTTATCTTTACTTTTTCCAGGGGGCTTAAGCAAATGGAAGATGGACATTGCGTACTATTGCGTACACGAGCGGTGTAATCTTCTAGAGTCAAAGGCCCAGCAACTGGCGCCTTTTAACATTTAATTCTTTAATTATTATTTTGCCCTCCGCGATTGAAGGGATCAGTGGAGGGGGTCAGTGGCTGAAGTGGGTCTTGGTTGGGGACTGCTTTGTTGGTCGCATTTGTCTTTGTTTGTTTGCTTAAGTTCGTTTGATCAGAGCCATGGTTGGCAGGAAGTATTGGAAACAGATCTAAAAGACCAGATTGGCCTGCCTCACTCTCGCAGTAAGGTCCAGATGTTTATGCCTTAGGGGGCTCAGTCTGTACCACCAAATTGGTTTCCACATGTTCTTTTTGTGTTGAGTCGAGCTGGCTGCGTCTTTGGAGCTGTGTGCCGTTCCAGCCGACAAGCAGACAAGGGGAGTGACACTTCTTGCGGTCCCCAAGGAAGAAACCTGAGACAAGGAGCAAGATCATAGAAGAACACCCATCCTCATGAAAGATTTCGTTCTTTGGCGCTTTTCAGCCGAGAAGCAAGGCTGTTGCTTCCCTACAGGTTAACATGGAACCCCAAAAACAAACCATTTGTAGCGGAAGCTCCTTTGGGGGAAGCCCACTTTTGGGTTCCATGTTAATTTGTGGGGGGTATGATCTATCCATAGGACCCGCATGAGGGCCCCAACCAAAACCTCGTGCGGGCAGGCTGGTCTAACACCTTTTCTAGGTCTCCCAGTAGTGCCCTTGTACCCTTTTTTGGTTGGGAGGGTTCCCCTGCTAAAATAGACTACAGAAAAAAGGGTACTCTTATTCTAACCTCTCTACTGGGGGCCTCCAGTATCTAGTTTTCATTTTCATCATTTTCGCATGGAAGTGTTGAAGCAGCCGCTGGAACTTCTGCCGCTGGCAGGCGTTTGTTTCTCAAGTTGCGGACTTCTGGGAATGTTCCAGGACTCCATATGCAAAATGGGGTCCCAATTTGCGTTTTGACTTTCACTTACCAGCGATCCGCGCCCGACATTGTGGGAGGCTTCCTCTTGGTGTTCCTTTGACTGGCAACCTCTGAGGCCAGTCCCCCTTTTTGAAAGGAACCCACGGTTTTTGTTTGAACACCCATGGCAAGTCCCCCCACCCCGGGCGGTGAACCTGTGAGAAAAAAACATCGGGCCGCTGAAAACCAAAGCTTGGAACGGGAAATTGGAGAGGCAAAGACAGATGAGAAATCCGCGAAGCACGTTTGAAGGCGAAACTTGCAGACTGCTTCGACCGCTTGGCTTTCAAGGGGACGCTTGTGTCCTCCCAATTCGCAGGTGACCCAGCGATTTCTGGGACCCTTTTTCTGTAAAAGGACAAGGGGTTTGTCAGCACCCCTCGGTTCAATTCTGGAAAGTCGCTCCTGAACTTCTTTTTTCTCCCGCAGTTTCCCCCGCTGCGGCACCTCCGAAAAGAAAGTTCCACTTTCTCATCCCAAGATAGACAATCAACCCCTGGGTTTTTAGGCCTATTTTTTGGGGTAATAGCAAACCAACCCTACCTTTGGGGCAATAGTGATAATAATAATTGCAATAATAATAATAAGAATAATACCAATAATAATAAGATGTACTAGTAATTAAGCAACAACAAAACGCATAAAACGTGGGGTTCCCTACCTCCCAGACCTTTTGGCGGATTTTTCGCCGTCGGGCCACGACGAGATTTCTCGGAGGCGCGCTGACCTCCGCCTTCGTGGAGGCCATGCAGACGCTGCACCAGGGCGCCGCCCTCTCGTGCGCGCCGTTCGAAAGGCCCCGGTTGGGTCCGGCCCCGGTTTTTGGGTTTTTTGAGCCCCTTTTTGGATCTTTAAGCACGCAATTCTAAATTCGCGGAAAGGGGGAATTCCCCCCAAAGAAGACGAAGGAAGCAATACAGTTCGACCCGTCAAAGGGGCTGTTCGCGTTTGCCAAGTCCAGGTACCAGAGATCCAGTTGCCCTATGGGTGAGTCGTTGTCTTTGCAGCAACTGCTGACAAGCAAATCATAGAGGTTCGAGCCCTCCCTGGATCGATTTTCCAAACCTGCCTGGAGTTGATGAATAGGGGGTCAACATGCCTGTCATTTTGCTTTGGGAGGTCCAAATCACTACGAGTTCATTTTGTTGGGGTGGATCCAATTTCTGAGGAAGGATACATATCTTTTCTGCTTGACTGGCTTTACGATGGTATCCTTCAAGGAGCGCTGCTTTGCTTGTTCTCGGGGCGTTGATCATTTGGATTTGTGATTTGGCTGAGTCGGGTGCGTTCATTGAACACGAACTATCCTTCCCACAATGTGGGAAAAATTGGATTTCGTCCATCTGAGCACCAAAATGCTCAATTTCTCCCACAATCCTCTCATTCCCCTACTCACGAGGCGTTTCGAAAAGTTGCGAGGTACGTGGAGCTCTTGGAGCACCTGCGGCAGCGGCTCGCCTCAGCAGGCGCCGGCCCCAGTGGGCTGGCAGCCCAACGGCTGCGCGTTCAAAGGGAGATTCGGAGGAGGGCTTTAAGGTTAACCCCGGATTAATAAACCCCTGTTGATTTTGATCGGGGGGTGTCCCCTTTTTAGTGGGGATTCAGACCACTTTTTAGGGGGTGCTCCCTCCAAAAGTGGTCTGAATCCCTACTAAAAGAGGACAAATTATCCGATCAAAATCCGGCAGGGGTTCTGCTCAATCCGGGGTTAACATTAAGGAGTTGTGGTGTTTCTGAAAATGGGAACCCCCCCAAGCTTGACAGGTTTTTCGCTTTTCTGAAAAAAAATGGTGTTTCTGGAATCGGATGGCAATAGAAAAGGAAATTGAAGGAACCCCGGAAAAGCCTGAAGGGGCCGGTTCCTAATTGTCAGAAACATAATAGCACCCCTAGGTATTTCGATCGAAGAAAAGGTCGCAGGTACTCCGTACATGTTGGTTGTGATTGGTGGTTTGGCATTTGCGCCCCTGAAAGTACAGGGCAGATGAGAAAGACATGAAGTGGATGTTGTTTGAATTAGACGTTGTTGGTTTTTGCCTCTTTTTGTTTTTATCCTTTTTGTTTCTGTCGTTTTTCTTCTTTGTACTTTCTTTCTCGGAAAAAGGGGGGGTCGAGGGGGCGGACTTTACCAAACAACTCTTCAAAACTCGTTGTGGCTGCGATGCCGCCGAGGTTTCAGCCAGGTGCCCCAGCTTGCCTCCAGCCTGGTGCTCGACCTCAAGGACGGGCCTTGGATGGATGAAATCCGCTTCTCGCACCACCCAAGAATCCCTGGAATGATTCGATTCCCCAACGTAAAGCCAACAAGCAATGGTTTCCCCTGGTTTCAAAGTGGTTCGAAATGGCGTTCGTTTATCCACGTTAACCATGGATGCGTCTCCAATAGGGGGAACCATCACATGGGCGGTTTACCTTGAATCCCAAAAAGCCAAAAAGGATCTCAAAGTGGGAGGAGGGAGGCTGCTTGGTTGTCCTCTTGGTGCCCCTTGGGAACAACACCCAAAGAGGCTTACCTGAAAAAAACCAGAGGCTGCCCGACGGGGGCGGAGTTACAGAAAGAGAGAGAGAGAGAGAGAGAGGCACGGACGTGCCACCGGGAAACATCAACAAGCAACAGTGATGACAAGTTCTAGCTGGTGAACCTGTGCTCTCCCGATATTCAAAGTACCCGTTTATCGGCAAGATTCTGTGCTCGTCCGTTGAGTCAATCAGCAAAGCTTCACGCTTGCCGGGAGGGCCAGAAAGTGCATCCCAAAGGGAAATCCAAAGGAGGACGTTGAGGCCACAGTGGGCAACATATACCAGAATAGAAGTAGATGGCATGTTCCTTTCCCTTTCTGTTGGTACGGGAGATGACTGCACAAACGTGCGGCAATTATTCCATCGATTTTCACCCAGTACTCCGCAGGGTGTCCTCCATTTCCTTTTTTGGAACCTCCATCAGTGGCAGTTTGATGATACAACCGCCAGTAAATTGATCAACTTTTGCTTCGGGAAATCCGGTGCCCCAGGATTCTGGCAGCGACCCTCCCTTCACAACTCGTTTTTCTAGGGGTTGATTGTTCAAGCTTCGTTCTTTTCAAAAACCGATCGCTGTTTCCCCTGGGGTTCTGATGGTTTTCTGGAAAGATTCAGGTCAAAATGGGGAAGTGTCCCTGGAAAGCGTCCCCTGGAGTCTAGAGTTTTTTCCCTTTTCTATTTTTAAACAAACGGCGCAGGAGCCCTTCTCCATGGACACGGTGGTGCCGGCTTCGGCTTCCGCCGGGCAGCTTGGCTCGCTGACTTAGATCGGTCGAAAGGCCGTGGAGAGGCCGTGGGGGTAAGGCGACGAAGCCGCCTGGAAAGGTTCCTAGAATTCCTGGAGCAGGAGTCAGAAGAGCAGGTTTCTGCCTTCAGGTTCCGAACATCGGGTTCTGAGAACCTTGGGTGGGTTGGACCGGGGCCAGACGAAGGGGGACAGGCAAAGCTTCAGGATTGCCGTGCCGACTTGGGAGCGAAGGGCGGAAGCAGGAACATTGTGTCGCTGGTCCGTTGTTTTTCGGCTCACCATGTTGTCTTTTTTTTTTCCCCAAGCAGTTTACTGTGAGGGGTTCTAAATTCATTTAAAGTGACTCGCCTATTACAATGCCATAGCCTGGATGCCTGGCACGGCTCTCTGGGTGGACGAGTTCATTTGTCTCCCTTTGTCTCCCTTCATTTGTCTCCCGTTCTCTCCCAGCCTGGATGCCTGGCACGGCTCTCTGGGTGGACGGGTTCATTTGTCTCCCTTTTGTCTCCCTTCATTTGCCTCCTATTGTCTCCCAGCCTGGATGCCTGGCACGGCTCTCCGGGTGGACGGGTTCATTTGTCTCCCTTTGTCTCCCTTCATTCCCGGATGCCTGGCACGGCTCTGGGTGATGCCTGGCACGGCTCTCTGGGCGGGTTTATGTCTCCCTTTGTCTCCCTTCATTTGTCTCCCTTTGTCTCCCGGCCTGGATGCCTGGCACGGCTCTGGGTGGACGAGTTCATTTGTCTCCCTTTGTCTCCCTTCATTTGTCTCCCGTTCTCTCCCAGCCTGGATGCCTGGCACGGCTCTCTGGGTGGACGCTTTGTCTCCCCTCATTTGTCTCCCATTGTCTCCCAGCCTGGATGCCTGGCACGGCTCTCTGGGCGGACAGGGTCATTTCTTTCCCTTTGTCTCCCTTCATTTGTCTTGTTGTCTCCCAGCCTGGATGCCTGGCACGGCTCTCTGAATGGACAGATTCATTTGTCTCCCCTTATCTCCCTTTATTTGGCCCCGGTTGGCTGCCTCTCGGGGTGGACGGGTTTATTTGCTTCCCACTGTCTCTCCGCTTGGACGAGTTCAATTATCTCCCTTTGTCTCCTTCTTGTTGTCTCCCAGCCTAGATGCGTCACGGATTCATGTGCGGTGTGTTCCGCGGGCAGGCACGTGTGTTTGAGGCTCAGAAACGCGTGTCTGAGCGCGCGCACGCGCGCGCGCGTGCGCTTGATCAAGCCACAGGCAGCATGCTTCAAGTGAATGATTGTGTCGTCTTTGTGTGTTCCAGCTGACCACATCGGCGCGTTCCAAGTGAACACGTGTCTTTTGGCATGCGACCGCATGAGTGTGTTCCACATGAGCACATGTTTGTGTTCCAGGTGAAGCGTGCGATTGTTCAGATAAAACACATGTGCGACCCGGTCGAAATTCTTAATAAGGGAGCTTAGTCTACAGAGGCCGCCGTCGCAGTCGCTTTGTACAGCTTTTCATTCATACAAAGCGGAGTCCTGCAAATACCAATGGTTTGCGCGCTCCCGGAGGCGCTAGGATGGCGCTTGATTTGCGCTAGGGTCTTCGGTGATCTTGGTTTCCAAGACTTGGCGCGTGGGTTGCTGCGGTGGGCTTTGTGTATTTCGCTGCGAAAGCAAATGCTTCACTGAATCGATACGAAGAGTTGTCACATTACGATAAAGGCACTTTAGAGCGTTCTATTGAGCAACAGATTGCTCGATACAACAGACATTGCGCAGCCAAGCGAGAAAAAAGCGCAATGCGCCGGAAAGCTTTTGCTAAGATGATGCCTGTAAATGCTGGAGACGCACCCGGGACTGATAGTATTAGAAGTAGTAGTAGCAGCAGCAGCGGGCGCACGCTAGCAACGTGTTGCAAAATTGCTAGATTGATCGCACACGAACACTATTTTCCTACTTGGAACATGCATATAAAACACAAGTGCAGAGCCCCATGGAATAGCGCCTCACAGCCGGCTTCGGGAACTTGATTTGCGTGCCGCACAGCGCAGAGAATGTAAACTCCATGTGAACACATCTTTGTTGTCCAGGTGAACGCATGTGTGCTGCACAATTGTCTTGCACATGTTTCTCCACATGTGCACATACGTATGTTCCATGTGTACACATATGTGTGTTACAAGTCAGCACAGAAGTTTGTTCTGGTTAAGCATGTTTGAGTGATCCAGGTCTGCACCAGTGTTGCACGTGAACACAAATGCCTGTTCCAAGTGAGCGTGTATGGGTTCCAAGTGAACACAAATGTGTGTTGCAGGTGAACAGAAATGTGCTTTCCAGACATACACACATATGTGTTCCAGGTGTACGCATGTGTGTCTGTGTTCCAGGAACACATGTTTGTTATCAGACGAACACGCGTGTGTGTGTGTGTGTGTGTGTGTGTGTGTATGTGCGTGTTGGGTCTGCAAATATGTGTGTGTGTGTGTGTTTGCGTGTACACATATGTGTTCCACGTGTACACAAATGTGTGTTCACGTGTGCACATATGCGTGTTCCACGTGTACACATTTGTGTGTTCACGTGTATGTGTTCCAGGAGAACACATGTTTGGATGATCTCGTGTCTGCTCCGCATGCACATGTATGTGTGTTTTCACGTGTACGCATATGTGTGTTCCACGTGTGCTCATTTGTGTGTTCCACGTGTGCTCATTTGTGTGTTCACATGTGCGCACATGTGCGTTCCAGCTGGACACGTGTTTGTGTTCCAGGAGAACACATGTATGTTATCAGATGAACGCGTGTGTGTGTGTGTGTGGCCTGCTCCGCGTGCACATGTATGTGTGTTCATTTGTATTTGTGTTCCACGTGTACGCATTTGTGTGTTCACGTGTACACACATGTGTGTTCCATTGGACACATGTTTGTGTTTCAGGTGAGAACATGTTTGTTATCAGACGAACGCACGCGAGTGTGTGTTCCGGGTGCACATAAATATTTGTGTGTTCACGTGTGCACATATGTGTGTCCCGCGTGTACACAGACGTGTGTTTACATGTACACACTTCTGTGTTTCAACTAGAGACGTGTGTTCCAGGAGAACACGTGTTGTTATCAGATGAATACTTGTGTGTGTGTCTGTGTTTCTGCGTGCGCATAAATGTGTGTGGTCACGTGTGCAGCACACATGTCTGTGTTCCCTTGTCCACATGTGTGTGTGTGTTCACGTGTGCACATGTGTGCCTCCCACGTGTACACATATATTTGTGTTCACGTGTACACACATGTTCTTATCAGACACGTGTATGTTTTCCAGGTGAACACATGTTTGTTTCAGATGAACACTCATGTGTGTTCCACGTGTACACATATGTGTGTTCACGTGTGCACACATGTGTTCCAATTGGACACGTGTTTGCGTGAGTGTTCACGTGTACACATCTGTGTGTTCCACGTGTACACATGTGTGTTCCACTTGGACACGTGTTTGTGTTTCAGGTGGACAGATGTGTGTTCCATGTGCACATTACTATGTGCTATTTCAACATTTTTTGCATCTGACGACACATTTGCTCTCCAGGTGTGCACATGTATGTGCCAAAGAAAATGCATGATTGTTTTCGAGTCGCCCGCGTGTGTGTGCGTGTGCGCTTTAGGTGAGCACTTATGCTTGCTCACGCGTGCACATATTGTGTTCCACGTGTGCACACATGTGTGCTTTGATCGCACACGCGGTGTTTCTGGGCACATATTTGTGTTCCAGTGGTATACATATGTGTGTCCCACATGTACACACATGTGTGCTTTAGTTGCAAGTGTTGTGTGTTCCAGGTGAACACACGTGTGTTCCACGTGAACACATTTGCTTGCGTGTCGTAGGTGAACACATATGTGTGTTCCAGGTGTACACATGTGTGTGTGCTTTACAAGAAGCGCACGTTGGTTTTCCAGCTCAACACATGTATGCGTGTGCCGCAGGTGAATGCATATGTGTGTGTTAACGGGTGCACATTTGCGCGTGCCGCGTGTATTGTTTCAGTCGTATACACATGTGTGTTCCACATGTGTGTCTGAATTGGACATGTGTTTCTGAGCTGCCCATGTGACCACGGGCTTGCGCAGCCACGCTCGCTCGCTCGCCCGCTATCGCACACGCTTGCCCAACCTCGGTTCCTGCGCGGTGCTGAAGCGCGAAGCACGCCAGCAACACACGTGCAGCTACGCAACGCGTGCCGGGTGCACCACTGCATCGCTTTGATTCATCAGTGTTGAAGCGCAGAAAGCCACAAGCTGTTGGCATGTTTGTGCTTGCCCGTTAGTCCTCAACTGTTTGGGGTCTCTGCTGGTGTAATTTTTTTGGGGGGGGGTTGGGAAGGGAGATCACTTGGGTATGAGTCAAAATGAAACCGCCAGCAAACCACAGGCGTTAGTCATTGTTTTCATTTACTCGGGTTGCATTTGGGTATCTATTTTGGACCCACACTCAGGATTTTGCCTTTTTGGGACGAACCAGCTGTGAGTCTTAGCAGGTGATCTCAGGGCTTTGCTTCGCGGCCGAATCGCCGAATCCTTCCCGCGATCAGCCCGCCGTTAGGAGATCGCGGGACTTGGGCGGAGCTGACATGGATGGCCAGGAGGCGGGGGCCCCGACGACCGACCACCTCCCGCGGGGCGGGGGGGGGGGCTAGGGGTTTGGTGGCAACGTGGCAAGGGGTGTGGGGGCCTGGCACCTGGTGGTTTTGCGTCCCATGGGCAAAGAAACATCATACTGTGGGTGGACGAAATCCATTTCGCACCATGAAAGAAGCCCCGGAATGATTGTTTTCGTGTAAATACCAACGGACAATGGCTTTGCATGGTTTCTTAGGTGGTGCAGGGTTTCGTCCATCCACAGTATTATAAGCATGTTGGGCTGGTTTGAGGGCCCCAGGCGGACCTTGGAGGGAAGTCAGAAGGAACACCAACTGATCTTAGGGGACATCTTGTGGAATATTTTTGTCTTGGAAGGCTTCATGTGGTGAAGCTTGCCGGCGCAGATAACGCAGATCCCCAGGCTTTTCGTGGGCCCTTGGCTGTGGAAAGTATGGTGTTAGGCCGCTTTCGAGACCTACGGAATTCATTGCATGTTGAAGTAGTAATGGAAAAATCATCCCGCTCAACTTGTCATCGCAGAAAGGGTCGTCTTCTACAACCCCATGGCCATGGCCATTAAGGGCAGACGGCAAAGAGCTGTGGGGAGTCACAGGTCACTTCGGGGGGGGGTCTATTGAAAGTGTTCGGATCTGGACCTTTCAAAGGATCGACGCCCACTTGGTCCCCAGTAGTGCCCTTTCTCACCCCTTTTTGGTTGGGAGGGTTCCCCCACTAAAATAGACTACAGACAAAAGGTATCCTTATTCTAACCTCTCTACTGGAGGACCTCGAGCTCCAGGCAACACAACACAAAGCTTGGTGGTTGCCAGCCATCCGGTTTCTTAGCTGGTTAGTTGCTTCTGGTTCTAGTGGTTGGGTTTCCATCTAGCCCGCAAGTTCAACTTTTCCCGGGGGGATCAGTTTGAACAGCTCAGAGGAGAAAAACAAAACCAAAGCTGTCTCAAAACACACAAAAACGCAATCAACGCACGCCTCAAAAGAAAATCGCGTTCCCCTTTTGGGGCCCTTTTTACGCCGGGCCTTTTTTTACGCCCTCTTAACCCCGCCTTGGTCAGGGCGGCGGCATGTTCTCGGGCTTCCTGTCGGGCGCCGCCAACGCCTTCATGGCCGAAGAGGCCGGGGAGGAGATGGAGCAGCTCATGGACGAAGCAGGCGGGGGGCAAGGGCCGGCTCGGCCCCAGTCACCGTCGCCCTAAAGGCCTTTCGCGCATGTCTGCTAGAGGCTAGAGGGGAGGGCTAAGAAATGCATATTTCTCGGTGCAATTTGGACATCCCGGGGGACCTGCCAGCTGAAAGGGCAGGGGGGTGGAAGCGTTGAACCCACAAGTCAGCCGTGCAAGGGTAATCTGGGACCCAAGCCAGCTGGGGCGAACCTCACTCCCCGAGTTCCGTTGCGGACTTTCGTCGCTTTTTGGGTTGGACCCTTTTAGTGGCTTAGACAGACAGCTGGGTGACTTTTGTTGGCAAGTTTCGATCGGAAGTGTGAAGGCAGCTGTGAGGATCTTGCCGAGGTTCGAACCCAGATGTCCGACGAATCAACCTGGATGATTAGGGGATGTGCCCCCCCCCCCTTCAAGTGGTGCGATGGCTGGTATCCCCTCAAAGCGAATCGGCCTCAGGCACCTTGGATTGTTGAGTCATCGCAAAGTTTCATGGTCGAGCGAGGGAGATTGCCCTGTTCATGAACTTTGCGGTATCCGGACCACTTGTGGTGTCGCACCAGCCCCTGTGGTCAAAATCCTGCGAGACCCTACAAAGGCTGGGATCAACAAGGGTGGTGGAACGCCTCGCCGCCGTGGAAGGCAAGCGAAACCACAACACAAGAACATCGACCGACATCGCCCGTCCCCCACGCCTGCCACGTTCTCTCTCGCAGCCAATGATTCAGCAAAATGCATTTTATATGGGTTTTCGCAGGGCAGATTCCCAAAAAGAAGTATTTCGCCAAGGCGAAACAAACGTTTAGCATCCCCTCCTCAAACGTCGAAAAGTTTTCGGACCTGTTTGCGCGCAGATATGACATGATACGCTTGAGCGGGTGCGCCTATCATGTGCCAGCATGTGCGCACTTATGACACGATGCGCGTGAGCGGGTGTGCTTATAATGTGCCAGCATGTGTGCACTTACAACATGATACGCTGGAGCGGGCGTGCTTAACATTTGGCCAGCATGCGCGCAGATATAACATGACGCGCTTGAGCGGGTGTGCTTAGCATGTGCCAGCATGTGTGCACTTCTGACATGATGAGCGGGTGTGCTTATCATGTGCCAGCATGTGTGCACTTATGACGCGATGCGCGTGAGCGGGTGTGCTTATCATGTGCCAGCATGTGTGCACTTATGACACGATGCGCGTGAGCGGATGTGCTTATCATCTGCCACATGTGTGCACTTATGACACGATGCGCGTGAGCGTCAGTGCTTATCATGTGCCAGCATTTGTGCACTTATGACACCATGCGCGTGAGCGGGTGTGCTTAACATTTGGCCAGCATACGCGCAGATATAACGTGATACGCATGAGCGGGTGTGCCAAAAGTGAAGACAGTTGCACGGCGGCGAGGAGTCCCACCCTGCATCAACAACCTACCAACTGCTCTGGCTGATTCATGCGGGATCCACATTGGCGCGGGCGAGCATTGTTTAGTGTGAGTGGGTCCCCAGTTGGTGTCCCCCCCCTCCCCCCCAAAAAAAGAAGAAGACAAAACAGGAGACAAGAGAAAGAAGAAGCAGAAGCTGCACTCAAAGGGCTCCTTCCTGAAAACTGGAAGCAAGTCAGAAGACATGCGCATGAGGAATATGTTGTCTTCATTCATGTTCATCAAGATATCACTTGCGGTTTCTGCATCGCCACTCAGATCACTGGTTTCTGCATCGCCTGGCCGGCAGATCCCTTGAAGGCGATTTCCTGTTCGAGAACTGCGAGGTCGATGATGACTTCTGACCAATTCGGCTTCTGCGATTTGCGCGTGTCTTTTTTTTTGGGTTTGCCTTTCACCAAAAGCAAAACTCCCTTTTTGGCGGTTTAAACCATCACCTTTTTGGCCCATGAAAGGTGAGTACCCCGTGGTGAGGGCGATGTTGTCAGGGGAAATATAGGGAGCCCTGGAAAACATGTCATGCTGAATGATTCGAATCTGCAGCCTGCGTAATCGTGGAAGTCGCAGCTTTTGCAGACAGGCCGCATCGGCGGGTTTGTCTTGAAACCAAGGAAGCCCCAAATAGAGGGCTTTCGCTGCATCTGATTTTCCCAATGTATCGTCAAGGTTGCCCATTTTGAGACAAACCCATCGCAGTTCCCTCAAAGCGCCCTACCTCTGTTGGCCGAGGAGCGATTCTAGGATCAAGGTTGCTCGCCTTTGTTATCTGTCCCACTTGCTATGCCAGCTTACTTGTTTGCGTCGAAGAGACGTCGGCAATTGCAAAGCTACCCTTTCCAGGCCCATACCAACTGGCAGTTCACACCAACATCACACACCGTTCTTTGACCCAATGTGATTGTCCGCTGGGCGGAAGGGAACTGAGCGGTCTGCAAGGGGCATGTGTCGTGGCTCGCTCTCGCGTTTAAAAGCAGATTTCCGCCACCCGACACCCTTTTTCATGCGTGACAAGGGCGCCCCATGGTTCACCCACAGTTAGGGCTGGGGGGTTTCACCGGCGAGACCGGCGAGCCATTGCTTTTGGGCTGACTTGTCAGCGAAGAAAAAGGCCGTCCTTCCGGCTACATCTGCTTCCCCACCAGGCGCTTGGGTTTGTGTCGCAATATTTTAGGGAGTCCCCAGAATGGCCGGTTTTGGTTTCCTCAAAAATCATCCAAAAGGGTCCACCAATTTTGAGACAGACCCACTTCGGACCTGTTTTTTCCGTCGCCACTTTGTGCTTTTGACCTCCCTCTTTCCGGTTTATGGGCCCCAGAAACTGTTGAAGCTCGACAAACCAGGTTGCACGAGAGAGCGGTTTTCATGCAAGCCTCATTGAACCCCTCGGCCACTCCAGCCGGATGTCTTTCCTTTGGCCTCCCTCAATGCATCAGGGGGAGCCCCTTGAAGCCGCCATTTGCATGACTGCTACTGGGTTGGATCTTCAGACTTGAACTTTTTTGGGACACAACATTGGGTTTTCCACTAAGCCCCCTGAAGTGTTTTTTTTGCAGGGGGTTCGTTGCAGCAACCAAGTTTGGAGGGTGAGCCCAAGCCTCTGGCGCATTCTGGCGCGCGATTTGGCCAAGGTCCAAATCGGAGGCCGGGCTCCTGGGTAGGGCGGCATCCGCCCGAAACGTGCCGCAAGCGCGGGGAGACTGGACGCATGGGATTGGGGAGGAATGGGGTTGGAATGCTTGGGACCAAAATGGATTGGGGACTGAGACTTCTTTTATATGGTGATCTGTTTGTAAGAAAGCGTGTCGTTTTGAGATGGGCGAATAGTGGTCCCATTGCCAGTGGCCCTTGGAGGGAGGAAGTGCTAGGTGCTTGGCTCCCTTCTTGGGTATTGCTTTATGCGTGTCTCTTTTTGTCTCATGTTTGGAGTATTGCCCCTTTGTCACCCTTGAATTGAACACGAGCTTGGTCCAAGTTCTCCGCACTTTGGTCACACGTGCCCGTTCATGACATGAAAGACCTGTAGGGTTGTCTTGGTGCGATTGGGGGATGTGGGAATGAACCCGGACCTGGTCCAATCGCTTGAGGCGGCCACCAGGGAGGTGCTTCAATCCCCCTGCCAGGGCGCGTCCCAGGGCTCCACCGACGCGGAGGAAGGCGCCTGGGAAGAATGGGGGTTGCGGGGGGTGGGATGACCGCCAGGTCAGGTACGTGGGTCATATCCCAAGATGGAGTTTTGCTGAAATGACTTAGTTTCTTAAAAATTCCCTTTCTGGATGTAAAGGGGATCTAGCTCTTTTGGACATATGTTTGTTCTTTTCAGGGGGCGAAAGAAGTAAATTGAAGTCAGATCAAGCAACATGTGGGTTTAGCTGTGGGGTAGATGCCCACGGAATGGGGACTTACTAGCTGGGGAGGAAGAACCCCCCAAATAAACGGGTTCCAGCTTGCACCAAGGAACCATCTTGAGCTGCAGAATCCGAGAACCTATGCTAGCACCCATGTAGGGCCACCCAGTTTTGGCGAGCCCTTAGAACACGTCAAGAGACGAAGTTGCAAGCTGTTCCAGACAGAGGAAGTTCCCAGTTGTTCAGCGGATTCCACCCTCTCTTTTCCCCCCTTTGGGTGTGTGAAACCCGTTTGAATCGACCTGGTTCAAATTCTTTTTCTACCACTGACCACTCTAAACGCTTTTTCAGGGTGGTCAAAACCAATGCTTGCCGTCCGACCCCCCCCCCAAAAAAATTGAGCTGGTTCCCTGGTTCTACCAGCCGCTGCCTTGCCCCCGGGAATCGAAAAATCTGCTCGCCAGGCAGCGAGAGAGAGATGTCGCCCGCCATCCGGGCGGGGATGTCAGCTGGGGGGAGGGGTGCGTCACTGGCTGTCTTTGTTTGCGAGGTCCAACACGGAATGGGTATACTGTATACTCACGTCCTGAGTGTTTGGACTATAGGTCACTTTTGGGCTTGGGCCATTCTTGTGGAACACGACCAGTTTTCTCTTGCCAATCCACTCGATCAGAAGTGAGCATATGCTAAAACAGGGGACCCACCCCTTACAAGGAGCCCACCCCAAAGACTACCCCGTAGGTCCAAAATACATCCTCGAGAAAGGCAAGGCGTTCCTTCCTTGAAGCCAACCCAAGAGGGCTCCTTTGAAAGCGGTTGGCTTCCCTTTGCCGTTTTTTGGAGACGCAAGCCTTCTCAAGTCTGCCTTGTTTGGGCCGAGCCTTCCCGGTCTTTCCAGGCGAAGCTCGGGATTCGTTCTGTCCATTTCAGTTTTTGGGAATTCCACTTACTGTCGAAGGGGATGGTCTCAAGGAATCTATAGGGGTCGCGGCGGCCATTCTTTTTTCTTGCGCGGATTTTTGGTCATTTCGGGAAAGACTTTGAGGCTCCAAAGTGACTTGAGGTGGTCTCTTGATATGCATTACTCGTCGAACCATTTGAAGGAATCCAGAGGATGTTGCAAGTGACGGAGTCCAAGCATCTGTACGATTCCGAGCCTCTTATTTGGCTTCCTCCAAGTGAGGCTTTAAGGCTATTAGTGATTCAAAGGCTGCGCCAGTTGGGATGGATGCGGCTTGCGCCCATCCACAGTATGAGGGCGGTTCCTTTCTGGAGGAAGTCTCTTGTGTTGCCAAAAAGGGAAGCCAATGGAAGCTGACCATGTCTGGGGTCGGTTCCGTTTATACGGGTGTTTGGATGTTTTTTAGTTGGAAAGCCAAGAGGGAAAATAACCGTCACGAATTTCGAGAAGGTCCCCCTCTTGACGCAAACATAGTGGTTCAAGGCTTTGCTCCAAGTCCGCGGTTTGACTTCCAAGACGCTTGAAAGCAGCTGGCACCGCGTCCTCGCAATGGAGAACAGCTTCCGCATCTACAAGATGAATGGCGACATCATCGAGGTTCAAACGGCCACCTGCATTGTGAGAGACATCAAGGAGGCGCTTGAGCGGTCCAGCGGCATCAGTGCCTCTGACGTCGGCCTCTTGGTGGACGGCTGCGAGCTCCGCAACAATGCCTCCGTGAGCCCCGGGGTCCGCGACCTCTTCCTGGTGGTTCACAACTCCCTCAGAGCCATCGCGCAAGACTTCGTGATCAATACGCAGTGCGCCTACGGCAGCAACGGCACGGCGTGCCACTACAGCGGGCCCCAGGAGAGACTGGCAACCGACCAGGAGGTTGCTCAGATGAGCCACCTGGCAAACTCCCGCATGCTTGGGTTGGAGGAGGCGAGAGAGCAAATTTTAGGGGTTTGGTTGAGGAGAAGCCACACTTAAACAGGGATTTCATGGAAGAACGCGCGCACCCAAATCTAAGTACTCAGGCCCTCCAAACAGAAATCCTCTTCTCAGAGTTTTGAGAGTGACCCCTGCAGATTTCGCAAATCGAGTGAATCATCAGGGCTTTTCCCCACCCATCAGATGATTCTCAGAACAAGTGCGCAGCCCCTTCAAGTAGGGTAATGGGCACCCTGGCTTAACAACCTCCCGATTGATTTGTAGGGATTTGCCCGGTTTTTCTGGGGATTCAGCCCACTTTTGAAGGGAGCACCCCATTAGTCACAGGATACATTTTATACATCCGGGGCCAACCTTAGGCCCAATCAACCTTTTTTGGACCGCCCAAAAGCGAGTGTTTCAATGCACGCCACCAGCAATTGCAACTTTTAACGGGGAAATCCAGTGACTTCTGTTTGATCAGGCGGGCGAGGTCCGCGAGGCGGAGAGGAAAATCCACGAGGCGAAGAGGAAGGTCCGCGAGGCGGAGAGGAACCGTAGGAAGGTCAGCGAGGAGAAGAAGAAAACCACCTGGCTTCTTGGCTGCAGCCGCGCCGGACGAAGGTATTCCACGCTTTTGAGCTCTGATCCAAAGCAGCCATGCTCCAACAGGTGCCCGCTGCGAATGAAGAAGCCTACCTGTTCAGCTTCCCAAGTTCAAACTGTTGACAGGTGTCTTCGTCATTCTAGGTGTGGGAAGTTTCACAGCTAGGCAGTCAACTCAGATCAGCATAAGGCACTTCAGATGCTTCTTTGGCCGCGGTTGTTTCTCCAAGACATGGCGAAGGCTTTCTTCGGGAAAGACGGCCCGGATGACGCACTAGCGAGTGGCACTCGCGAGTTGCACTAGCATGCACTAGCCAATGGCACTGCCCAGTAGCACCAGCAAGGTAGCACTAAGACGCACTAGCCAGTGGCAGTGGGAAGATAGCACTAGCAAGATGCATTAACAATTAGCACTAGCAAGGTAGCACTGGCAAAAAAGATTAACTAGAAAGAGGCTTTAGCAAGTTGCCCTCGAGAGTTGCGCGCGCAAGCTGCACTGGGAAGTTGCATTGGCAAGTTGCAGTGGTTGCTTTAGCAAGCTACAGCAAGCTGCACAGGAGATTGGCACGAGAGGCTTTCGGTGTCTTTCCTATGCATTCGCGCGTGAAAGAAAGGACTTGTGCAGCTCCACAAGTAGAAGTGGCGCCAAATTGGCAATTGCGGGGATCGACGTGGTCCAAGGGCAAGACCTGTGGACGTTTGCTGCTTTTAACATGCCCGTGCGACCCATTGCGGGGATCGGTGTGGTCGATGTGCCAAGTTGTGGACTTCTTCAGCTTTTCGGGGGTGTGCGCGTGGTCCTTTGCGATTCTGCGCAACGATCGAACGTGCTCGTAAAGCACCACCTTTTCTAGTCGAAACGTGGGCTTAGAAGTCTGCGCGGTGAAAGCCTGAGCCTGAGCGGCCCTTTTCTCGGCTGACACGGGGGAGAAAAGGCCTTTTGCCTTTTGGGAGATCCGGAGGTTCCAACATCACCTTGGAGAGCTTCATGCTGGGTTTCTGTCTAAAGGGACCATTTGTATGGGTAACCGAGTCGGAAGCATGTTTGGGGGTCCGGAGGAGGTGTTCAACTTTTCCGCACAAGGTTCTGAAATGCCAAAGAACTTCTCGTTTGAATGATGGATTTCTTTTTAACAATGCAGTAAGTCACAACATCACTGAAGCGGAAAAGCAATTCTCGCAGGGCTCGGTTTGCTTGCGGTGGCGCCCCAAGCGTGCTCACCCCCAGGCTGCTGTGGAATCTGCAGAAATCCACCCAGGACAGGGCAAAGGAAGCATTCCGGAAGCAAGGTTTCACGGTTTTTTCTTGGCATGCTTTGTATTTCATTTGGTTCCGTCAACCTGAGTGGGTTGCGGGGGAGGAGGAGGAGAAGAAGGTCCAAGAGGCGAAGAAGGAGGTCCAGGAGGCGGAGCGGCAGTTGCAGGAGGCGAAGCGGAAGGCCCAGGACCGTGCGGAAGTCCCCGGGCTCCTGGGGCGCGTCCAGGATGCCATGCCTGACTACGTGCAGAGATGCGTGGCGGCGTCGGTGGCGCTGGAGGCAGAAGACGAGAGGCGCAAGAAGAACCAGGACGTGTATGATCGAGACATTCTGGACCTTGCCGAAGGGGAATTACCCCTCAGGGTCATGCTGGACTACAAGGACCGGTCCTGGGGGTCGGGGTTCCAGGAGGATGCGATTGCTGCCACAAGGCTTCGGGAGGGCCGCGTGGAGGACCTCATTGAGTCGGCCATGTTGCGTGAGTGGCAGTCTGGCTGCGAGGTGTCCTTGGGCGCAAGGCGCTTCGCCGAACAGCGCGGGTACGCAGACGCAGACGCCGGCTTTGGCTGGCGACAGGCCATCCAGGTCACCGGCAAGTCCGCGCCGTTGCCGCGGGAGCGCGTGGCCATCCTCGACCTCACTTGCGCGTGGGGTGAGGGCGAAGATGCCCGCGAAGCGGCGGGCCGGGTCGTCGCGAAGCAGCTCGCGCAGCCCGAGGCGCAGTGGGTGCTGGTGATCGAGGCCATGATGAGTTCGCGGCCGCAGCGCGAGGCGCTGTGCGCGGCGCTGATGAGCTCCGGCGTGGCGGCCGTGGGCTTCGTGCGCTCCGTCGCCGCGGCGGTGGCCGCCAGGCAGACGAAGACGGCGCCGGACCTCGTGGCCGTGGAGGTGTCCGGCGGGCTGGTGCTGACACCCGTTTATGAGGCTCAGTTGCAAGCGAGGCGACCGGATCTGACCTTTTGTAATTTTCATGTTGGTCCATTTTTTGTCATGACTCCAAAAGGTTACTTGTTTTTTTCCGTTATTTCTGGCTCTTTTGGGCAACTGAGGAGGGCTTCATGATTTGCGATGCCATCATCGAGGGCTCAAAGGACCTGCCGGGCCTCGCACAAGCGCATGGCCAAGCCATCGCCGCCTGCCCGGTGGACACCCGCCTGGCGCTGCGGAGGAACTTGTTGCTCTACGGCGCTGGCGCGCAGGACTTTGAGGGCGGATTGGAGGAGCTGAAGCGAGCGACGGGCTGCAGCACCGTGCGCGTTGAGCCGAGCCTGGCGCCGGGCGCCGACAAGCTGCTGAGCACTTGCGACCTGGAGCAGCTCTTTGTGACGAGGGAGAAGTATGCGTCGGAGGGCATGGCTGCCGTTCATAGAACTTGCCTTTGACGGCCAAACATGCTGTCGGAGTCTCTGAGCTGATGACAAGGCCTTGTACAGTAGGGCTTTAATTAGTTACTGCCAGCGTTTGCGTGGCCAGGAGAAGTTCTACAAACGCCAGGCAGGCTAGAATCGTAGTACTCCACGATGGAGAAAAGAAAACGGTGGTCCTCTTTTTTTGGGTTTCCGTGCAAATAGCAACCCACCAAAAGACGGTCCACCATTAAAAAATCTTCAACTAGCCACAGCAACCCTTTTGGTCTCTTGTGCCAATCTTTACAAAAACTCCCATATAACATGGAACCTGATGTTTCGGGATGGTTTGGGCAATTCTCCATTTTGGGGTGGATGAACACCCATTTGCCACCCATTTTGATGTTTACCAGGGGAACAGGGTTTTGACCCACAGCCATATGGCTGTGGGTCCAAACCAATGGTACCATTTTGGGGTAGGTGCACCACCCATTTTTGTTGTTTGTTTTTTTGGTGGGGATTGGGATGTTCACTGGGGACGATTTGGCTTTTGACCCATGGCCATATATCGAAACTCCCATTTGGTTGACCGTCATCCCTCGGCTTCCCCGGTGTTTTTTAGGTCTTCGCGCCCGACTCCAAGCCGCACCTGGTGCTGCCGCCGTGGGGGCACCCAAAGGAAAGGTTTGGTCGGAAAGGGCCGGATGTGAGCCTGGTGTCTGAAAGTAAGTTTCTTTGTGGATGCTTCTTGCTGTTGTGTTTGTTTTGTTGGTCCTTTTTTTGTGGTGTTTTTTTGCTCGTCTCTCTGTCTGTTTTCCACCTGTGTGCCTGCTGCCTGTTGTTTTGCTTTTTTGTTGGGAGCAAACGATCGGCCGGAATTGTGGAGCAACTTGCATTCCAGCCCCACTCCCGTTGGTAGAGGACTCTTGCTGAGCAAGGGTGGTTGTTCTTGAAACGTCCACACATCTCTTCCTTAGTGGTTTAGACGGCAAACTCCGAGAACTCAAAAATCCAAGATCCCTCAAATGTGTGTGTGTGTGCCTATTGAAGGGTACCCTTTCTTAGTGGTCTTAAAAGCATGCCAAATCGGAAAACCGAGCTTTTTTTTTTTTTGGGGGGGGGGGCAACTTATTAAAAAAAATCGGCACCATGGCTTCGGTTTTCCTTATGGGTTTCCCTTTGAAACAGGGGGTGGCTCCAAAAACCCGCCGCCCCACCGGCGCCTTCGCCCCCCGAAAGCGGAAAGCGCGAGGCGCGGGCTTTCGGGCTGCCTCTCACAGGCGGCGGGGGTTCGGCTGGACTCCAAAGCCAGCTATGGGGCTGGGCACCCCCCCTCCTCATCTCACTTCCTGAGTTCAACTTTAAACTTTTTGGGAAGACCATTTTAGTGGGAAATATAAAGTTTGAACTTTTTTTGGGCCATCCACTCAGCCAGCGAGCCATGGTCTCCGCTCCAAGGCGAACTTTTTCTTCTTGGTTTGCGGCCTGGCTGGGGTTTGGTTGGACGCTTTTGCTTCTTGATTTGTTTGCTGGCTTGTTTTTCTTTTTGCTTCTGACAGGACCTTTTTTCCTTTTCTTTTTTTTCTCTTTTTTTTTGGGCTGGTGTTTGGACAAGAAGCCAGTTATTGTTTTTGTATGTTTTTGTTAGATTTGGTGCAGACTTGGGCGACAAGAGCAATTTTTTTCCCAGACCGCTGAAGTCTAGCTTCGGATCTGGGGATGCATTCATAACTTCGTAACCCGGTGTGTGGCATGGCAAGCCAGTGTTGGGCAACCACTTGTTTTGTTCGCTGTTTCTTTCCAATTCGTTTCGGATGGCAAGTCTGACATGCAGACTGCTCCAGGCAAGTCAGCGTGTCGGGGTCCTCAGGGAACTCCACGTGAGGTGTCGCTGTGAGAAGCGCACATTTCCACAGATTTGCACTGGGCTCACCCATGCTCACCCGTTCTTAGTACTTAGTTACCTCATTATTTCGGGTGATGTTTCACAGAAATATCTATTTCAGGGAACCTTGCTTGTCACACGGCACAGGAGGCGTGGCGATGAGCGTCGACATTCCAGCTGTGTGTGCAATGGTGTGTGCAATGATGTCCCTTACGCTTTGACGGTGTGTGACATCAGGCATACGGCGACGAGAGCTGCAAAAGCCAAGCGCGGGATGCTCAGGCATGCGTTTTGCAAGACCAACACGGGTTTTGTGTCAGACAAACTTCATTTTCGAAAGAGGGGGGGGGCAGGGCGTCGCAAAAATGAATGCTTGGGGCCAGTTTTGTTGATTTGTGCTCGAGGTCATTCTACAGCGCAACATCTGCAGAGGAGGCGCCATTTGTTGGACAGGCCAGTGACAACACAAGTTGCACGAAGGGGTTTGCGGGGAAGTGCTGTTGGTTTCGATCAGGTGATGTGTAAGCACTTAAAACCCGGCTGATCTACATTGACGTTCTCAGTTTTTACCATGGTCGTCAGCATACTTCGGGTTGCAAACAAAATCACTGCGAAAAACAAGTGGATTTGGACCAATTTTATGGGTGAGTCGCGAGTTAATCATTTTTTTAAAACACACAACAAGGTGACGCGGGCATGTATCAGGAAATGCATCGTTTGGCCCGACATGAGGGGCGGGCAAGATTATATTCGACAGGATGATTGTTTTTCCCTTATGCCGGCACCAATCCGCTCATTGTGTGCCATTTAGTTGTGTTTTGTGCCTTGTTTTTTTTTGGGGGGCGACACGATGATTGTTGTGTTTGTTGATGCTGTGCTTGGCATGTTTTTCTGTGTGCACCTCGATGATTTGATGTGTTTTCCAATTTTGTTTAAATTGAACATGCTGGGATTGCTTGGGGACAGATGCGCACGCACATCACACACGATGAACAACATTGCGTGATGACGTGTCAACTAACCACTACTCATCCCACGTGCAACGGACGTTTTATTCCAGCCAAAAAACGGTTTGCACATCCATGTCCAATCCCATCCACTGCAAATAAAAAAAACATAAAACTAACTAGGCACCATGAGGCATGATTTAGTATTTGGAATACCGCGAGGTTGGTACCATCACAATTTTCTTTCTTGGTTCTTTATTTGTGAATCAATGGTGTTTCAGACCACTGCTCCTAAATATGGTGTTGCACACCTCAAAAAATATCCCCCCCTTATCAAGGGTTGGGTTCCATGTATAATTTTCATGAGGACAAGGAATCGCCATATGGTCAGGGCCCATCCTTTTCTTTTAAAACCGACCACGTTACCCGCGAGAGATTGGGCTGCTGTCATGAGGGTAGCATGATCTTCAATCAGACGTGAGGTGAATGTAAGTCACGCGGATGTCTAAGTTGGCCGGCTGGTCCTGAATGAAAGGTGGGGGTTATGTCGCTTCCAGTGTTCCCTTAAAGATGGACCAGTGCCGTGTTGCTGAAAATTGGAAGGGCCCCTTTTGGGCGAAGTTCCGAAAGAAAACCAACCTATTCTGAAGGCTCCCATGCACCAATGACAGGGGTGCCATGTACATCATTTGGGACGGAGCCTCCTTTCCGTGGGTTCGTGGGACTTCAAAGGAGGTTCGTAGACCTATCTTATGCCATATCTTTCTATCACTTCTTTTTTCTGGGCTGTTCAAAGGCAATCCAGAATCCTTACCTGTTACGCAAGGGGTTTTTCTTTGTGGCTTTCCTGTAGGGATCGTGGATTAGGATTGGCCAAGCCTCCAATTTGAACAGCCCAGGCTTTCCCATATAGTGAGGGTTTTTGTTGGGAAACATTTTACATTTTTGCTTATTGTGGTTTAGCGGAAAATCTTCACTTAACTGCTAAAATTTAGATTTTTGCTCCCCTTCCAACGTCGTCCAAGCAGTTCCTTTTTTCCGGAAGTTGGCGGTTTGCGACGGAGGTGTTGTGTGAGTTGCAGCTTGGGGGCCCCGGGGAGGATCCGGAGCGGCCTTCCTTGGCATCAGGCTCCGAACTGCGCGACCGGTTGGCTTTCCTTTCGGTTTCTCTGAGAAGCCGCAAAAAGAGGGCATCCTCAAAAATCGACTCCGAAGATGTGATGTTTGTTGGCTTCCGTGTTCATTTGGAATTCACCTGAAAAATTGTTTGGTGAGAGGAGAGCGTCTCAGACTCAGCCTTGTGGCAGCTTGGGCGTAGGCCATAGGGTTCTCCTTGACAAGATGATTGGATGGATCAACCTGGTGGATGAAGGGAGTGCTTCCAGTTGAGAGCATGCGGATCAGAACCAATCAGAGGGATGTAATCCTGCATTGGCATTGCTCTTATTTAGAAAGGGTCGTTTTGAAGGACAATCATTGGGATGAGCCCCCACCCCAAAACGGGCTTGCCAGCGCCACACGCACATATGAGGCCGCGCAGGAAACACATTTCTTGTATTTTCTTGTGCCACTCGTCGAAAAGAGGTTTGCGTGAAAATGCAGTGGGTTCGGCTGGTCTGGTGATCAAATTGGAGGGAGATGGCACTTGCAGGGTGTCGTTGTTGACTCGAAGCAATCTGATCCGTTGAGATGTGCAGCCCCTTCCTGTAAGGTGTGTTGGCGTGTTTTGCCCTGAATTTGTTTGCATTCGTTTGAGTGTTTGCTTGCTTGCTTAAGACACATCGCCTCACAAGCCCGCCAGGCGAACCTGGCGCTTTTGTGACAGCTTGCTGAGCTCGTTGGAAAAAGTGTTCGGTGGAGAAATTGGAGCCTGCCGTGAACGAGGCTGGAGCAGTCCAAGAATTTGAGGTCCTTTCCTGGCTCCCCTTCCTTCACCCTCCAACCGGCCGGCCGAGCCGGCCCCGTGGATGGACACGAGAAAAACGCGCCATTTTCCGAGCCTTGGCGCTGGTGTCAGCGGCCCGGCCCCAAAGGGGCAACTTGCTTAAGCGAAGTTTCTTTAGCCCGGCGCAAGGAGCGCTTGCAAGTTTAACAACATTTTTTTGCTATTAACATTTTCCTTGCTGGTTTCAAGGGGAATCTGTCACGACTGAAACTATGTTCATGTTTTTGCCTGGGGACTTGATTACGCAAATGGAACATGATTAATTGATTTTTCTTACCAGCCTGCACAAAGTTAAACTTTTTGCACTCGGGGACAATGACCACAAAGATCAAACGTTCCTAGTTTTTTTGGGCGAGCTCAGCCTTTAGCGAGAACGGGGGAAAAGGGAGCTGGATTGCAGGAGAGAGGAATCCTTTGCACCATGGAAGATATCGGCCAACAGTCACGAGGGATGGTCCAGCTTCAACCAAAAGCGAATCAGGCTTGGGTTGGGAGCAACATATACCATTTGAGTTGGAAGCTGGTTGGTTCCCATTTTCTGCCTTTGGGAAGCTTCGCGAGTTTCGGCGTCCACTTTCCTGAGCATTTTGCTGTCACTTTGAGGAACAACTACTTTTTGGACCACACTTTGGGAAACACTCTGTTTACAGCGAACGGGCACCTGTTTGTTTTAGGAAGGACGGCAACCATTCTTGATCTTGGGCACAGACACACACACACACACAGACACACACATGGACAAAATGAGTTTCAAATACGGGAT
Source organism: Effrenium voratum (assembly GCA_963377175.1). Lineage (NCBI taxonomy): Eukaryota > Dinophyceae > Suessiales > Symbiodiniaceae > Effrenium > Effrenium voratum. Next base: position 239,856 of record CAUJNA010003776.1, on the reverse strand, counting down.
GGTGTTCCTAGATGATCAACAGGTTTGACTGACCAGAGTTCGGCAAAATTCGTTGCGCCGGGAGTTACAGTCATTGCTGAGCGGCCTGCGTGGTTTCGATGCGTGGCAATCCCAGAGTGCGCAGATGCCAGTTCAGCGATGATGCAGATCGAGCAATTGGCCCATCATTGCACAGGCGTCTCCACCCAAACAGACGGACCAACTTTGTGGCTTGATCCAGACTCAAACCAATAGCTCATGCCAATTCACAAGCAGCACGCGAATGCGATGGCTGACGGCTGACATTTCAGCATTAGCATTTCTTCCGAAGCTTGGGGAGGCTCGTCCGATGGATGCCCTACACATGGGCCATTCTTGGATCTATTCATCCTCTGGGTGTTTCCCAAAATTGTACACATCGGAACCATCTCGTTGTTTTTGTTTTGTTTTATTTCTTCTAAAGTGAGATATATCAGGTTCAACCCAATTAAAGTTGGCCTCTTTTTTGGACACACCCAAATACCCCTTCGTGCCGGAATACCTTGGCCACTGCTAGGCCCTCAGGGCAAAAACGTGTGGCTGAGCTCGTCTCAGAAGTAGGGGGCCCTGGGTCACGTGTTCGCGAGGCTCAAAACGGGTTGCTTCCTATGCTGAATCAACTCCGTACACAAAGCTGGGTTCACAACTTGAGGACATCCCTTGTTCGTTTCATGTTCACTATCCTCCAGAACAGGACCGCCCTATTTTTTGGAGCTCTTATAGTCGCCGCTCGGCGATGGATCGCTTTATGTCAAAAGGCGCGCTCCGGCGCGTGGCGCTCCGGGCCCGGCTTGCTGGCTTGGTGCCTGGCTCTGACCGCCTGACGGGCTTGGGGGCTTGGCGACCTACAGAGAGAGTGACCAAGAGTTGAAAAAGGATTCTTCTTGACAAATTGACAGATTCAATAGTTTTTCAAACTCCAGGTCTTTTTTTTCAATGTGACTAGCGCAGGAGACTTTTAACCTGACGTTTTGCGAGGTTTCAATGTTCTCAGTGCTAGGGCAGAGTGGTGCTCGGGGCTCTAGATTGAAATCTGTTCAGATTTTCGGGGTTGGAACGCTGAGATTTCAATTTGGCGCGAGAGATGCAGGGAATGAGAGTTGGAATGACCTCGAGAAAAACCACCCCCCCCTGGTTTCCTTTAAGGGGATTCCAGGTTCATTTCGTCATTCCCTCATTCCCTACTGCGCGCCAGCAACCAACGAAGAAACATTGACTTGTTGTTGGTTCGGGCTTTGGGTCGAGAAGCGGCCGCTCACCGTTCACGGGCCCGACGGGCAAACCGGGCCCGACGCGCCTGTCGCTGACGGGCCTGTCGCTGACGGGCCTGACGGCCTGACGGGCCTGACGGGTGTCACAGACCTGACGGGCCTGACGGGCTTCCGCGATGGGAGCGGTGATTCGGCGCAAAGGCGTGAAGATTCCAGCGCAGCTCGAGACAACTTCTACTAGGCTTGAACAGACCTTGCTCCGTGCCTGGCGTGGGTTGTCAGCCAACAGCAGCCTCGCGTCAAGATCAAGTATTTCAAAACCTTCAATTTTCCATGGCATGACTGCACCAAACAGCTCCTCTCCTCTCAGCCTTGACTTCATGGGCCCAACGGGCCTGACAGCCCAACAGGCTCGAACAGTGAGAGGACATTGGCCTTTGGTTCTGTTAGCTTTCGACATTTTCAGCCCCAAAATAAGGGCATGTGGTTGGATCTTTGACTTTTGGTTCCGGGTGGTGGTGGGTGGGAGTGGGGACGGGAAGATGTATGCTGTGTGCGGGGCAATAGCCACCAAGCAATGGCTTTCTTGTACCAATTTTCTCAGTTGTTTCCGCGAATCGATCATCCGCAGCTTGGCCCAAGAGGTAGAGTTGCACTTTGGATGGGATTCACTCAACCAAAAGGACGCGTGGCGAGTGAAGCTTTGACAAAAACACACCACCTAAAAGTCCGAAGAAGTACAACACACCGCCTGTTTTTGGAACAGGTGCGCAATGGCAGCGCCGACCATGCAGCCTGGATTGACGCTCAGGAGCTGAACGAAATGTGAAGAGGGTCAAGAGCGTAAAGCGTCTGAGTACGTTTTGGTCCCATCCAACAAACTGTGTGCCCCTATTCCGAGGCCGTGTTTTTTTTGCCCACCGGCTCCCATACCAAACACGGGGTCACAGTCGATGTTGAGACAGGCCCAAATGAGCACTTCTGCAATGTTTAGCAGGCAGAGCCGGGCCTTTGCGCGCCGAGGTTACGCGTCGCCGCACTTCCAATCTTCGCATCCCTGGCAAATTGAGCTGGAGTGGCCGAGTGGTCAGGTTGGGAGAAAGCCCTTTGCTTTATTTTTCCTCAATCACCACATTAGCCATTTGTAGCAGGCCCTGGCTTTGTTTTCCTTGGCGTCCTCCCCTTGCACAGCGCATCGGCTTGTGTATAGCCCTGTGATTCTATCCTGTTGCTGCAGCAGCGTTGTAGCGTTGACCGTTACAACTTGAACGCAGGAGAAGTTTTGCTCAAGGAGCGGAGATAAATTTTGTGTGAGAGTAGTCGTGCGCCAGTCACTTAGACTTTCGCCATGGCTGAGACGTTTGCCTTCAATGCTGACATCCAGCAGTTGATGTCCTTGTTCCATTGCTGGACTCAAACAACCTTTTGCCTTTTTGGCCTTTAGGTTTCCTTCATATTGCCTTTGCGCCTGCAAACAGTGACAACTTTTTTGGATGTCGCATCAATTTGGCGCTGAGGATCATCAACACATTCTATAGCAACAAGGAGATCTTTCTGCGCGAGCTCATCTCCAATGCGTCAGACGCACTGGACAAGATCCGGTATGAAAGCATCACAGATCCAGACAAGATTGAGGCCGGGTGTACACCGGGTTGTTTACTGTATTGACAATCACTATTCAATTAGTTGCAACAATCCAAAGACGTTTTTTCAATATTATGGACACCGAAAAAGACTTTCTTTTTCCTTCCGGCTTCCCGTCAAAACCGCAAAAGGGTTTCCTCGTCTGAAACAATCCCAATGTCGCAAACAATTTGACCCCAAAACGAGCAATGTAGAAGGACGCGCCGATATTTCTATGTTTTCTGTGGATTCGCTGTGTTTGGCTGTATGTGTGTTTGGTGGGAAGGTGGGTTTGTTTGTTTGTTTGTTTGTCTGGTAGTTTGGCTTGTTTGTTGCGCTTGTCCCGTCGCATCATACTTTCGCGTGTTGCGCCGTGTGCGGTTCACGCTGCCATATGCCTGGGAAGCAAGGGAAGAGTCGCCGCAGCGGTTCTTTCACTCCTGGGTTGCCAGGCATGGCAGGCGGGCCAGGACAGCTGGGCTTGGAAGCTGGAGACGCCTGTGTTCCGCCTGCGATGGCTCTTGAGAAACAGCAGGTGGTTCCACGCCTTTAGCGCCAAAAAGGCAAGACGTTGAGAGCTGGCACGGTAGCGCGTGAGCGCAAGGCCAAGTCCGCCCCGGCGTGGTGTCAGGCAAGCGCGGTGTGGCTTTGCGGCTTATTAGCGCACACCCCACACTTAGGGGTGATGGCTCGGCGCAACTGCTCTGCGTGGATGAATTAACAAACGTGATGTGAGACGCATGCCTTGCGTCTCCAACACGCCCTGGATGGCCATGATCTTTTCACGTCTCGTGCTTTTACTTATGGTTAGGGCAGCCGCGTTGGCGAGCGGCGTGGCAGGGTGTCACACGTGGAAGACCCCTGAGATGGCTGTTTTTGTGTGGTGCTCGCAAACCGTCTCGACCGCACTTGGTGGACCTACCCCATAAACGCGTTGCTGCAACCCTTGGCCAGGCGCTACGCGCAGAGCGTGTCTTTGTTGCGCCAAACTGCATCGAGGGCCAGTTTTCCTTTGATTCGCGTTGCGTTGCCAGGGTTGCAGAAAGCAGTTGCCGAAGAAGCGCTTCTGCCGCGGAGCAAGGTCGCAATTGTGTCCGGCTGCCAGACTGCGCGCGCGGCTAGTTGCAAATCGGCTTCTGGGCCGCGGAGGAGGCAGTTGCTGCAAATCCGGCTCGCCGGGGCTTGTGCAGCATTTTCGCAGAGGAGCTCGGGGAACGCACGTGGGCGAAGTGGGCGCCTGCTGTCAGAAAGGGATATTCAGCGATCATGGAAGAGCGATCTTGTTCTTTCGATGAAACCGTGATTGAACATGTGCGCGTGACTGCAAGAAGAGCGCAAACACCGTGCGCAAACGTGCAATTGCAAACCTGTACTACGTGCAGTAGGGGTTCACGTGTGTGGGCATGCCTTCTGCTTTCCGTGATCAGGGCTCAGCACGCAGCAGAATTTCATTCGAACGAGATCCCCATTCAGATTGCTTCAGAAGAGGAAAACCTTTTGAATGGTTTTGCAGGGGAAGAAGGAATCCGGTCTTTTTAGGGGTCCGAAACAACCTCGTAGAAAACATATTTTGAACAACGCGTGGCAATTATATATAGTTATTGTAAAATCGGCCCAGCCGAGTGCGCAGCGCCTGTGGTTCGACTGCAAGCAGCAGGGTGTGGTCAAGTGGCGATTCAGGCATGGACAAGTTGTGGCGTCGTTGGACCAAGTGATGTTGACCAGGAATGAGCGTCCAGCAGACAAGGCTGGGCCTTGCTTGGGCTGAGCCGTGGTTGTTGGTTGGGCTGGGATTAAGGCAGTTCTAGAGACAAGGCTGGTTTGTGTGACGTGTCCATTGCTTGACATTAGGCAGCCGGACTGCGCTGCTGTTTGGGCCTGCCTGTTTGGGCGGCGCGGGCTTGCTTGGGCTGGGCTGGGCCTGAGGCGCAAAGGTCATGCTGCGTGTTTCTCAGCGCCTTTGCGACAAAAATGGCCATGGAGCAGGAAGCCGACAAACTCTTAGGCCAGCAGACATGGGTGAAGGTGTTTTGGGCAGGGGAAGTGAAGATGCTTGGGCGCCTTGGCCCCCTTGGAATCCGAGAAACGGCGCGCGTTCTTATTGACATGATAGCTGAAGCGAACTTGTGCTTGTAGAATCCCTCCGGCCATCCTCCAACAAATTCAGCCTGAGTAGCTCATTGGGGCAGACTTCTGACAGACGCAGCAAATCACCGCCAGAGGCCCAGCCCAATTTCTTCATCAAGATCATCCCCGACAAGACGAACTCCACGCTCACCATCGAAGATTCCGGCATTGGCATGACCAAGACGCGCGGCTTTTGCAAAAACGGAAATGAAAGGCTGGATGCAAAACGAACGAGTTGACCCACAAAGCGGTTCCCGACCCCTTGCGAAAAGTTTTGCTTAACGGGAAACCAGAAGGACATCAGTCGTTTCGGGCCTCCATTTTGAGAAGCGCCCGCATGGAATGGAGAAGCCGGGGCCGCTCCGCCGCCTTTGCTTTCGGGGTCCTCGTGCTTGAGCGAGGGGCCGCTCTGTTGGGGGAACGGTGGTTGTGCCGCGCGCTCAGGAATGAGCTGATCAATAAAGTTGAAGTTGAACAACCTTGTTGTTTGTTATTAGCTTGTTTTCGTGTTCTATCCCGTTCGGCAGGGGGTCGAAATTCGGCTCGGTTCAGAACACCCTCCTAGGGGTGCATCGGATTCCTTTTGGCTCGCGCTTGGGGTTGCTTTCACAGTGAAACTCTATGGAAATCACTCAAATGGGTCCGTTCTGAGACAAACCCAAGGTCTTGGACTACTCCAGTCAGGGGATACCAGAGAGTTGGGTACTTGAAGAGGTACGGGGCTGCTGGAATAAGTGAGTGTGTGTCAAAATAGGGGACCGTGGGGCCCCAATTTTGTGTTCCCCTTGCAAAAAAAAGTGAGAAGGCCGCCCTTTAAAAAGGAAAATCCGCAAGCGATGCCGGGAAGTTCCCTCGCCCCCCCCCATCCTACCCCACACGAGGTAAAGTTCCCCAAATTCCCCCACCTATGAGGGAAAGTTCCTCTCCCATCCTACCCCACCCAAGTCGTCCCAGGAACGAGCTGATCAACAACCTGGGCACCATCGCCAAGAGCGGCACCAAGGCCTTCATGGAGGCCATGGCCGCCGGAGGCGGAGCCGAGTTGGTCGCAGGGGGGCGGGAAACAGGGGGGAGAGAATCCGAAGAAAACCCCACGGAAAGAGATTGGAGTGTTGATTTGTTTGCTGCTTAAGAGAGGAGATCGAGGGAAAGGTTCGGGAACTCGAGGGGAAAGCACAGTAGAAGCGGATGGGGGGGGGGGCGGGGGAGGGGGAGCAACTCTTGTGCAACAAGTCTATTGCAGGCGTCTTTTTGGATTGCATTTGGTGCGATTTGTTGCCGGGTTGATTTTATAGGCACACCCACACCAAAGGTTGTCCTTGGTTTTTGGGGCGAATTGGCAAACAGCTGGCAGCGGCCAGCTAATTTTGGATGTACACACTGGTTGGCTTTTTCGTTGCGTGCTTGTGTTGACGTACACCATTCGCTTGTTTTGCCGAGCAAGTAGACTGTGGAAAGATTAGACTGATAAACTGACACGCGCCGGAACTTGAACGACGCACACTCGCAAACACGAGCGAGCAAGCACGCAAACAAAGAACACATTAAACAAACCCTTCTGACCGAGCGAGTGAGCGACCTCTCAGCCAGCCAGCCAGCCAGCCAGCCAGCCAGCCAGCCAGCCAGCCAGCCAGCCAGCCAGCCAGCCAGCCAGCCAGCCAGCCAGCCAGCCAGCCAGCCACCCAGCCAGCCAGCCAGCCAGCCAGCCAGCCAGCCAGCCAGCCAGCCAGCCAGCCACAGCCAGCCAGCCAGCCAGCCCGCCTGCCTGCCTGCCTGCCGGCCTGCCTGCCTGCCTGTCAACCAACCAACAACCAACCAGGCAAACCAACAAATCCACAAACAACCAAACAAGCAACCACTCAGCCAGCCAAGCAAAGAAACAGACAGACAGACAGACAGACAGACAGACAGACAGACAGACAGACAGACAGACAGGCAGGCAGGCAGGCAGACAGACAGGCAGACCGCCAGACCGGCAGACCGGCAGACCGACAGACAGACAAACAACACACACACAGACAAACAGACACCAGCCAACCAACCAACCAACGAATCAACTACGAATCAACTAAACAAGCAAACAATCAAATAACAAGCAATCAATCAATGTAACACACGAGACTAAGCAAACAAGCAAGCGAGCAAGCAAAGTGCGCGAGCGAGCAAGAACACCAGCAAGCAAGCAAGCAGGCAGGCAGGCAGGCAGGCAGGCAGGCAGGCAGACAAGCAGGAGGCAGGCAGGCAGGCAGGCAGGCAGGCAGGCAGGCAGGCAGGCAGGCAGGCAGGCAGGCAGGCAGGCAGGCAGGCAGGCAGGCAGGCAGGCAGGCAGGCAGGCAGGCAGACAAGCAGGAGGCAAGCAGGCAGGCAGGCAGGCAGGCAGGCAGGCAGGCAGGCAAGCAAGCAAGCAAGCAAGCAAGCAGGAAGCACAGAAAAGCATCCATCAAAGCAACACCAAGCGAAATAACCAACCAAACATACAGACAGACAGGCAGGCAGACAGACAGACAGACAGACAGAGACAGAGACAGACAGAGACAGACAGAGACAGACAGACAAGCAAGCAAGCAAGCAAACAAGCAAACAAGCAATCAAACAAACACAACACCTGACATTTGCAACCTAAAGCTCAATCGCGCGAAAACAAATTTGCACGCTGAAAGCCCGCCTCATCCCCACGGATCCAATTCAATTCGGAGGTGACATCTCCATGATCGGGCAGTTCGGGGTGGGCTTTTACAGCGCGTACCTGGTGTCCGACAAGGCCGCGTCCGCTGGCGATTCCGCGCGAAGTCCGCATGTCTCGCCGCGGAGGTTTCTATTTGCTTGATATTTGTTTTTCCCTCGTTGGTTTTGAAGGGAATCTATCACTACTGGTTCTTTTTTTAAGTCTCCAGGTGACTTGAGCAAATAGAGGGGAAGCCGTTGAGAAGCGCGGAAGGAGCAGGGGGAGTTGACAAGAAACGGGGGGTTCTCAAGGGTGGCTCGTTTTCGGTGTGTCTGTTGATGTTACGGGTGGATTCTCAAGGGTGTGTCTGTTGTGTAAGCTGCCAGAATGGTGGTGTTCTTTTGGTTTCCACTCAAAGCCAAAAAACGTATACCTTCAAAATGACATTACATGGAAACCAAGACCGTTTTGCAGGGAGTTCCTGCAAGCATCCTTTCAAGAAATCCGCCGCGTTTGTAAGATCCTGTCGAGAAACATTGTGCAAGACCTTTTTGTGGTCGCGTAAAGCTTTCTATGTTGGAAGAGTTTGTTCAGGTAGACTTCTACTATATATACTTTTATACATGTACCTATATATGCCTACATCTTCACATATACATATCTATATATATGTAGATATGTTTCTGTTGTCGTGCCACTTTTTGTGGCGCGTGCTGAGAGCACTCTAGACGCGGGGTGTTTGCTTCCGCTCCACGCTGTTTGGGGTCGCTTGCTGGGGTATTGGAATTGGTTTGGTGGTGCATAGGCCTGTTCGGCCTATCCACCCAAGAGGTGAGACAAAATTTTGTTTGCCAGACCTGATGGTCCGTGAGAATCAGAGAGGTGCGGGTGATCAGCAAGCACAATGACGACGAGCAGTACATCTGGGAGTCGGGCGCCGGCGGATCTTTCACCGTGCAGAAGGACACAGAGCTTGTGCACGGCGAGATCAAGCGAGGAGCCTGGGACGTGTGAGATCGGAACAAAGCTGCTTCTCGAAACGAAGACAGCCCACTGGTTTAAGCGCAATCAAAAGACGGTTGGAAAGCGTTGAACCTTCGGTTTACGGCGTTTGTCACCCACGCATTTGGGAGTTCTTGAAAATAGTGGACTGGAAACCAACCATTTTCGAGCTCCCTACTTGCACACCTATGGGTTTCAGATATGCGCAAGGAACCAAGATCATTTGCTACCTCAAGGAGGACCAGTCCGAGTTCCTGGAGGAGCGACGCCTGAAGGACCTGGTGAAGAAGCACAGCGAGTTCATCGGCTTCCCGATCGAGCTCTACGTGGAGAAGTCCAAGGAGAAGGAGGTGACCGACTCCGAGGAAGAGGAGGAGGAGAAGAAGGAGGACGCCGGGGACGAGCCTAAGATCGAGGAGGTCGGGGTTTGCTTGAAAGGGCGCGCATGTCTTACAGGAATCGGACACCATGGAATGGTTTGTTTCTTTTGGTCTCGTTCCAAGTTTGGGGGTTGGGATCGAGATTCGGAGGTGGACGAAGAGAAGGAGAAGGAGGAGAAGAAGAAGACGCCAAGTCCACTTGGCGAGAGGTTTCCTCTCCTTTTCTGTTTTGTACCCTCCTTCAAATTCACAAGGAACTCGCAAAGCCATCCTGCGTGGAGAGAAACACACACACACACACTGTTTTTGGGGACCTCCATTTGGGATTCCATGTTTTGACTTCTTCCGTTTGCTCAAGGCTTTACTAGGTCCCCCAGCAGTGCCCTTTGACCAACTGTTTTGGGTAGTGTTCCCCTGCTAAAGTAGACTACAGAAAAAAAAGAAGAACAATCAAAAAACATCGGGTACCAACTTATTCTAAGCTCTCTACTGGAGGACCTAGGCTTTGCTTTTTTGGTTATCTCCCCTTTGAGTTTTTAATGGTTTGCCTGGACTAGAAGGTGCCTCTGAGCCGGACCAGCTTGTGCCGCACAGGTGCCGATGCCGTTGGTTGCGGCGTTTTTTGTTTTTGTTTGTTTTCTCCTTTTTTCCGGCCTCCAAAGGTGCAGCAAATGCCCCCCGCCCCGTTGTTCACGAAAACACGAGGAAGACCAAGAAGGTGAAGGAGGTGTCCCACGAGTGGGAGCAGCTGAACAAGAACAAGCCCCTGTGGATGCGGAAGTCCGAGGACGTGACCAACGAGGAGTACGCCAGCTTCTACAAGTCGTTGTCCAATGACTGGGAGGACGGGGCCGCAAGCGCCGGAAATGGGGAGCTGCTTTCTGAGACCGGCTTGGGTTCTGGCTTCCCTTGCCATCTTTTGTTTGAGGGTTCCCTTTCTTTTTCCGAAGAATGGGATCCCCGACTTTCGGGAAAAGGATGGGTGAAGAGAAAAACGGAAATCATATCTTAGGGCCTGGCCTCGAGAGGTGATTGGAGACACCGCTTGGGAAATTCTTCTGGGAAGTTGTGACTGCTGCTTATCCCGCAAACATGTCTAGAGGTCTCCAGAAAATCGCCCCCCCCCCCCCAAAGCCAACTTCTGATGGTACCCTCACATCACGGAAAGTGAGGGAAACCTGCTGGACGACCATAGTCCTCTTCCACGCACCCTTTGTCAGCATGTGGGAGTGTAAAATGGCAGGGTTACTTGTATGGGTGTTTCTTAGTGACTTGCTCCAGGTGGCCTCCTTTGGTTCCCTGTGTGGAAACAGACCCAACTTCAAATGTGGGATCCCGAATCGAAGAAACATTCGGTCAATTCAATTCGCAGGTGGCCTTCAAGCAAGGTTTCAGTCCTTTCCACTTTCCGGGTTTCCAATTTGGGCAGCTTGCCCCATGCCCATTTGGAATTTGGACACTTTCATGGGTTACTCAAAGCCTTTGAAAGATGACAGCCCCAAGAAACGTCAAGGAGGTTTGATCAGTTTCCCTAAGTTTGTCTTCCTCAGGTCCCATTTGTCTACCAAAAGTTGATTTTTTACTTTGGAGCTTGCAGGAATATCTCTAGAGCAACACACCCAGCTTGTAACCCAATCTATTTTGAAAACAGCAACAAGACGTGCACAACAGCAGGGTTCCTGGAATGATAGATATGCACCGCTTTTCCCACCTGTTCTAAAGGGATGGTTCGCAAACCATGTGATTTGAGCGCGTCTTGTCTTAGCAGTCGGACCCCCCCCCAAAAAAAAAATAGATAAGAGAAGTAAAATAAGTAAATGGCGCAACAGTGTTCCTGTTGGTTTCCCTTTGAAGCCTACTAAAACAACTGAAACAAGTACCAACTCCAAAAGACACAAAACGATACTGGTTTTCATGTTGGACGCCCTTTAAAACGTACCAAACGCGGGAGGTTTTGATTTTAGACGCCAATTGAAACCTACCAAAAAGACGGCCACCGAGCCGGCGCATCCTTTGAAGCACCTCTAAAGTTCAGGAACGGGTCCTGGGAGGACCACCTGGCGGTGAAGCACTTCAGCGTGGAGGGTCAGCTGGAGTTCCGGGCCCTGCTCTTCGTGCCGCGCCGGGCGCCCTTCGACTTGTTCGAGACCAAGAAGAAGAGGAACAACATCAAGCTCTACGTGAGGCGAGGGTTGGGGAGGTGGGGTTGGTGTGGGGTTGGTTTGTTCTGTGAGGCGGGCTGGGGTGAGGCGGGATAGGGCTGGGCTGGGGATTTGGTGGTTTGGGGTTGGTTTGACTTCTTGCCCCCTTCTTGGGTTGGGGGCTATGAGGCTCCGTTCGGTGCCTTGGCGACGGTTTCGCCGGGCTCCTGCGGCGCGTTAGGGAAAAATCCATTGTCTCGGGGAGCTCGCGGGGCTCTACGGCTCTACACGCCGAGGTTCGTCGGGGCTTTCCAGCCCTCCACGGGTGGAAAACGCCTTGAGCTTCGGGAAACAGCTTTTGCCGGCCTCTCTTCGGGATCATGTTTCTTTGGGATGCGTTTGGAGCTCACCAAGGCACAAGGCGAATCGCGAATGGTTTGTTTGAGATGGTCCAAGTTTAGTGAAGGTTCCAAAAGGTGCACCTTTTATTTCCAGTGAGTTTGAGCTAGTTTGGAGTGGCTTTGGATTAGGTTTAGGGCCGGCTTTATGAAGATCTTAGGCGAATAGGACGCTTAGGTTTGGGGGGGTTCCCATTCGGACATTATCAGTGGGTCGACAGCCAGGTTCCTGGCAAGCTCCAGCAGGTGGTCCTCTTTTGGATGGCTTCCAAGGGAAGCTGCTGGGGATTCCAAAAAGAATCTGGGGACACAAAACCGGGTTCCCGAAGATTCAGGCGGATGTTCGCCCCCAACCAAAATTAATGACCCACTAATTCTAGGCTTTTCCTCCCATTTCCCCGCCTCGACTAAAACACAAAATCCGACCAACTGACCAACCAACCAACCCACCGACCGACCAACCAACCAACCAACGAATTCCCCCACCAGCCAACTCACTGACTCGCCAACCCAGCAAACCAACCCACCCACCCACTGACCGACCCACCGACCACCCAACGAACCCACCCATCGTTCCCTCCCCACCGGTGATTGTGTGGCCATGGGCCCATGGGTCAAAACTCTGTACCCCTGGTGAACATCAAAATAGCTGGCAAATGAATGTTCATCCGCCCAAAATGGGATCGCCATAGGTTATGCAACCCACGGCCGTTTTTTTGTTTTTTTCAAACCAACCCACCCACCCACCCACCCACCGACCACCCAACCCACCTGCCCATCGTTCCCTCCCCACCGGTGATGTTTTTTTTGTTGTTCTCCGGCCAACCAACCAACCCGCTGAACAACCCACCGACCGACCAACGACCGACCCACCGACCCACAAGTACAAGTATTTTTTTTCCTCCGGAGGCGCGTCTTCATCATGGACGACTGCGACGAGCTGATGCCGGAGTGGCTGAACTTCGTCAAGGGCGTCGTGGACTCCGAGGAAAGTTATCGACGTCTTCGATCGAGCGCGTGGGGATTTTCTTTGCGCGTCGTTTTTTTTTTTTTTTTTGGGGGGGGGACCACATATAGGGGCCATAAAAGGGGGGATTCTGATGCATCCAATATGTCAAGTTTTTTTTTTTTTTTTTTTTTTTTTTAAATTTATTTCCGGGGGGGCGGGGGGCACACATGGCTGTGGGGCAAAACCAATGGTGCCATGTGCACCTATCCCACCCATTTTAGTCTATTTTAGTGGGCAATCGGATGTTCGGGGGTTTTGACCCCATGGCCATACAGGGGCATAAAGGGGTGGATTCTGATGCATGCAATATTTCAAGTATGTTGGATGGCAAATGCAAATGGAAGTAGAAGGAAGCTGTAGTTGGTTATGTCATGGAAGTAAATCATGGAAGTAAATCATGGTTATGTCATGGTTGTATTTGGTTATGTCAATACTTCTAGTTCTGATGTTGCCGATAATGGAAGTAACCCATACTGGCAAAGTAGGCCTCTTATGATTCCTTTTCTTTTTGTGGGGGGGGGGGCAATAGACCTCTTTTCCTTCTGGGGCCAAGATGAGACCTGAAAACAAATACAAGCATTGGGCATGGTGTCGAGGCGCAAAACGAAGAAATCAAGGATCTCCCAAAGGACCCGATTTTTCAAGGGTCTTGGATGATGAGAGATGGCTTCCATTAGCTGAAGAGGAATGCACAACCACCATCATTGTTCAGGGTCAAAGAGAGCCTAGTTTTTTTACATGTACCCATCTTCAAAGCATAAAATTCGCATGGTCTTGGTAGGTGTTTTATTCTTCAGCCCTTGGACTGGTTTTTCCACGAAAAAGCCATGGCCATGACCCGCACGGGGCCCAGCGCTTTTAAAGGGAAGCCAGCAGGAGGTGGGTGAAGCAACTCGGTAGTTTAGACCTGTCAACCGACGCCGTGCAGAAAAAAACGACCGAAGAAAAGGGGGTAAATTTCATCACGAATAGTACACTCTTAGAGCTGTGAGGAAGCTTAATTTCCATGGCAGCCTAGAATTTTTAGGTCTTGCTGCCAAGAGAACCTGTTCAGCCGAAGGTGTTCCGTCGGTTTGAGACGGTGCGTGAGGATTTGCCTCTGAACATCTCCCGTGAGACGCTCCAGCAGAACAAGATCCTGCGGGTGATCAAGAAGAACCTGGTGAAGAAGTGCTTGGAGATGTTCGCCGACGCCTGAAGACATGACTGGGCAGAGGGTGTTGTGTATTTGTTTGTCCCGACTCAACAGAACGTTTCAACCGCTTTCGGATTCGCAGGGAAACTGCCTCTTGCCACGGGCCGGGTTTTCCCCCAAGAAATACCGATAAGTTACCTATAAACAAATACCAATCAATCCCTACAAGTTGCCCAGGCTGAAACTTTTCGTGTACGTGACCCAGCACTCCTTCCGTTGGAACGTAGCGGCTCAGTGGAAGACCAACAGCTTAAGATGCATTCCCTGCCAGGCTTCGTGCTCGTTTGTTTCAACACAAGCCTCCCTCGTGGTCAAAATTAAGCCGCCAGGGGACCACAGGAATTGGTCCCCAGGGTTCCATGTCCCAGGGCGAGCCATGGTGCCTATGTTCGACCCACGTGGCCCACGACCATATAGGCAGTTGTTGCATTTGGTTGCCCCTTTGAAGCAGCCGCGGTGCCTCCCGGAACTCGCCGAAGAGCCTTGGGGCTCTTGGGGCTCTTGGGCCAACAAAAGGGAGCGGTGCCGGACCCCCGCCCTCCAAATTGCTGGGTTTCAGTCTGATTTCGCACCGGCTCGAGAGTTTGGATAAAGGGAGGGTTACTTTGCCGGATGCAAGGCAGCCCCAACTTGATATCACCTCCACATTGCTCTGTTTTGAGCGTGCCAAGTTTTGGCGGCTTTGAAGGAAAGCTACGAGGAAACTCACTCCCTAAGTTCCCGTACTTCTAACTTCTTGACAATTCTAGTGATATTCCTTTGGTGCGTTTTGCTTGGATGTGAGGACTTCAACTTTTGCCAACTACTGGGTGCTCCATTAATGGACCACTAAAAGTTAAACTTTTAGCAAGGGAGCAGAAAGCAACCGAGAAACAGTTCCTTTTTTTAATTGCTGATCCGCTGAGGAAGTGAAGTGAGGAAACCGCAGATTTTTGGCGGTGCCCCCGTTTTATTAGACACGCCCACTTGAGACGAATCGAACATCGGAGCCAAGGAGATTGCCGAGAAGAAGGCCGTGGCGTTTTTTTTCTTCTTCTTTTTTTATCGATGGGAAGAAAGTCCAAGGGAAGCAAATGGGTATGGGTCAAAGTTAAACTACCAGGGGGCCACAGTTTTTAGTCCATGTGTCCATTTACCATGCTTCCATTTTGGGTACTCGTACCTAAATTTGACCCACAGCCAAATGAGAGTTTGCCGCAATGGGGCTGAAATTTAGAAGAAAAAACCATTCGATCCATTTTCTGGGCTCAAATCGGGGTGTTTGAAAATGAGAACCTCGACAACTCAGTGGTTTCTTATTGAAGTCCCTTGTTCGAACTATCCAACAAATCCACCTCTCCCCAACACAAAAGGCCAACGTGAAAATCATAAACACATAAATAGATAAACCTTGGGTTCATATCCCTTTGATGGACATCAATCACCCAATCAAGTCTACCTACCTGAGCAATGAACAAATGGGATCCTGAATGGATTTTGCCAAGACTCGTTTGTAGTTTAAACAGTTGAATAATCACGACCCCTTGACCCCCAAAGAGGTACCCCAGAAGGGTGTGCATGCATGTGATGTTGGAGGCCCCGTTGATAGCACAAACATGCTGAATGGCAATGCCCATTTGGCTCAAGATTCAATGCCCATCATAGAAACAGGGTTTGCGCTCGCCTACCGGACTGGGGTTAATAAGGGTCCCGGTTTCTGATTCGCTGTGTTTCTTTCCCTGTTGAGTGGTTATCAGCCGTAACTGCTTTTTGGGATTAGGCCCCCTCAGTCCGGTAGTCAGCGCACTTCGTGCGTGGACCCGGCTCCGGCCTTTTCGGCCAGAGGACGAAGGGGCGGGCGGGTCCATCGTCGGAAGCTTTACTACGAAGCTTTCGACGAGCTCACCCGTTGGGCTCGGCGCGAGTTCCAGCCTGGGAGGAAGCTTCGGACTTGCATCGGAGCTCCCTCCTGGCGTGGCAGGCCGATTTCACTGAAGAGAGCTATCGGCACTTGCGGGACATCTACCCCGACCTCTACGACGCCGTCATCGCCCGAGGCCGCCACCAACCAATCCCAATTCACCAACGGGCACAGGCTCAAGGCGCGGCAGGGCAGGCTTCAACACCAGCTCAGCCACAGCAACAGCCAAGCGCCCCATCAAGTCCATCCTCCACCACAACTGTGTCCACCATCAAGGCTGCAGCTCCAAGCGCAGCGCAGACACAGGCAGCAACAGGGCCTGGAGATCAGGCTGCAGCTCCAAGCGCAGCGGTTCCACCAAGAACCACAACTGAGAGCCCGTCCCGACCTTCATCCTATCCGCCGGCAACTGCGAGTAGGGGAAGGTACACTGCTGCGGGCAGGTCCTCATCGAGGAGGAAGAGCACGACCCACGCGTCGGGCGACGCACCCGGTACTCTCAGACGAGCCGTACGACCTCCCAGACTCGTATTGGCATCATCCGTCGAGGGCAGAGTCCTCTTCCAATCCTCCCCGAGGTCACGGGAGGGCCGAGCACTACAACCTGAGCGAGTCGCCACCTCCAGAAAGGTCGGCGCAAGCCGTGTACTCAGGTCGTGCGGCCTTCAACCCGGACAGGGTGTACGAGGCTGAGCAGGTCAGCATCAAGCCGCCTGCACCTGCCGGGCGCGGCTCATCCACAGCACCCGCAACAAAGACCGCTCGGATTGTTTTTGCCAAGCGGGAAAGACAGGTCAAGGTACTCGACCAGGCAGCTGCGGATCGCGCTGCGTCGAAGGCCATCCCCCCACCACCGCTGAGAGCACCACCAGCACCCCCAGCACCAGCGCCAAGGGCTGCAGCTCAACGCGCAGCATCGGTTCCAAAGTCGATTAGTGGGTAAAGACGGCCTGAGACACCGCCCAAAGCATACAAGCGGGCGCCACCCTCACCTGCACCACAGGTGAGGTACAAGTCGCCACCGGCTCCCAAGTTGCCGGTCAAGCAGCCACCCACTGCAGCTGCCAAGGGCCCCGTCCCTGACGGGACGCAATTCGGTGCGCCTCAGCAAGAGGCCAGAGACCCGCTGGTCATCGCCCTCGACTGGCGCAACACCCTCGACATTTCCGTCAAGCCTGACGGTGCGCCCAAAGTGTATCGCAGCCACTATCCCATCCAGTTCCGCATCGTCAGCTACTGCCAGGCCCGGGACACCCGGGAAAGCACCCTCCAACTTGCCACCCAGTTTTTCGAGGTGTGCAACGACGCCATTGACGGCTTGGGCACACCCGTTCGGAGACGTGCTGGCAAGGCTGCAGCTTTAGCGCAGCTCGGGGCGTGCGCCGTCGTGGACGACAACAACTCCGTCCTCAAGGAGTGCCGCACCGCAGGCGCCCTCGGCGTAGGTGTCGATCGGCGAGACGCCAACCGGGCGCTTTACGACGCGCTGGACGAGCTCCACGAGTACCTCACGGCACCGACGCCTTCTCCGCCCTGCCAGGATACTCGATCAGAACGAGTACCTCGAAGAGGTTGGCCGCCGCCCGCAATCGGCAAGGGGCGGCCGAGGATTTTTTCGTTGACCTGGCACCGCCGGAGGCTGCAGCTCAAGCGCAGCAAGTGCACCGGTTTCCAACACCGGTTGTATCATAAGTTTTCCAAGGCCGCGGCTTAAAGCGCGGTCGTGTGAAAGGTGCATCCGACATGGCATCAGGGATTTCCCCACCTTCGGATGATAGGTCAAGGTCAACCCTGGGGGAGAATCTAATGAGGACGACCCTGAACTAGGTGATATTTCGGTACCCGCAATGTCCGTAGTTCCCGTAGGTTCCAGGGCATCCTCATCAAGAGATAATCGTAGTCGCGATCGCAACTCCTCCCCGTAGGACTCCCATTGTAGAGGAACCTGATTCAGACTCTACAGCAACTCCCCTTGTGTGTAGCCCACAGGTGCCCACTCCCGACCCTTCTAGGGACATGAGTGCTGCCGCGTTTGTGGCCGGATCGGCGTTGCAACGTGCGCATCAAGCTTCGCTCATTGCTGATCAGGCTGCCAATGTTGCCCTTCACGAGCATCGAGCCGCGGACCAGGCCAGACAACGGCTAGGGGAGGTTGCCGCTGTTGCGCAACAAAGGGAGCAGACCTTTAGACAACAGGCAACTGAACTGACATACCAAGCCCAGCAAGCAGTCGAACGAGCCCGTGCTCAGACAGCATTAGCTGAACAAGCTGCACAGCATTCTCAACAGGAAGCTCAAGGCCATGTTCAACAGGTGAGGCAGGAAGCCGAAGGCCATGTCCATCTGTTAAGACAGGAAGCCGTAAGCCATGTTGAGCGTGCTAGGCATGAAGCACAACAAACAAGGTCGGCCGCTGAAGCCGAAGTGTACAGGTTGAGGCAGGAGGCTATTCAAGAAATTTCCTCACGGGAACAGAAGATCCTCCAGCAAAGCAAAGTGATAGATACATTAGGGAGTGAAGACCTTTTGTTGTCGCAACGCCTTGCTGACCTAGAAAGGGCTGTCGCATCCATGGCACAAAATGTTCCGGCACCTCCGGCATGAAAGTCAAAATCCTACGGATCCCGGGTCATCGGGGCTAAATGACGTTGGACGTGACCTTCAGGTTGGATCACAGGCTCCCCAAGTTCAAGGGCCGAGTGATGCCACACGCGAGCAGTATCCCCTGAAGGATGCAGCTCTAGGCGCATCGGGAAGTCTAAGCAGCGACCCTAAGGTAGCGCCACGTGCCCCTGTTGGTTTCCCAAAATCCCCACAGCCCGACATCAAGTCAGATGCCAAGCGTGTGCAAATCCAGGATGGTGATCCACGTGCACAACCACAAGGACCACCGGACGTCGCTCGGACTCAGGATGTAAGGGGGCCTGTAGACGTACAGGCACAAATGTCCTCTTTAACTGAGATGGTCTATCAACTTTCAAAGTTAGTTGAAGCCCAGGGGGTATCAGGGGCTTCGCCCCCGATCGCGTCGGCTCAGGCACCCCCACCTTCCGTAGCTGCCCAGCGCGCAACTGCTATCCCCACGCTTAGGCTAACAAGTGCAAGTACAAGTCAAGTGGCTCAATTCACATCCTCCCCACTCGCACCTTCGGAGGCAAGCTCCGACACATCCTCACAATCCGGTGACGAGGGTAACACTCCCTCATGCCGAGTCTGTGGTGGCCCGCATGATGATACCGCCTGCCCCTCCCTTTCCATGAATGGGGGGCAGGGACAAGGTACTCAAAGCAGCAGATGCAAGTGGTGGGGATGCTGCTACAGGCGCATCAGATCCGGCCTCACATGAGGAAACCGTGGTTCGCATAAAGGACCTTAAGGATTTAGTGCTTCCTCTTCCGCCAGAGAACGCCGGACAGGATACGTGAATCAAACAACTCAGGGCAGATAAACGTTTCCCACGCACAACCCGCGAGATAGCCGCCAAGCTGTTGAAGACCTGTCGCAAAGGCAAGTTTGGGTTGTTGTTCCAAAACATGGTGGAGCACGAACGGAACACCGCAGGTACAATGCCCAATGGGCGCGTGATGTTGCGTTCGATCTTCAAGCACTTTCAACTGGAGCGTGATCGGATCGGCGTCCTTGGAGAACGCAATCTTCTAGGATTGAAACTTGCCGGCCAGTCAGTAGCAGACATAGAGGCTTTCCGTGAGAAGTACAACTATATTCTCCGTGCAATACCTCTTGATGAGCTCCCCAAGGAAAGAACTCTTTTCAATCATCTCATTGACGAGTTTGAGAAGTGGTAATGAAGCATCGCGTTGAGAAGGCCCGTGAGTCCGCCCATGATAGTCACCGCCGCACCTGTGCATGGCTTTGGGCAAAGGCTGACCTGGCCATTGAGCTTGCCCAGCAAAAACGCAACCGTGATGAGTTTGATCAGGATGTCAAGCTCAAACCGGCTGTTCGTGGCACGGGCAAGGAAGCAGCTACCAGCGCTTTGCCAGCAGAGGCTAAGAAGGAGAAGAAGAAGAACAAGAAAGGCGAGAAGAAAGGGGATCAAGGGCAGGATAAAGGCGGCACCCCAGCTGCTCCTGCGCCTAAAGGGAAAAGTCCTTTGAACCCTAAGCCTCCTCCTCCTCCGAAGTCCCAAAGTGCAAACCAGGGAGACGCTACCCCTTCTAATCTCACTCCGAGGTCGAAGGCCGTGTCCAAGACAGCAAAGATGTCAGCCGTTGAAAAGGCAAAAGTTCCGTGTATGTTCTATGCCTATGATGCGTGTAGGGCCAAGTCCTGCGCCTTCCTCCACTCACCGACTGAGAAGTACACTGGGCCGCCTCCACGGGCCCTCAGTAAGGCGAAATCTCCGGCCGCTGTTGCCGCCGTAGTCCCAGCAGTCCCAAGTGTCCCCGCCAGGAACAATAGCATTAGCTGGCTTTGGGACACCGCTGCAGGTCGCCACCTCATCGGTAAGCAGGCTTTGAACAGCACCATGATGCATTGCGTACGCAAGACCAACACACCGGTAGGCTTTGCCACAGGCGGGGGAGCGCAACAAGGAGATAAATCTCTTGCGTGCAGTTTCCTTGTCCGATGATGATTCCTTCATCATTGATCCATGCCAGGATTTTCCATCACCTCCCCAAGTGCCAGAAGAAGGAAAGGAGCAGCTCAATGCGCTCATTGATGATGTGGTCCAAGAGATTGAGGTTGCTAGCTCAAGGCGCAACGAAAAGCCAGCCATGCCAGCTCCGGAGGAAAGGCCTCCGGCCGAGCCCCCGGATACGCTGCCAGTGCCACCACCTGTTGGAGCACCTCCTGTGCCCGCACCAGCGGTGCCCGAACATCCTGATGACGAGCGCAGGCTTGTCGATTTTGCAGAAGGTGGTGAGCGTCGTGATGAACCTCGGCTTCGGGCCGAAGCCAGTTCACCGGAACACCAACGGACTCACTTCCCCAAGAATCCCTTCTGCAAAATTTGCAACATCGCTAAGAACACCTCAATGCGTGTTGCCCGGAAGCCAGGGGGGCGGAGTGACGATCTTCTCGACGCACCCACCGCTCCCTACCAGCAGCTCGCTACTGATAGCGTGATCTTGGCGAAAGGCGATGAACACGTTGGCATCGGCATAGGCGGAATAAAATCCCACCATGTCATCAGGGATGTGTTTTCCGGCGCAAGGGTCGCATACCCGGTCTCTAAGAGAGACAGTCCGTCGCACGCAAGGAATCTCAGGCATTTCATTGGCCTCAGAGCCAACGAACTCGCTCCACACTGTCTCATAAAAATGGATGAAGCTGGGGAGTTGCATGCAGCGGCCGAGGAAGTAGGGATGATCCCCGAAACCTCGTTGCCGAATCGCTGGCCACACAACTCCGAGCTCGAGCGAGATGTCCGAGAGGAGAAGGAGTGTTGCAGGAGCATACACCATCAATCGGGTTTGCCCTACTGTCTGCACACGCATTCCTACCCCTTTGCATGCCTCTCGATGTCTTTCGACCGACCGTCCACATTCGATCCGACAAAGACGCAATGGGAAGCACTCACCAAGGAGAAGTTCGATGGCGTCCGCTGTTGTTTCGGACAACTCGTTTGGTATCGCCTAAAGTCAGCTGGAAAGAGAACCCTAGAACCTAACATGGCCCCAGGCTTGTTCATGGGTTGGCGTATCGATCCAGGGATGCGATATCGAAGGGTGCTAAAAATTATGGATTACCAAAGTTTCAGAACCAACGGTAATGTTACTGTCCATGACGTGCCCGAACCTGAGTTGTTCGTCGAGGAAGGCGATCCTGTTTTCCCGATCGCGGCCGCTGCCGATCGAGCCCTGCGAGCAGGCGATGGCGAGGTTCCCGAGTATGCAATCAGGGATGTTCCTTTCATTCCTGAAGGCATCCCTGCCCCGTCAACTCCGTCAGGCTTTAAGTCACGAAGTGTGTACATCACCATTGAACGGATTATAAAGTTCAAGGAGACCCCTGGATGCAAGGCCTGCACCGGCCATGCTAGTTCTAGGCATCACACTGACAGAGCTAGTTGAAAGTGAGAAGGAAGAAGCGAAGGCCAAAAAGGCCGCAAGTGAGGAGGCCACCAAGCCAAGTACGGGTGCAGATGAGGCAGCTGCTATACGCGCTGCAAAGGCCGCCTCCCTAGAACCCCCAGAAGCCCCAGAGATCGAGGATCGTCCGTGCCTTGCTTGGGCCTCTTCTCGGCCCAGTGTTCCGCATACCGACGCTGTCCCTGCATCAACCAAGAAGGATGAATGGGTTTATAAGCCTAGTGGCAACGTGTTAATCCGCGTGCATCATCAGCCTAGGATTAAACTTTTCACTCCCAAGGATGTCGGTGATTGTCCCGTGTCAGTGTGCAGGATCACACCCGGTAGGACCACTCGCGTTGTGTCCCAGCAAGATGGTAGCAAGGAAGATATCAGGGATGGTTGGGCAGGCAGATTCTCAGCAAATCGAGAACTCCCTGCGTTCTGGACTGGCATAACCATTTTTTGGTTATATCGTGATTCCGGGCATTCGGCTGCAGCTTTAAGCGCAGCAGGGGGGCTCAGTCCTCACGAGGGTAACATCCCAGTCAGCTCAGGAGCAGCCGTCACCGTGTCAACCGCATCCAGCACAACACTTGCTGAGACCACGAAAGAGAAGCCATCCGTTTTCGGTAACCCTTGCCAGCTTCAGGGGGGCGATGAACGCCCTCCGCTTACCGTTGGCAACAAGCGTGCTCGCAAGCGCCTAGCGCGTGATGCTGTTGGCCCGATGTTTGAATTTGCTTGTTCACCTAATGTGTTCAAGGATCTCAACATCCCACATGTCCGATTAGCAAAGGAGTACATTGACTTAGAGTCAGCCGTTGCGGACGAGCAGCTCGCGTACCAAATCTCGCAGTGTGTCCAACCCAACTTGTGGGCAGCCATTCCATGTGTCTCAGGATCACCTTGGCAGAGGCTGAACCTTCACAGATTGGGTGAGCCGTTCAAGAAAAAGTTAGGGGAAAAAGTCAAGCAATCCAAAGTGATGTTTTCAAAGTTTGCGTTGCACGCCGAGCATGTTTTGAAGGCCGGTGGATCAGTCACTTTCGAGTGGCCGCGTGACTGCGACGGTTGGCAGAGACCAGACGTTGCCGAGTTTTTCGAACGCCACAAGGATGTGTTCCATGGTGCTTCGTTTCATGGCTGTGCTGTTGGTTTGACGGATGAAAATGGTTCACCCATCAAGAAGCCTTGGCGCATAAAAACTACATCAAAGGCCCTTGCCGAAGCATTCGCTGATCGCCAGTGTCCGCACTCAAAGTCCGAAAACATACTCCAGCGGCAGGGAGCCGAACCTCCCGCACTGCATTCTATCCTGAGCAAATGTGTGGTTTGATCGCCAAAGCGCTGTATCCCAAAGTGTGTAGGACTCCGATTCAAGCAATGCCTGTTGTTCCGGTCACTCGGCAGACGGAGCATCGTGTTAAGGAGCAATCCCTAAAGCACGAATCTCCTCTTTCCGAAGCAGATGACTTCACCCTCCTCGTCGAATCAGACTCTAAGACGAAAGAGATTGTTGAGGAGCTCCTTGATGTCCAAGGTCTACTTGCCAGTGCTGTCGGCATGCCCGCCAAAGCTGTCGAAACAGAAGCGCATGCAATGGTCACCAAACTCCTGTCTCGTTCCGAGATGCTTGCATCTCCTGAAGCATTAGAGGCAATCAAGCAGGAGGCGACCGGACTCCAAGATGTCGGAGTATGGGATAATTCAACTGTCCGGGAGAAGGCTGAGGTCGCAGCTCAAGCGCGACAGTCCGGAATAAAGGTGCACTTTGGTCAGCTCATGACGATCGCCAGTATCAAGTTCTATGAACTTGCGAAGCACCTCCAGAAGGTAAAAGGGCGCATCGTGTTCAGGGGAGATTGTGCAAAAGATGAAGCCGTGCACCCGCGGTGTACCAAGAACTGGGGGCAAACCCCACCTCGGTACAAGGCCTGAACGCCTGCCTGGCATATGGGTGCATCCAGGACACAAGGCGGTACAAGCCTATGTCCAGGCGTTCCTTAGCTCACAGTTTCAGACGTGGATTGAACTCCCGCCTGAGCTGCGGCAGGAATGGGGTTCCAAGTTTGTGAAACTCGTGATCTTGTTGATTTGTGCCCTATATGGTCACCCTGACGCAGTGTGGGAGGCACACCTTAAGAAACTGCTTAAGCAGCTGGGAGGGGAAGAAATCCCAGAGTTTCCTGGAAACTTTTTCTTTAAAGGGGCAGGCCTCATGCTCTCGACTTATGTCGATGACTTGACCCTCTCAGGTCCCGCAGATGCACATGAAGCCTTTTGAGAAAAGCTTACAACGATAAATGTAGAGCCTCCCGAGCCGATTTTTAGGGTGTAAGCGCATTAAAGGGTGCCGTCGCCTTTGACATGAACGACTATGCCCGTCAAACCGTAGAACTGTTTTGTTCTATAACCGGCACTCAGCCCGAGAAGCTCCGGAAGGTAACTACTCCATT
The DNA here is from genome assembly GCA_963377175.1 of Effrenium voratum. Classification (NCBI taxonomy): domain Eukaryota; class Dinophyceae; order Suessiales; family Symbiodiniaceae; genus Effrenium; species Effrenium voratum. The sequence continues at coordinate 215,693 of CAUJNA010003776.1, read as the reverse complement.
CTGCCCAGACGGATCACTTCCTCCTGAAGACGACCAGTCAGCTGGTGAGCTAGCCCCAAACGCGTGCAAACTCCTCATGCGGGCCTTCTGGCTGGGACGACTAGCGCGTCCTGATATCATCAAACCCATAGGTGACCTAGCAACCGCCGTGCAGAAGTGGTCTCGCAACCACGATAGGCAACTCGCCCGTCTCGTCGCGTATATCCACTCGACCACGCACTACCGGTTGGTAGGTGTCATAAAGGACAATCCGCAAGATCTTCACCTCGCTCTGTATGCGGATGCCGACTATGCTGGAGAAAGGACGCGAAGTCCACGTCCGGTGGCTTCTTGGTCCTCAAAGGGCCGAAAACCCATTTCCCGTTAGCATGGTTGAGTAAACGACAGACATCAGTGTCGAGATCCACCACCGAAGCCGAGTTCGTGTCGCTCACTTTCTCCTTGTATCAAGAGGGCCTTCCCTCTTTGACCTTGTGGGAGCGTTTGCTTGGGCGCCCGGTTGAGTTGGTGCTGCACGAAGATAACCAAGCCACTATGCTCGTTGCCAAGAAAGGTTACTCCCCAAGGATGCGGCGCATACAGCGCACTCACAAGGTGAACCTGTCCGCACTTGCTGAGCAACTTGAACCCGGCACGGGTGTAGTAATCAAGTATGTAGCTACCGATCTCCAGGCAGCCGATATCTTTACGAAGGCTCTGCAGCCCTTAAAATGGGACCACGCACTAAAGCTTTTAGGCATCAGAACCAATTTGCCTGAAAAGCTGAAAGATGTCCGGCCTGAGATGTCCAAACAGTAACAAAAGTGCAAAAATCATAGGTAAGCCCTCCTTATGGTCTGGTAAAGGACCTTGCTCAAGCGCGACTGTAAAATACAAGTCTCTTAGTGAGCACGGGGAGGGGGGAGTTGAATAATCACGACCCCTTGACCCCCAAAGAGGTACCCCAGAAGGGTGTGCATGCATGTGATGTTGGAGGCCCCGTTGATAGCACGAACATGCTGAATGGCAATGCCCATTTGGCTCAAGATTCAATGCCCATCATAGAAACAGGGTTTGCGCTCGCCTACCGGACTGGGGTTAATAAGGGTCCCGGTTTCTGGTTCGCTGTGTTTCTTTCCCTGTTGAGTTAAACACACCTAAATAAGCCCCACACACGCGCATGGCAAGGGCATGTTTTGGTTTTCAGGGAGGATCCCGACTCCCCAAATCAAGGAGCTTTCCATTTAAGAGTTCGTTTTTGGCGGCCAATTGGCGGAAGCCTAATTCGATGTTGCACGTTTTGTTTCAGGAATGCCAATTCCATGGGCCAATGGAACGCGTTTCTCGGTTTGTGTGCCATGGATTTGTTTAGCTGGTGCTGTCGAAACAAGGGAAGCCACACTTTAGGGTTCACCCGTTCGAAACCAATCCTATATCCACTGCTCAGAGCCCACGGAAGAAAGAAAAGACAACGAAAGATGACTACAGGAGGGCAAAGCCGCAACAACCAGCAAGCACACCAAAAAAAAGGCTCAGACCAGCACAAAAAAATACAGGACGACTACAAGAAGTTCTACGAGCAATTCGGCAAGTGCTTGAAGCTGGGTGTGCACGAGGACAGGGGATCTATGTTTCCTGCGTGGAATTATCTACACATGACCATGTGTGTGTGTGTGTGTGGTTCGAGGGCATTGTTCCGGTTGGTTTAAAGGACAACACGCTGGCCTCCCATCGAACTCCAGAGTTCTGCTTGTCGGTTCCCAAGAAACCAAGGTGGAGTTGAAGATCTTTGCAAAAGGCCCGGGGTGGGGGTGGGGGTGGGGGTGGGGGTGGGGGTGGGGGTGGGTTTAAGTCCCGCGGAAAGCTCAAGAAAACACGCCCTGGGCTGAGCGTGCACTTCCCTTTCGCAGTTCCCCAAAAGTGCTCCGCACAATGGGCTGGAACCCGCCTGTACGACTCAACCGTTGGATTCAACCGGTAGAGTTTTTTCCCCCCAAATTGCGGCTTCAGGGAAGCGGGTCTAATTCCCACTGAATGGTGCACCATTTCAAGCCCTTGGCTGGCCATGAGCAGCCGCATTGTATTTGGCTTTTAAGGCCAAATCACGAGGACAACCACCATTCAATGGGCCCCCCAAAAAAACATGAACCATGCAAATGTTTTTTTCCTCAACAACACCCCCGGCTTTCTATTCTGGCTTCAAGGACAAAGTAGTGACCAGGCATGAGAATCCCACGAAAGGTGTCACAAAAGCTGTGACAAAAGAAGCCATCTTTTTTTTTTTTGCGGACTGAGCCAGCCAGCTCCCTCTCGAGAGAGGACTCCACCAACCGCACCAAGATCGCGGAGCTCCTGCGGTTCCACACCTCCAAGAGCGGGGACGAGCAGATCAGCCTCAAGGAGTACGTGGACCGCATGAAGGAGCCCCGAGCTGTTCTGTTCATGGGGGGGGCGTTGGGGGTTTGGGGGGTTTGGGGGGTTTGGGGAGTTTGGGGGTTTGGGGGGTGGGGGGATTGGGTGGTAGCAACCAGACTTCGATTTCAACTTCCTAAAGGGCTGGGCCGGACGCACCTTCGATCTTTTGGGGAAGTGAAGAGAAGGTTGTGGGGGCGCAGATCCGTCTGAACAGAAACACCCAGTTCCACTGATCAGTCTGGGAATAAAGCAAATCCAAGCCGAGTACTTCGGTTCACCATGGAAAAGGAAGCTGCGGTGTTCCAACACTCTGGGATGCAGCGGCTGGCTCTAGAGAGCCAGAAGAGGACATGGGTCAACTCAGAGAACAATCACAATGTTGGGTTCCCCTTAAAAGCAGGTACCCATTTTCAGACACTGTGGTTTCAAGCGTGTAGCATCCGTTGCCAAAGCAGACAATAGGAGTTTATGCAGTTTGCCAGGATACCGACGGAACCCCCCTTAAGCGAGAGCGTAGTCATGAGGATAGCCCATTTAGGTACCACGCACAGAGTTGTTCTTCCTGAGGGACGAAATCCATTTCGCACTACATTGAAACCATGTGAAACCATTGTTTGTTGGTATTTACGGTGGAATCCTCATTCCAGGGATTCTTGGGTGGTGCGAAACGGATTTCGTCCATCCACAGTATGAGTATGTGCCGGAATAGGGGGATCCCCGAAGACTCTGGTGTTCCTTTTGGTTTCCCTTTAACTTTAAACCAACCAGAAAAAAAAGGGTTCCAACTTCAAAAAGCACTCCCCTTCAATTAGTGTTTCATAGGATGCCACAAGGAATCCAAGCGTAGAACCTTTTGAGAACCCATCCTAAACATGATACAACCGACCGACCGACCAAGCAGCCGACCAACCAACCATTTTCATTGAACCAGCCCTGATTCAAAAAAATACGCTTATAAGATATGGCACAGGGAAGCCAGCAAGAATCCCACTGTTTCAGGCTAGTGGATCTTCGGGGACCTCTTTGAGATCCGATCTCCAGCCGACCCACTAAGAAAATCAACCAACTGGCCAAGAGCCAGGCAACCAGCTCTGTGACAGTCCAACAACCCCGAAGTTCTGCTCACCCAGGCCAATTGCACCCCTAGGGAAGCCACAATCCGAGCAACTCATGGGATCTGAGGGGACCATGAGCCTCAACAACCAACGGCGCGCGAGCGCCCCACTGCAACCTGTTTCCCTTTAAACCAACCTGCGAAAGGACAACTTCCAGCCTCAAAAACCCGCGCACTGCGCGCCCGCCCAGCCCAACTGCACCAACCAAAGGGACATTTCGAGCCTCAAAAACCCACGCCCAGACCGCCCAGACCGCCCAGACCGCCCAGACCGCCCAGACCGCCCAGACCGCCCAGACCGCCCAGACCGCCCAGACCGCCCAACTGCAACCTGAGGAGGGCCAGAATGACATCTACTACATCACCGGAGAGTCTATCCAGGCCGTGTCCTCCTCGCCCTTCCTGGAGACCCTGCGCAAGAAGGGCATCGAGGCGATTGCGCGTTGCAAGTCGTTTTTATATATATATATATTTATTCTAGAACATCAACCACTTTGGTACTACAGGTGATTGGTGATTCTGTTAAGCGTGCTTTTTTTGCAAGCGTTGTTTTGGCTTGCTAGTTCTCAGCAGGGAATGAGAATTGGAATGACCCCAAAAGAGCCCATCCCCAATGGTTTCCTTCAAGGGAATCTGAATCCCCTTCCGTTTCGTTCCCAAAACCCGGAAGGTCATTCCCTACTGAGCACCAGCAAGTTGTGTTTTTTGGATCGGAAGCCCGTTTTGGGAGTCAACCTCTTTGGTACAGGTGGTTGCAGTTGTTTTTCTCTTTACCTCTTTCTTGGGTGGTTTTCACGGAAAAGCAAAGGGACACCTGAGGGACCCTGGTGGTTGGCTTCCTGAAATGGTTGGCTTCTATCCCGACAGGCTCCTTTGAGAAACACCCCATAGGCCGCCAGAAATCGAAAGGGGCTGGAAAGGAGGTGTTCCTTTCGGCATGGCTTTTCAAGCCACCCAAGACAAACTACCTCCAAAAAGCACTCTAAATGGAAGTGGTTGGATGGTAAATCAGCCACTAAATGTTTGGGGTGGTTTTCCTTGTGGCTTTCGTTTTTTTTGTAGCACCACCCCAAAAGGGGCCTTGCCTCCCAAGAAGAACAGAGATCCATATCTGCATTTGTTTGGCAAACCCATTTGTTTCATGGGGTCAGGTGATCTACATGACGGACCCGGTGGACGAGTACTGCGTGCAGCAGCTCAAGGAGTTCGACGGGAAGAAGCTGAAGAGCACCACCAAGGAGGGCCTCGACATCGACGACGAGGACGAGAAGAAGAAGCTGGAGGCCGGGGAGCTTTGCGAGCTGCTCTGCTTTGAGGGTGACCCCGGTTGTGCCCGAATGTTAAGACACAGCCACTTGCTGAACACGGCGCGCACGGTTGTTTTTACTCGAGACCTAAAGGAAACAGGGGATACATTATTTGTGGCAAGGCACGAGGGAAACCACAAGGGGGAAAGCGCACGAATTCCCAATGTTTCCCGGGGGAACTTGGAAATAGCTGCGGATATCCGCCTTCTTAATTGTTGAGGCATGGTTCTGGGGTTACGACCATTTTAATACCGGGTTTTGATGATGACTCACTTCCTTTTGCTGAAATGAATATGTTTCTGTTTTCTCCCCCCTTGTTTTTCTCCGAGTCACTGATGGTTTCACCTATTTTCCCCTTGTTGGTGTTAAAGGGAAGAGATGATGTCCAAGTCGCGGTAAGCGTTGGACTCCGTGAGGAGCTGAAGGCGGAGTTCGAGCCGCTGACGAAGCTGATGAAGGAGGTGCTGGGTGACAAGGTGGAGAAGGCGCGGTGGAAGACATTTTTCCATCTTTTTTTCTCAAAGCGCCTACTCTTTGTTGCATTTTGCCAAGGGATGTTAGGACTCTTTTTTTTTGCCAACTAATGGGTTTTCCATAGCAAGGATGCGAATCCTCTAAATCAGCTAAGGTGACTTTTTCGGCGGCCCAATGTATCCTAGAAACCCTTCCGGGAAACTATATCTTTCAAGGGACCATATCAATATGCTTTAAGGGCCCTTACCCTTTCTTGCTTACTTGGAGTGGTTTCACTCCCTGAGACCAAGTCTTCCAAAGGGGTCCTGGGAGCTTCCATGTTAGCCGGGGGCGGGTTCCCTTTGCAACCATCTACCAAGACAAGGGCGCCACTCCTCTTCTTCCTGTAGAACTTTGGTCAGTGGGTCACTGCCACAGTTACCAGCCGCATGATGGCAACATACTGTGGATAGGCGAAATCCTGCACATGGGAAGCCGGTGTTTGTAGGTATTTACAGGGGAACCATCATTCCGGGGCTTTTGAGGTGGTGCAAACCCCGGATCAATAAACCCAGCCAACAGCGCGGTGCCGTCCCAGTCGCGGAGGTCATGGTGAGCTCGCGCATGGCGGACTCGCCTTGCGTGCTGACCACCTCCGAGTACGGCTGGTCCGCCAACATGGAGCGCATCTTGGCGAGCAATCCGAAGGATCCCTTTGGCGTGAGAGGTGGGACTGCCGGGTGGCAGTCGTTTGTTTAAAGAGCCCATGGGGGGTGGAGAACCAAAAGAAAGATTTGATATTCCCGCATAGGGAAAGTTAGCCATGAACATTTGGGGACCAGGAATATTGATCAACCCCCGTATCCTGGTTCCCCTTAAAGGGATTGATGCCACGTCTTTGGTGCGATAGCTGAAGGCGCCGTTTTGGAGAGGCCGATTGGTTTGGAGCAGCCGACAAGTTGGAGGGCAAGACTGGTTGAGACAAATCATGTTGCGGGTTCCCCTTGAAGGGAACCCGCCAGAGTTTTGAACCACTAATGGTTTAGGGAAAACAAACGGTTGGCCCCCCGGCTGTGTTGGAACCACTTCGACGAATGGACACGAATCGCCAGGATCTTTGTGAACGGGTCCCCCCCAAACGAACATTCATACGCCGGTCTCACAATTTGGGAAGAGCATTTAAGTGGTGCGTTTGAGTTTGCATGCACTGGTCGGATGAGTCATGGTCCAAGCAAACGATTGCTTACCCACATACAGAGTGTTGTCCATGGCTCATATGAGCAGCAGACAAGACCACTGATAGTCTATTGCTTCGTGTTGGATAGGTTGGGGAGAGATCCTCGGTCTCCTAGTTTCCGGTTTGGGAGTCAGGGAGTTGCAGCATTTTTGTCCATGGTGGTTCACCCCCTCCCCCTCAACGACTCCATATCCCAGTTGCCCAGTGGTTTCCGCCCTTTTTCCCCTTTTTGGGGGGGAGCGTTTTTGTTCTTCTGTGCCTCGGGCCTCGGGTTTGGGCTCGGTTGGCTTCTCGGAGCTCATAGCGAGGCATCATGAAGGCCCAAGCGCTGCGCGACAACTCCATGACCTCCTACATGGTCTCCAAGAAAACCATGGAGGCGACCTGGCGATCGATGGCTTCCAGGTGCGTTTCAGACCTGTGTGTATTTCCCCCTGGATTCAAAGGACATCTATCACTGCCAGGACATTCTTTTCCAGGGGACTTCAGCAAATCGAGGATGGCTTGAATTCCTTATGCGCCTCCCAGCCTTTTTTGTCCAAAGCAAACTCCCTCTCCGCGAGTCCCAGCCATCAATCCGGAAGCTAATCTCCCAGTCCATTACTCTCAGGTCTCTTGGTTTGTTTGGTTGGGGGCTCTGCTTTGCAACCAAGGGTTGTTGAGCTCCCTTTTAAACCCGGCAGCTCTACACTGAAGCCGACCGGTGAGGTGAACCCAAAGCACTCCATCATGTCTGAGCTGAAGCTGCCTGGCTGGACATTTCTGGAAAGCTGTGGGCGGGTGTGGGGTTGGGGTTGGGGTGCGGTGGGGTTGGGGTGGGTGGGGTGTGGGGTGGGATGGGGCGGGGTGGGGTGGGGGTGGGATGGGGCTACTCATTGGTTTAAGCAGGACCATTGTAAAGCCTATGTAAACCTTTATAAAGCAAAACTCGATGGGATAGTAGAGCCCAAAGCCTATATAATTCAAGGTAAAGCCTCTACAAACCTTACCCATGTTAAAACCACCAGCACTGGGTGAAATAGGGGCTGCTGTGGGTGGGGTGGGGTGGGGTGGGGTGTGGGTTGGGGTGGGGTGGGGTGGGGGTGGGATGGGGCTACTCATTGGTTTAGGCAGGACCATTGTAAAGCCTATGTAAACCTTTATAAAGCAAAACTCGATGGGATAGTAGAGCCCAAAGCCTATATAATTCAAGGTAAAGCCTCTACAAACCTTACCCATGTTAAAACCACCAGCACTGGGTGAAATAGGGGCTGCTGTGGGTGGGGTGGGGTGGGGTGTGGGTTGGGGTGGGCCGCTTTTTCAGGTCGCCTGTGTTCCCCCCTCCGGCCCCCCCCCCCAACATATACGGGTTTGTGTCTTTTAAGGGAACCCCCATAGAATGTTGATTTTCCTTCTGGTTTCCCTTGAAGACCACCAAAACGGGGTACCAACTCCAAGGAGGCACACCCACATGTTTGTTTTCCAGGCCCTAGCATTCATTTTTTTGGCGACGAATTGAGGAAGAAGGCGGCGGCTGACAAGAGCGATAAGACGGTGAAGGACCCAAGTGCCCCCCCACACACCACACTTTTGGGTCCATTCTTTCGGACCCCAACACAGATTGCCACTCACCCAAACCCCCCTGGCACCCCCAAAATTGGCTCCATTCTGACAACCCCCCCCCTCTCCGCCACACCCCAAAGCTGGCTCCCGGGGCACCCCCAAAATGGTCCATTTCAAGGACCTGGCACCCCATTTTGTCCAATCGACAGGACCTGATTTGGCTGCTCTTCGACACCTCGCTGCTCACCTCTGGCTTCAACCTGGACGAGCCCACCCAGCCCTTCGGCGGGCTGCGGGCGGGCGATTCGGGGGCGATTCGGGCGGTTTCCGGCGCGAAACGGAGAAATGGAGAAACGGGGAAACCGAGCCGAGAGGCATAGGTTTCTCTTTGTGTACCCGGGTGCCCCCCCTCCCCCTCCCCGTTTTTTGGGGGCTCTTTGAAAGGAGTGATTTTTCGGTTGAGACCAACGCCTATATTATAGACCTAAGACCTTCATAACAAGTTTTGGCAGAACCAACAGTCATTGGGTTCGGGTGCCCAAGATTCGCCGGCCGCATCCACCGCATGATCAAGCTGGGCCTGAGCATCGACGACGACGACGAGGGCCTGGGCGACGACGACGATCTGCCGCCGCTGGAGGAGGTGGAGGGCGCGGCGGACGAGGCTTCCAAGATGGAGGAGGTCGACTAGGCAGTCCAGTTGCCAGAGGGCAACTCGAGCACCGGAAGGCTGACCTGCCAAGAGCTCTTGGCCCTCGGTGTTCCGAGGTCCCAGGGCCACGACAGCGAAGAAGCATGGGTGAGCTTTTGGAAAAATGGATGGGCTTCCCTGGTAAGTATGGCATCAAACCAATCTTGAAGTTTTGGTGCTGCTAGATTTCGTTCTTATCAGAAAAGGGTCAAGAATAGTCTTTGTTTCGGCCAGTCATTTGAGCAGGTCAGCGAGTGGTGTTCTCTGAATTCAAGCGCAGGGATCTAGACTACGGTCTATCACGCGCGCATGCTACATACCTTCGAACTTGCGACAGCAACGGCAAGAAATGAGGGTGCAGGGCAGGGGCACTGGTCAGGATGAGCACTCTCGCTCTCTCTCTCTCTCTCTCTCTCTCTCTCTCTCTCTCTCTCTCTCTCTCTCTCTCTCTGTGGTTGCAAAGGAATCTGCGTTGACTGCCGTTTCCATGCAAATATCGAACACCGATGTTTTTGTCCTGCATCTCCAGTTAGAGGTGCTTTGGGTCTTTGTGGAGCTGACGTTTTGGTCGGTTTGAAGTTGGGCCCCAAAAGGAACCCAACGACTTGGGGGGTCCAACTCCTGCCGCGGTCCAAATCCTCACCGTGTCAGTCCAGTGAGTTGGGATGTTGAAATGCTGAGGCAAAACCGCCAAAACGCATACATTTGTCGCTGACTTGGGGGGGTGAAACACAGGTCAAACAGTAGGTACCCAAAATGGAATGGTGAATGGAAACAAGAACCAAAAAACCTGGGGTCCACATCCTGGTTCAAGCTTGACCCTCCCCCTTGGACCCCTTGGTGCTGTGTTTCTTGCGCTGTTTAGAGAAAGTAGAGACAGCGCGCGGTACAGACAACGTCGCCAGGATGGCAGCGCCGGCCGCGGTCCTAGATGCGACCTTTAAGGTTGGGATACGTACCACCTGGGCGTTTCCTTTTTGTGTTTCTTCTTTTTTTTTGTTTCTTCTTCTTCTTCTTCTTTCTTCTTCTTTTTTCTGAATCCCAACATGTTGGGCATGTTGTTCTGGAGATCAAACGCTGTTTTTTGGAGGGTGTGACTTCTACAAGTTGGGGATGTTTTTCTGGACATCAAAACCAACCTCTTTTAGCAACCATCTTGCATGTACAGGTTGATTGGACCAGGATCGAACGATGACATTTGTGGTTGGGGAAGAAGCTGGGTACTTCAGAAAAACTAAGACAAACAAGTTGTCGATCATATCTAGAACCAACAGTAAGGCAGGTTTAGCGATACATTGCAGTTTTATAGCTAACCTAAAGGGTATTGCTGGACATTGGTGCAATGCTTGGGTGAGACATATGGGCGTGTCTTACCCACAAAATGATGGTGTTCCTTTTGCGTTAAAACTGCGCACAAAAAGCATCAAACAAGACACCCTGTTGAGGAACTGCAAGGGGCTTCCAACAAAGCTTGTGATGGATCGCTTGTAGCCGCATGTGGTTTGGCATCTCTGAATCCACCCTTTTTCAAACTCCCAACTTGAAGCGCGCCTTGAGGTTTATCGGCCACCCAGCTTTCACCAGCCCCCACCGCTGGAAGCCCTGGACTGAACGAGTGGCGTCGGTCGCCGCTCGGTTTAGCCCTGCGACAGAACCAACTCAAGCAATGGGTGGCTTCCTGTGCTGTGGTTGCTGTTTCAGCATCCCAAAGACCCGAGTTTATAATCGAGCTTCATTCTTCGTTTAGGGCGGGTTTAGGGTTGGTCTAGGGTTGGTTTAGGGCTGGTTTAAGCTTTTGTTATTCTTGGTTTAGGGTTGGTTTATCGAGGGAAATATCGAGAGAATGGGGGTCAAAAGAACTTGCCGGTGTTTTTGTTGTGCGGGTAGACATCTTGGAAATCTGGGTGTGTGTTTTCTTGGCGTTGGCATCCCTTTTCAGGTTGGTTTAAAGGGAGACCAACGCGAAGAACCCGATTTTTTGGGGAGCCCGAGAGGATTTTTGGGGGAGCCCGCCGCTTTGACGCCGGTTTGGACACAGACTGTGCCCATCTGAAGCAGTTTCTTCAGGCTTGCTCGAGTACGTTTGACATCAGCCGTTTTTGCCATGGTCATACTGTGGATGGACGAAATCCTGCACCACCTAAGAAACCCTGGAATGATTCGATTCCCCTGTAAATACCCGCAAACCATGGTTTCCCATGGTTTCAATTGGTGCAGGAATTTGTCCATCCACAGTATTTGGGGGTTGACACTATTCCTGCCCCCTGATGACCATGAGCAACCTGTCCCATTCAGTGTTTGAATATCGAATCGCTTTGTGGTTTTTTGCATCCAATGGTCATCCCACGAATTTACGGACCATTTTGATCAGCCATTCCCCCCCCAATTTGTGAGGTATTGTCCACACATTTGCCTTCGTGTAGTGAAGGTTGAGGCCTCCAAAGATCATGGGTGGGGGGAGGGAGGGGAGGGGGGGGGAGCTATTAAGCCCTTAATAAGGCCTTATTTAAGGCTCCCTCCCCCTCCCCTCCCTCCCCCCCAGCCCCAATGAAAAGAGGAGCCTATCCGGAGTTGGCCAAGAGGGTTCCGAAGCTTTCGAGTTGATTTCAGTCTGCTTTGCTTCCATTTGCTTAAGAATCTGTTGTATTTTCCCCTGTTGGTTTTTTAAGGAATCGATCACTCCTGGACATATTTTTATGTTTTCCAGGGGGCTCAAGCAAATGGAAGTGTAGCATTAGAAATGATTCGAGGCCCCTTAATATTTTAAATGCCAACAAACGTTGCGGGTTCCTTCCCTTGGTTTCTTGGATGCTGCGAGAAGCGGAGTTCGCCACAATCCACGGTAGGACGGGCTTGCTTTCCAACAAACGTGGAGACGTCGGGCCCGTGCAAGAGGATCCCCCTCAAATTCCATGAGCGGAAGGAGGGTAGATTGGTTTGGGGAAATGAAAGTCCGCTTCTTGTTGGTAAATGGGAAACCACCCACCCACCATTTGGAGAAAGACAAAGAGCAGACAAATGGGAAACCACCCAGCCCCTGAACCTTTTTGCTTGTAAATGAGAACCCCCCCCTTCCACCCATCCAAACCACCAAAGGTAGTGGGAAGCTGAGTGGTTTTCCCACCACTTGGAGGGAAGCTTTTTCAGCCAAAGCCAAGGGCCAAAATGTGCCGACAGGTACTGCTTCTTGTTGTTAAATGGGAAACCACCCAACCACCAGTTGGAGAAAGACCAAGAGCAGACAAATGGGACATCGCCCAACCACCTTATTTTTGAGCCACACCCAAATGGCAAAAATTCCCAGTTTCTGCTTCTTGGGAAGCTGCGCCAAAGCTTCTGAGGGCCCCAGAAGTCTGACAGGTACTCCTCGGCCGGGAACAGCCAGGCGCCGCAGCTGGGCGCGCGGCGGCCCAGCCTCGTCGGGGCTTCGGGGCTTCGGGCGCCGGGGACGGGCGAAACGAAGAAGGGCCGCCGGGCGGTTTTCGCGGGTTTGTGTGTGTGTGTGTGTTTTGGTTTTTCCCTATAGGCCCTGGCTGAAGTTTGAAGATGGATCTTACGTTTTCCCGCCAAACATCGGAACCGGGCGAAGCTTTTTGTCATTTTGCTGGCATTGGTTGCAGTTTGCCGGTTTTCCCCCAGCCGAAAGCCATGGGGTCTTTGCCCGAAGCTGCGGAGTGCTCCGGAGCAGCTAGGAGGGTTGCATTCTGGAGTGGTTTGGGGCGCTCCCGGTCTAAGGTTCCGGAAGGGTGAGGTTGTTCAGTGGATGGCCGACATTTTGCAAGTAGGGAACAAGGGAAACCCAAGGTAAATTCAACCATGGTTTGTGGGAGCAGTCTTGATGCTTAAGGGAGACGTCTTGATGTTTGGGTAATGGGAACCCCAGATTCATAAATCCCTATTTGTGTATGGGTCAAAATTCAGCCACCAGGGGTTTAGTCCTGGGTTCCACTTGTCATAGTTCCATGTTGGGCCACAGCCATTTATTACTAGGGGTTTTCTGATTGTTTCAGTGGGGACTCAGACCATTGAAGAGGACCCTCTCCAGAGGTTAATCAATGGGCCAACCCTCGCAGGATGGTCGAAAAGCGTCAAGACCCAGGAGACTGGACCATTGGGCGAAGCATCAATCCGCGTTCGTGAGACACGCCCGGTCCCATGGTTTAAGCAAAAAATGTGCCATTCATCCCTAGCCCTGTATGCAACAGGGCTCCACATGCATGCTGCGGACAAAGAATGCAATTCCCGTGGCTCCCAGATGTTTCCAGGTTTTCCGCCCAGATAACTTTTTCCACATGGATTTGGGTAGGCTATTGATAGCATTCGCCCTTTTCGAGGGCGGGTCGCCTTTCCTTTAGAAGGAAGGCCAAAAGGAATTCTGCCATTGCTGGGGTCCATGTACACTCTCTTCCGCTAACATGGCACCTCGCAGGGGGTCCATCCAAGAGGAAAATGATCTTCCAGGTTCCTCCCCACAGGTGCCATGTTGGTGGGAGTAAGGCTAACATATTTTAAACCACGCGGCCGGGGATGTCAAAATCGCCGCGGAGAAATCGCGCCGTTGAGCGATTTACCAGGCGCCTGGTGCGCCCGGTGGCACTAGGGGCAGGACGGATCGGTCTGTTGAATTGCTTCTCCCGCAGCGGGAGGGGGCACTCGGAGAAAACCCCCACAGGGAGGTAGATGTGAGTGCGTGTGCGCGTGTGGTTTTAGCGAGGGGGGATGGGGGGAGGATGTGTTTTGAAGTTGCTTTTTGCGATGGAAAGGGGGAAGGCACCCCGATTTGGCATGCTCGCACTCGACCATAAAACCACTCTCCCACGTTGGAACCCATCAGAAGGTCCCAAGAGAACATGGTCCAGCCCAGATCCACAGTGCGATGGGATTATGTGGCTGTGGGTCAAAACCAATGGCACCATTTTGGGGAAGCTGCACCACCCATTCTAGTCTATTTTAGTGGGAATTGGGATGTTCACTGGGGGTACGGGATTTTGGCCCATGGCCATGTTTCCCTCTCTTTTTTGGACTGTTTCACGGCTGTCCCGTTGTTCGGTTTGCGAGTTGAAGACGACCACACCTTGCAGGCAGGCAGGAGAGGCATCGCCATGTTCGCCGTATCATTTGGCCAAGGCAGGGTTTTAAGCATTTCCGCACGTGCGCCAAGACTTCAAGCAGCAAGTTTCCTGGTGGTTTGCCATGAAAACCATCCAAGAGGGCGCTTCCGCATTTTGAGACACATGTTGAACGAACCACTTGGGGCTTGTCTATTTGACAACACGCTTTGCAGAAAAACAAGGGCTTCCCATGGGAACAATCATCCACCAACTCTCCTGCAGTTTCGTGACTTGGGAAGACCATAGAACTGACAACTCCGACTTGTCAACGACGGAAGTGAGTTTCAAATCGACCTGAATCCAGGACAGTCAAGAAACCAGCGCCCAACGTATCCAGGCCATTTTTGTAGATACCACCTGGCTTGATTCAGATCGCGAGGCTTAAACATAGCCATCCTGATCATCTTAGAACCTTGCGGCCATGCAAAGCCTTGTGACCAACTCATTACTGTGGATGGACGAAATCCCGCACCACGTTGAAACCATGGAACACCATTGTTTGTAGGAGTTTACACGGGAATCATCAATCCAGGGTTTCTCAGGTGCAAAATGGATTTCGCAACCATCCCCAAAATGACCCTTCATCTCGAATTTTCGAACGTCTCTCCGCCCATTTGGCGCTCACCGCATCCCTCGGGTCGCCGCTCGCCGCCCGTCCGCCCGTCGCTCACCGAGCGTCAGGAGCGCCTCGCCCCACCCTAGCGGCCTCAGCTCCCCGCCCTCGCCCACCTTGCCGATGATGGCGAGAACAGGCCCACGGAGTCGTCGATGCCCAGTCGAATCTGCGGGGTGCTGCTTGGGGGTTTCCGTTTTCCCCGCTTCAGACTGATTTTGCTTGCTTGTTTTTTTTAGGTTGGTTGTTTCTTTGGTGGGGTGGGTGGGTGGGTGGGTGGGCTTGCTGGCTGGTTGGTTAACTTGGGGTCGTGTAAAAGTGGAAAAAGGATCGGATCCTGCCTCATGTTCATGGGGGCTGGGGAGCCCAGATAAGCCCTTGCTTCCCTTTTTGGCCCCATGATATGTTTGATATGTTTATGTGTTTCATGCTCCATCCGATGCCTTGATGAAACCCAGCGCCGAAACCAGTCGGGTGTCACCAGCAAGAGCTGGCCCATGTTGGCGGGGTGACTGCGCGCATGAAGCCGAACCGATACGGTCCTCCCCAAAGCCTTTGGCGTTGTTTCAACCTTCAAACACCACGTCTGCATGCTCGTGAGAGGCCCTCAGGCACAACGCCCTTCGGACGCTGGAACGCCCAGCTTCGGATCCGCCGTTTGCGTAAAGCTGCCCGCTCCGACCTTCTGCTTGATGAATAGGGTCCCCCTTTTTTCCTTTGAGTGGGGGGACTCAGACATCACTTTTAGAGTGGAACCCTACTGTGGATGGACGAACTCCGTTTCGCACCATCCGAGAAACCCTGGAATGATTCGATTCCCCCTGTAAATACTAACCAACAATTTCCACCATGGTTTCATTTCGTGGTGTGAGAAGTGGACTTAGCTTTTTCATCCACAGTAGCAATAGAGTCGGTTTATAAAACGCCTCCCATTGTTTCAAGGTGGTGCGAAATGGATTTCGCTTTTCCATCCACAGTAGGAATGGAGTCGGTTTATAAAAGTCCGGATCAATCTCAGGGGCCAATCTCTGAGGTGGACTTCCGACCCCCTGGGGTGTCATGGGCCTGGGCCCAAGTTTTCTTTTTCCCGGAGAGCGCCCCATGTGGATTCGATGGTAGGGGACTTGGGGTCGATTTGGGTTTGCTTGGGGCCTCGATTTTCTTTGCAGACGGTTCTGGAAGACAAGAAATATGTACTTTTGAGTGGCGAAGAGTTTTATTCGCCACTCCCGAGGGCACTGCCAGCTACTCGGACATCCAGGCAGCCGCCGGCGGCTCAGACAGGTTGGTCGGGTCTGCGTCCCTTCAATACAACCTTGTTGGTAGGATTGTTATTTACATTGCTCCATTTGGGTGGTTTAACCTCACCTCTTGGATAAGCCAACATCTATGTCAACGAGGGTCCCCCGAATTTCCCAGCTTGCCTGCGCTTACACCTTGATTGAGTCTCCTTTTGGCAGAGATGTGATGCAGGTAGGACATATGGTGCTCGCACCGCAGACGCTGCCTTGTGGGCGGTGCTTGGATTGCCAGCCATTGCTATTTCGGTGCCTCGCGAAGATTGCGTGTCCTGAAATAAGCTGAGAGGTACCTGCTACGGACAAATTGTTCCGAAAGAACGTAATGAAGAGAGAGCAAAAACTAAGAGCAAACCTGCACAGACATCGACTGGTGCACCAAACAGACTAGCTTTGAAAGTCAATATTGGAGCCAACATAGATCGATAATCAATTGTACATGGGTTTTGAATGGGTGTACTCCTCAGTAGGGTCAACACTACCACACTTTTTGGGCACCTAAACCCTGAAAGTAAAATACCCCAACAGGCGTACACCAAACTTCACCCCCAGAAACTGTCGCTTTCGCCTCAAAAAGGGTTCGTATTTTTTCATGGTCATATCTCATCAAATTTCCCGGGGTGGCTTCCGTTTGGGTCCGGTAGTGGACACCATGTTTGATTTCGGGTCCCGGTCCATCTGATCGAGGGCGACAACGGCCTTTCGGAGCCAGAGCTGCGGGCCATCTACAGCAAGCTGGACAAGAACAAGAACGGCGCCCTGGGGCAAAGGTTGTTGGAAGTTGTTGCTTTGTTTTGGGCTTGGAGGCCCAAGATTTTGAGTTTTTCAAACGCGTTGTTTTTCTCCTTTTTTAATTAAGGTTTTGAAGGGAATCGAGTTCACTGCTGGACACAGGTTGTAATTTTTAAGGGGACTTAAGCAAATGGAGGTTTACAGATGAGGCCCCCAACACCATGGCTTATTGATGAGTTAATTTCCTATGTTGCCCCCCCGCCCCCGTTTGGGTTAAAAAGTGAAATTTGCCGGGGGATATGTTTTTCTTCTTCCCGCGTTTGAACTAGGGCCACCCATTTTTTGCTGCTTGAAGCCGGTGGTTGGCTCCGGAAAAAAAAAAAACAGTTGCCTGTATTTCTTCCGCTTGCTGAATTTGAATAGTTTCCGTTTTCCCCCGGTGGTTTTAAAGAGAATCTATCTAAAGGGAAATCTATCACTAAAATGGAAGTACGGTTTTTGTTGTAGGCGTCTTGAGCAAATGGGAGGAAAGCCGGAGCTACCGATCGGAGTGCAAGGACATGGTAGTTAATCCCCCTGGAATTGTCCAAACGTAAAGCCAACCCTTGTTTGTGTGTGTTTCTTTTTTTAAAACAAAAACCAAGCCTGCCTATGTGCACCAAATAAAACTGACCCTGGCGCCTGATTTGCTGGGCCCCACCCAAGGCTTACCTTATGCAGTTTTACTAATGTTCCGCCGAATCGAAGGGGGAAAGCACGCCACCAGGGATGCAGGTTGTTTTGACTGACTTGGAAAAAAAGAGTCCACAACACGTTCTAGTCATACCGCGAGTGTTTTGTGTGTGTGTGTGTGTGTGGGTGCGCGTGCGCGTGCGCGTTCGCGTGCGCGTTTGCGTGTGCGTGCGTGCGTGCGTGCGTGCGTGCGTGCGTGCGCGGGCGGGCGGGCGGGCGGCGGGCGGGCGGGCGGGCGGGCGGGCGGGCGGGCGTGGGCGTGGGTGGGTGGGTGGGTGGGTGGGTGGGTGGGTGTGTGTGTGTGTGTGTGTGTGTGTGTGTGTGTGTGTGTGTGTGTCTGTGTGTGTGTGCGCGTGTGTCTGTTTTTGTGTGCGCGTGTGTTTGAATCTTAAAGAAGGCATTACCCTGTTTTTTGACCAAAGAAATGGATCAGCGAAGGCGCTTCGCTTCGTTTTAGTGCGAGCTGGAGGTTGGTGTCGGGGGCGGGGTCCGGGTTCTTGACAGAACGTCATTCCATTCTTAGTGCTGCTTTCATCTCTACGGCTTGGTGATGGTTTTGCTTCGGTATGACCGTTGAGCTTCATCGCTTTTGGGGGGAGAAACATATTGTTCGGTTCAGTGGTGAATAGGTCCACTTGGGCGATTTCGACCCCAGAATCAGAACAGGTGGCGCGGCGAATCCAAGGGGACAAAGCCCCCTTCCGGGGCTCTGCAGTTTGTGTTGGGGGGTTTGGGAGCAAACGCGCGCGCGAGGTACCGTGTCCAAGCTGGAGCTGATCGCGGCGCGGATGGGGATTCGGCGGAGCGGAACTGGAGCTTCTGGCCCTGGAACTCTTGGTTTCGGTTTGGGCTGGAGGGCTGTGGGTCAAAAATAGGTACCCAAAATGGAACCCTGGTAAGTGGGTACATGGACTAAAACCTGCGGTTTTTCTTGGTGGTGTAATTTTGACCCATACCCAGAGCTCCAAGAGGGCGTTACCAAGTGGCCAAAAAAAGTATGAAAGGAGTTGTGGGGTGAAATCAAAGTGAGGCATGACCAGGAGAAGCATGCCTGCAATTGTTTGGCCCCATGTGTTGTTTGGAAGCCTTTTTTTTGGGACGGTGTTTGAATGAAAGGGAAACTGCAAAGGAAGGCTTCCGGCCGTTTTGGGGGGTTGAATCGTGTTCTTCTCGGCCAATCTGGACTCGAATGACAGACACCAGCGAGGCCTTGCGGCACAGAATCTAAACCTCATGTTTTTGGTTGGGCGCAACAGCTGCAGTCAGACTTGCTGGCGAGTTTTGTCGGCTTTCCAATACGGGGTTGTCTTTTGTTGATGTACCCCCGAAATCCATGACCTCCCTTTGGTTTCCCTTTGAACCAACCCCGGAACGGCTACCCTCAACCAAACACGCTGACCACAGGAAGACCATTGCCAATTGGGATCGTTTTCCTCCCTTTCTGGGGTTGCCAAGGTACATCTGACGATCGGGTCGAATGGGAGCACCCCGAAAAGATAATCAAACCGGGAAGAGGCTACTCAATTGTTGGCCAAGAAGGGTTTCTTTGGCGTTCCATGTGCTTTCTTGATCTTTTTTGCCAAACAAGCGTCCCCTCCAACGGAACAATCGAGCAGTTGGCCAAGGCTTTGTTTTGGGTTCAACCCAACCCAACCCAACCCAACCCAACCCAAACCAACCCAACCCAACCCAACGCAACCCAACCCAACCCAACCCAACACCCCCCCCATCGACAACACCTTTGATCAAAAGGTTGCGCTCGGCAGGCTGTGAGCCAAGAGAAGAGCATCGCGGACATGTTGGGCGCCGGGGGCCCCATGGCTTGCGCTGCTTGGAGTAGCGCTCGATCCGGGTTCCGTTTGGGGGACCGGGCAAAGGCTCTGCGCTGAGTTTTCAGGGGACGATGACAGGTGTCCTTTTAGGCTGGTGGATAGATGGATGGGTAAAAATCAGCTTGGTTCTGAGCATGGGGCCCACAGTTTTTTTTTCAATCGGACGTCACAAGAAGGGGTCCCTTTAGAAGAATGCTTGTTTGCTTTGTGGGTTCCCTTCAAAAACAACACTACGCACCCTAGCAGGTAAGGCTAGATGGTCGTGATTTTCTTTGCTTCCCTTAGGCAACCAAAAGGCACCTCCCCAACTTGGGCTGGGAGGGGGTCCACCCCAAAAAGCCGACAGTTGGTCCATTTGGGGGGAGGGGGAGAGTCTTTCCAAGGCTTAGCCGCGGTTGAACCCCACTACCCGCCATCCTTTCTTTCTTTTTTCAACCGCCTGTGAACTGTCTCACGAACTGAGAAGAAGGGGTCCTTTTGCCCCCATCACTGGAGGTCCAGTGGAGAGGTTAGAATAAGGGTACCCTTTTTCTGTAGTCTATTTTACTAGGGCAACCCTCCCCCAAAAAAGGGTAAAGGGGCACTACTGGGACGTAGCAAATATGATTGGATTTTCCGCCAGTTAGCGCAGTTTTCAGAGGGCTTTTGGAGATGCGACCTCCCCGCCTCATGGAAGCCGAACGGCTAAGATCGACGGGGAGTCCCTGCTGAGCGATGAGAAATGCTTTGATGAGCTCCACACGCTCTTCGAGGAAGCGAAGAAAACTAGCGCGATTTTGTGCTCCCCGGGTATGGATTCCATTGCTTTTGCGAATCTGCCTTTAAGGTAGTACTAAACAAGCAGCGGGAAGCCCATCGACACGTTCTGGAACAAATTGAACGGACCACCGTTTCTCGCCCCTTAAAAGGTTCGTAAGGTTACCTTGGATCGACAACATCGCCCATCGCCCCCACCTAGGATGGATGAAGTTCGTCCATGCACAGTACGGGTGACTTCCCAGGTTGAAAAGGGCGGTTTGAGGTTCCCACCGATTTCTCTTTCACAAACCTCCGGGTGATTTCTGAACGGTTCCTGGCTCCTGGTACCCCACCCTCCTCCTTCCAGTCATGGAAGTGGAGGGAGATCCCGAAAGCCCTCCGACATCTCCACTTTGATTGGTGGAAAGGAAAGCCCGTCCAATTTTGCTTGGGGCCTGTTTCCATCCAAAGGGGATGGTGTCCCACGTGTCACTCAGAGACTTCATTAAAAAACTGGGGCTGACATCCCACGTGTCACTCAGGGGCTCCATGAAAAAACAAAGGGAGTTGACATATCTCTCCGGGCTTCGCATTAAACCCGCCGCAAAGCCGCCAAGCCTCGATCGGACGAATCTTTCGGGAGGAGATCTCCGCGGGGAAGAAAGGCATCGACTTCGACTCCTTTGCGAAGCACGTGCGGAAGGCGCAGGGCTTGGCTTGGCTTGGGGTGGGGTGGGGTGGGGTGGGGGTTGGGTTGTTGGTTTGGGGTGCGCCTTTTGGGGGCGGTTTGGGACCGGGTTGGGGGGCGGGTTGGTTTAGCGGGGGTGGTTGGGGTGGTTGGGGTGGTTGGGGTGGTTGGGGTGGTTGGGGTGGATGGGGTGGATGGGGTGGTTGGGTGGGTTGCTTGGGTTTGTTGGAAAGGCGGAAAAGGCGGACAAGGCTTGGGGAAGTCCTGAGAATTGGTTTACTTTTGATTAGGGCAGACCACCTGCGCGGCCTTTTGTCCGCTCACCCATGTTTCGGCTTTTTCGGCAAACACCTAGGGCCTCAACTCCAAGCAGAATTCTTAGAAGCGTAGAAACACTAGGTCCCCCAGCAGTGCCCTTTCTCACCCTTTTTTGCGGGAGGGTTCCCCTACTAAGACAAGAAAAAGGTTGGTGCCCTCCTCCAACTAACATGGCGCCTGGAGGGTACCTGGAAGATCAAACTCTTGGAGGATTCCCCTTTCAGGTGCCATGTTGGGAGAGAGGGTACCCTTCGAACCTCTCTGGAGGACCTGGAAAGGGCTCCTTGGGCCCTTGCTCAGTTCAGGCCTGCGCGGACAAGACGCCGCGGTCGCCGGGCGCACAGAAGCTGCCAAGGAGCCCCCCCCCCCTCAGAATGGTTAGAGGCTCGGCGGTTCCTATTTTTAGGAAAAAACACCATGTGGCTGTGGCTCAAATTTAAGCAGGAGGGGCAACCCGCAGGGTTTGGTGCATGTTTCCACTTGCCAGGGCAAGCCATTTTGGGTACCGGTTTCTTGGGCCACAGCCATGTGAGCCGCATAGAATGCTGCCACAAATCCAGACATCCCTGAGTTATCCCCTGACAGGGCTAGATTGGGCCAGTCGAAAGGGCCAGTGTATGTAGCCTTGTCTCAACGGGTGCATCCGGCTAGCCTGGCTTCTTTCTGCTTGTGGCAACGGGCACTCGCAGAATACCACCTTCAACAAGAGCAGGGTTGTGGGATCAAGGGGTTTCTCCCCACTTCTGTGATACAAGGAAATCCCCCTTTATATTAACCAAATAGTCTTTGGGAAGCCGTTTCTGTTGTATCACAGAAGTGTATTCCATTTCCCACAGCCCTGAACAAGAGAGAAGCGGAGAGGTGGCTCCGAAACGCACAAGTCGAAGGGCTCCGATGCGGAGAGGTTTTGTGGGTACAAAGGACCCAAAGGCGTTGGAACATGTGGCACGAAGCTGCGGATCTGGAGCCTGCAAGTCCCGCAAGTCCGAGATGCGTCTCCGGCGTCGGGATCGGCTTCAAAGTGAGAGTGGGATGTGCCATGGGAATGACGACATGACTCAGTCTCATATTGGCATCACTTGAGAACAACCCTTTTTGGGATCCTTTACTTCCACTTGTCGAAGTTTTTTTTTTTTTTTTAACATCCCCTGTTGGTTCCATGGGGCGAAGACACAAATGGACGTTTAGCTCGAGGAAGGCCACCGCTTGGAACTCCTGAGCCCTTCTTCGGCCGAGGAATCGCATGCAGGAGATCTTCAACCTCATCGCCTGAGCCTGAGACCAAAACAGGTGCGGTTTGTGAGTCAAATGGGTACCCTCCCAAAAAGCAACCCCGAGCTTCGTAGAGGTATTTTAGGGTAGCCTCCAAAAAACAGATCCATGTGGCTGTGGTGGTCAAGAACCGTCTTGGGATCTCATTTTGGTTGGTCCCGGCGAACTCACCCATTGGAGTCGGGATTTTAGTGGTTGGATTGGGATGTTCACTGGTGGCTAACCGGGATTTTGACCCATGCAGATTGCTTCCTTAGGCCTTTAGTGGTTGTTTTTGGCTGGTTCAGTGGTTGGGTGTCCGAATTTTGACCCAGAAGCTTTTCGCAGGGGATCCGATGAAACGGACGGGTCAGGTTGCGTTTTGCGAAAAATATCGACGGGGGTGAATGCGAGCCCACGATAGACATCCCCCAAGAGAACAGCAATGTAAAGCCATGCCTAGATTTGGAAGCCAAGAATGGCGAAACCATTTGGTTGTCATAGCTTCCCCTCGGCCCTCCCGCTTCGCGTATCGCCTCGTCGCTCGCCTCCTTCGGAGCAAACATCGTCCGCAGGATGCGGACGCCAGCGGGTCCATCTCGAAGTTGGAGTTGGTGGCGGCCATGCAGAGCCTCTCGGCGCGTTTTTTTTTCTTCCCCCAACAGCTGAAAGCTTTGGGGTCTCGGCCCAGATAGGCTCCGGGGTGGTCCAGGGTGGCCTGAGGTAAGGTTCCACGAGGGTTCCACCAGGGCTCCACCAGGGTTCCACCAGGGTTCCACCAGGGTTCCACAAGGGTTCCACCAGGGTTCCACCAGGGTTCCAACAGGGTTCCACAAGGTTCTGCGAGGGCTGCGGGGTGGTGCCAGCACTAAACAGAGCACCGCATGCTGTTGGGGATATCGCCTGAGTCTTTTAAATAAAAATCAATAAATAATAAATAATAATAATAGTAATAATAATAATAATAATATTATTGATTTATTTGTTTCATGCATTTTACTTACTTATTTATTTATTTATTTATTTATTTATTTATTTATTTATTCTATTTCGTTATTTATTCATTTTTTTATTTTATGTATTTATCTTATTTATTTATTTATTTATGTATTTATTTATTTATTATTTATTTATTTTATTTGCTTATTTATTTACATGTGTATACAGATTTATTTTTGAGAGGCCCGTGCCCCCGGTGGTCAATTACACGCAAGATCGCATTTTTTAGATCGCAGCTTTTTACATGGAACAGGTCTAGATGGATTGTTGCAACATGCAATCGCTGCAGCTCGTTCAAGCCAGAGTACTGGAGCTGCAATTCTCTTAGCGTCTTCCTTTTTCCGGCTCGCCATTAGTAGAACCTGGTGTGGAAAGACAAGCTGGTCGCTTTGTCTTCTTGTCTGCGCCCTAAACGGAGTGAAGGCTTAAACATTGCATAATATGTCAAACAGATGTCAATTCAATTCTTCTTTTGAATTAGATTGCAATTGTGCGTTCTTTCCAAGTAGGATTTCAGCGAGAATTTAATTTGACTTGATTGTATTAAAGACAAGCTGGCTGTTTCTTAAACCCAAATGAATTGCATGTTTCCTTCCAAGTGTTTTTCAAGTTTCAATTGCAAGGCTTTTAATTTGTGTACGGTTGCTTCAGTTTGAACAATAAACGTCAAATAGGAGCTCCTTTCCAAGGATGTTTTCAGGTAGAGCTGAAGTAGGATTCTTATGTTGAATAATACTTTCTGGTTTTGTTTGAGGCTCGGCCATCGGGTTTCTCTTTGAGTAGGAGAAATGAGCGCATACTCAGGTGGGTTGTTTTTTTTGGGGGGGATTTGAAGGAAAGGGTGTTTGTTTTTGCCTAGCCCTGGCACGTGGGTGGGTGGGTGGGTGGGTGGGTGGGTGGGTGGGTGGGTGGGTGGGTGGGTGGGTGGGTGGGTGGGTGGTGGGGGTCGGTGGGACGAGGTTTGGCATGGGTTCAGGGTGGGTTTAGGGTAGGTTTGGGGTAGTCCGTTTAGGGTTGGTTCAGGCCCTGCATCGTCTTAACATACTCAGCATCGTTTTCAACATCCTCAGCATCACCAGGTTTTGGTTTAGGCTGGGTTTAGGGTGGGTTCCAGGTTGGCTCTTGATGGGTTCCAAACCTATTGAGGGCAAATTTGGGGGTGGCTGTGCTTGCAGCAGATGGTTTAGTGCTGGTTTATGGTGGGGCTTCTTGGGGTTGGTCTCGGGTAGGTTTAGGGCTGGTTTCGGGTGGGTTTAAAATTGGCTGCAGCCATGGCTTTGCTTAAGCCCACTTGGGTAGGATTTGAAGGTTTTGACAACCCAGAGGGAAACGTGGGACCGGTTTCTTGGGACAACAAAAGGGTGAGGAAGCCTCGGCATGGGCGGAGAATGTCTTGGGTGGATTGGGGTTGGGGGTTTGGGTTTGGGGGTTTCAGCTTGGTCAGCTGAAACAAGGGTGGGGGTTTGGTCGCCCAGATAGGTTCCGGTGTGAGTGGCTGGGTTCCGGAAGGGCCAAGGAGGTTGTTGGGGATATGACCTGGAGAGATGTTTCTCTCCAGTTTCAGAGGGCACCCCTTTTTCGTTTTTGTTGGAGTAGTGGTGTCTTCCCTCTCCGATTTCCAGGAATTGGACCAACTCTGGGTTTAAGTTTAGCTTGTGGTGAGCACTGGGAACCGCTTCCTGGTGGAACTGGGTTGGGGGCCGCCGGGGCGGGTGGACCACTTTGTAGGTGATTTGCGGTGGATTTTCTTCTAGAGATACGTTTTTTGCGAATCTGATCACGGATCCCCCTGTTTCGCCCCCACCTGTTGGAAGGCAAATTTGAAGTGAGTTTCGCGGTCGCCCTTTTTGTCACGACAAAACTGGGGGGTTGGGTACACGACGGTTTTCTCGGGGTTGTCCAGAGCTTAAATCCACCAAGCAAGAATGTGGTTTTGCTTGGTGTCTCCTCCAAAACCAATTATGACATATTCAGATTTGGGAGACCCAAGATTCGATGAAGATTGGTGTTTTTCGTGGACATGTTGGGGAGTGGTCTAGGATTTACGTCGTCCAAATGCTCCGAATCCGAGATAATACCGCGGTGGATGAGTTCCTCATGCCGGGGGTGGACAGTAGCAGGGCCGCGGGCCTGGAGCGGAAGGGGGGGGGGAGTTTGGGTTTTGGTGGACACTTAGGGTCTACTTCGCAACCTTCTTGTAGGGTTTTAGTTTTTTTTTGGCTGTCTTCAAACTGGTCTCTAATGTCTCTAGGTCCCCCAGTAGTGCTCTTTTACCCTTTTTTGGGGAGGGTTGCCCTACTAAAATAGACTACCAAAAAAAAGGTACCCTTATTTTCTACTGGAGGACCTAGGTCTAATGGCGCAACCTTCTTGTAGGGTCTTGGGTTTTGGGGCTGTCTTCAAACTGGTCTCCAATTGCCCACCCCACGGCAGGGGATCGGTGGGAAGAGAAGACGGGCACGATGGCCCCAAAGCGCTTGGGGACCCTGCGCTTTTGTTCTTTGCCCGTCACTTTTCCGTTGGGATTGCCGGCCCAGAGCTGTTCCAGATGCTTTGTGACCGTTGGATCATGTTGGATCTCTTCGGGTGAGGAGGTGGTGAGGCACATACGAAATCCCTCAGATCTGGGGCTTAGCTGCCCTTCAAACCAACCTAACACCCAGATCATGGACGACGAGAACCTCTTCGAGAAGATCGACGGGCTGTTTGAGGCGCTGGATCCGTTTTGTCCCATCTCCAAAACGGTTGGCTTGTCCCAACATGATGCATGCGGACGGACAAAATCCGCGATCGGTGCCAGTTGGTAGGTGGTTCGGAGTATTTGCAGGGTTTACTTTGCGCCAACTGGTGCAGGATTTGTCCATCCACTGTAGCTTCCCCAGAGCCTTTTTTGGAGTCGGCCGCTCAGTTCAGAATTCATAGCAGCTTCATGCAGCGAACTTCCATGCTGCGGTCTCCTCGAATATGAGCCAAATGTTACTGCTCATTGGGGGAACTGCGCTGACAACACTCATGTTCTAATGTTATTTTGGCAAAGTGTGGCCAATGTCACCCCTCTTGCTGCAGAAGACACTAAATATTGGCCCTTGCTCTTTTATTTTTTTTTATTTTTGAAGATATAGTTGCTTTTGTTGGGGGGTGGCAGTGTATGTTTAAGGACTTCCCTGCAGGTGAATAGAGGAAGGACAAGAGTTTGTTCTCACCCCTGCCTTCCAAGCTCCCCTTCTACACTCTGTTTAGGAAAGTCGTAACTGTGGTAAACGCACAGTTTAGACCTTTTGGCCAATCGCAGGAAGTGAGTACGGTCCAAAGGTTCTCCTGCAACTTTACGGATGCTCCACATTTTGGAGCCAGACATTCCGGGCGCGCTGTTCGCAGCCATGGGGCGCAAATGCTTGTAGGATGCGGCAGTCTCAAGCGAACTGCTCTGCGACAATGTCAGGCGACGCTTCAAACTGGGATTTATTTGTTGGAACAAGTTGGTATATGTTGGAATATGTTAGAATATTTTAAAAAATGTTGGATCCCATCCCCCTTGTTTGGCAAAACTTTGGTACACCCAAACAGCTCCGAGATGAAGCCACGGACCACAAGCGGATCCATCTCGACTATGTAAACACGCAGTCAAGAAGCACCAGCGAGCATCTGGCATCAGACAGCTTTCGGCCGACTCGGTTCGGCCCTACCCTTCAGCCACAACGACCTTTTTAGGGTCTTGGGGTCTTGGCCCGTGCCTTGCACAACCGGTCTTTGCCTCCTTTTCCCAGTTGGACCATGGGATGTTCCAAAATGACATCTCGACATTTCAGCCCGCCCTTTTTGGGACCAAGCGTGCCCTTTGTGCATCTGGGTTTCGTTCGGCGAATGCTGTAGAAAGCCATGGGTCTGGGAGCGGAGAGCGGCTTGCTGGGGCCCTCGCGGGGACGCCCAGGCCTTGGACTTGCTTTGGCGGAACCTAGGGATTCCCTAACTCTGTTGGTCAGTGGATTCCGCCATTTTTTCCAACTTTTTTGGGGCCGCCCCCCTTACACTCAACCAACCCCAAGAAGGGAGGCCCTTTTTTCCCATTGAAATCCACTAGGCATCTGAGCCCAGAAAGGGATGGTTCAGTTGCTGTGGACAATGGCTGGCGATCCTTGGCTGACCTATACCAGGGAAATCCACGCCTGCTTAGCGGACCGACAACCATGGGAAGTGAGTTCTCGTAGTCATGGCTGATGGCCAGATACTGAGTTCAGCCAAAAGCCCCATGTCTGGTTTGGACCATGTGTCGCCTACAAGGCACCTCAAAGAACTCTTGCACGGGCAAGCAGCTGGGTTTGTCTTGGCGAGTGGAAACCAAGACATCAGCCCATTCAGGGGGCCTTTGCTCATGGGTTCGACCAAAGGGGGTCCAACTTGCCACCAGAAGACGATGAGGTGTGTAGTGAATTGATCGAACGCATGTGTATCAAACCAGGGGTACCCCCAAAAGCATGTCTTTGCTTTTGGCCTTCCTTGGACCCTTCAACCCACGGTTAAAACGGGTAGCCTCAAAAGACCTTTTGCACCCAAGGCATTGCGTTTCAAAAGGTGGTCTTGGGGGGGGGTGTCTTTTGCGCCAACTCGTGCCCGTTTGGTGGGCAGTACAGCCACCCTTTGGTCATACTGGCTTCCCTTACCCCAACAATCCCTCAATTTCCCTTCCCTCCAGGAGTGGAGTCTGATCGTTTCAACGGGACCCACCGGAAAATTGATCAACTTTTGGAGGGGACACCCGGTCACTTAGTGAGTACTCCTTTTGGGAGAGGATCATGTGTGGACATCAGCCAACGCCTTTTGGGTTTCAGGACCCTCAGTCAATGAGGTCCCATTCTTGGTGGACAAGTCCTTTCTTCCAGCAAACCCCCTGAGAAACAACTTGGGGTTATCAATCGCTCGAGATTCGCGGATTACCTCCATTTGGTTATGATATTTTTCTATTTTTTCGGTAGTTGGTTTTTTAACGGGGACCTATCACTGGACATCTTTTTCATTTTTTTCCCCGGGGGCGAAGACGCAAATGGAGGATGATATTTTCTTGGCCCTGGGGAACCTTTAGGAGCTGGCAGCTGCCCACCTGGAACAAGAAGGTGGTGTACCTTGCCGCGGCCCCAGCCCGGCCCGTCCAGGCCCTAGCCACATCTAGCCACGTTTGGCGCATTCCCCCAGAGTTGTGGGAGGTGGGATCAAGCACCAAGAAGATGTTGTTGATCAAGCTTTTTTTAAGAGTACCTCTTAGTTGGTGGTTTCTTGGTGGCTCCCAGGCATCCGGTTCCTCGGCTTTTTGGCCTTTTAGTGTTTAGTGGTTGGATTTGCATTTAGCCCAGCAAGAGTTATTTCTTTAGCCGGGGATCTGACAACGGACAGCCCAGGTTTGGATTGGTGGTTTGGGAATCGGTTTGAATCGGTTTGCGCCCCTTGGTGCTTGCTGGTTTTATGACATCTCCCGCCAAAGAAAAGTGTGGGATCTGGCGCGGCGCGCCGTCTCGAGGTCAGACACGCGGAGTCCATGGAAAACGCGCCTTGCTCGGTGTGGGAGGGACCAGGCAGCTGCGCTCCTAGGTTTTAGGAGCCCTGGACTCGCGCAAGGGGAGACCGAACATATGTTAGAGTATCGAAGCAGGATCAGAAAAATACAAGGGTTGGACCAAGAGATCTCGCACATAGGTGTCCTTTTTGGTGGTTTTGCGAACGAAAAATAGAGGGGGATGCCTGGTTATTTGGTGGTGTTTTCTCATCTACTAGGAAACTTATTTATTTCCCCTAAAAGGACACCTATGTTTGCAAATAGTCACGGAGCCAAAAGCGGAGCCCAGAACGGGATGGTCCAAAAGGAGTTGCTCTAAGAACGATGGTTGTGCGGTTTCCATGTTAATTTACCGCTAAAGAGAGTTGTCGGCTGGCGTTTGCGCGTGAGATCGGGATGAGCTATTCTGCCGCACGTCCACGAGCAAATGGGCACGAGGGAGTTCCGAAACTGTTTCCCTCCACAACCTGCCTTCCCTCCAACAGGCAGATGGAACAAACAACGCCTTCATTCCCCTGTGTCCGGGGTTTGGCCTGTGCACACCGAAAGTTGATCGGGGGTTGGTTGCAGCATTGGCATGAATCCATGAACCTTTGCGCGAGAGAAATCACATGAGTCAATGTTGAAGCAATTGTGGTCCATTGCCATTTTGGGCAGGTCGCCACTTTTTTGGCCGCAGGGGCTTGCACCGCGTTTTTGAGCTCGCGAAACAAAACTCATTAGCCTTTGTTTGGGGCGCAGGACCCCTCGTAAACCCCAAAACAAACAAACGAGCCCAACCAATCGGCGAGACTCGGGCCGGTCGGGAAGGGGCCTCCGCTGGATACGAGTGGGCATTGGTTGGGAGTTTTGTGTCCAGCGATTGGGCGTGAATTTTAAGCAGATGGAGCCTTTAGACAAAGTTCGGTGATTCATGTTTACTGGCCGCTTTGGAGCTTCCCTCAAATTCATGCATGTAGCCATTTGTTTAAGTGTCCAAAGCCATGGGCAACGACTCATTTCTTTGTTAAGTTGAGTGGCGGGTGCTCATTTTCGCATGGCAAAAATTCCGCCACTCTGGATGTCCATGCCATATTGCAAGTAAGGAACAAAAGGCTTGTGCTTAGTTCTGGCATGGGCATCCACCGTATCTGGTGATTGTGACAGGGATTGGATCCCAGGGTAAGAAGAAGACCTCAAATCAGAGAGCCATGGCTCGCAGAAGTCTTTTTCCGCCCCAAGTGGGGCTGGGGGAACTTAGATAGGCTTGCCCTGAAAAACGTAAATGCCAAGCTCAAAACAGGCAAGGGCCCATGCAACCCCATTCATGCCCCCAGCCGCGTTGTTTCATTGGGTTGAGCCTTGATTTTGCATGACTCCTTTGGGGACATCCTTCTGGAAGGAGCCGGCGCGTTTCAGTACTTGTTGGAAAGTAGTTGCTCGAGTTCACTCCGCTAAGTTGGCCCTTATGTTCGTGGATGCTCCCGGCATCTCGGCAACTTCGGATGGGCCTTTGTCAGTTGACCTCCTTGTATGCGTGCCCTCCACGCTGTCCTGAAACGGCACGGAGTTTTTTTTGGCGAGTTGGCGGTGAAAAGAGCTTCTGCCTGGGCGCAAATTTCAATGGGCGCATAATCGCAAACAGTCCATCGTCCTTTTGGCAGTTTCATGGACGGCATGTGTGAATTTTCAAACCCGCCCCAAATGAACATGCTTTCTTTCGGTTCCTCATTCACTTGCTGGTGTGGTAGGAAGGGAATCACCTTCCGGGTTTTGGGAATGACCTTCCGGGTTTCGGGAATGAACTTGGGGATTTCCTCAAAGGACACCATAGCTTCACTGTTCTTGGCATGTGTTCTTTTTTTTGGTTCTGTTCATTTTTACTGGGGGTCTGCAAAAAGCAAAGTTGTTTGCTAAAATACCAAGAGTAGAGATGATAGGTGATGGTCGTTCTTGGTCGTTCCCTTTCTCATTCCCTGCCCGTCGAACCAGCAAGCTTACGGAGCTTGCCCTTGAAACAAACACGCCGATGCGGCATCAGGCCGCATGTTTTGTTTCTGTTCTCCCCGGGCCCACGAGGTGCGTGTCCACGCCTTCGACCGGGTCTGCTGCACCTCGGATGATCTCGGATGCGTTGGTTGGACTTGTCCAACGCCAGAAGGTTTGAGGGGAAACACTCTTGTCCGCCCGAGCTGTTGGTTGGACGGGAGCCGTTGGTTGGACGGGAGCCGTTGGTTGGCCGTGAACCGGAGCTGGGGTTATCCAGGCAGGGAGCTACAAGGAACCAGATCTGACAGGACATGGTACACCCTCGAGATGTTTCGATCAATGGGTGAAGATCTGTTCGATCCTGTGCCAAACAAATGAACGAACTCAGCCGGAGGGCTGCTTGAGGAACATGTTCTTGGACTTTTCAGGTCCGGCACCAAACAGCACATACACGAAACAAACGCAACAAGCAAAGCAAGCGTCCGCACCAGCACAGAAGGAACAAGAACACACAAGGCTGCAAAGCAAAGATCGACCGGCAAATAAGTCCAACAAAGGTCAAACAGCAACAAGAGCAACCAACTGCGACCGTCAGATACATCCGAGGTGCCTTTCTTTTGTGTCTGAGGGGTTGCCCTTCAAAGTCGACCAGTTTCCCCATGGCCACTGGGGGTCTGGGCCAGGGTGCAGCCCGACGTGTCGCGTACAAGTCCCCGTGGTCAAAACGATGTGCATTGCCGGCGACAAGTCGCTCTATGTGGTGAATCCAGCGGTGCCTGGAAGGATCATGTGTTTCGTGTTGAAGGGACCACCTGGCAGGTGCGGTCCGGGCTTTTTGGGAGGAGAAGTCACGAAACACAGACAAACAGAAGTGGCAAACAAAGCAACAAGCAAGCAAGTTGCATGCACGCTCGCAAGCAAGCAAGCAAGCAAACCAACCAGCCGGCCAACAAGGCAAAGAACAAACAACATAAACCACTTAATGACTTGTTTTCCAATATCAAAGGAACAGCAAACAGAATGACAACACTCACCAACAATTCAAACAGAGACTGTGGATGGACGAAATCCTGCACCACTTTTAAAAGCCTTCTCAACCATTGTTTGTTGGTATTTACAGGGAAATCGAATCACTCCAGGGCTTCTTACATGGTGCGACATGGATTTCGTCCATCCACAGGGTTACCTCAAAAACCAATCCGCCATCTTTTCTGTTAAGACGCCTCAAAACCAGACAGATCGCCTCAAAAGAAAAATCTATCCGCCCACGTCCCTCGCCGGCCCGAGCTGCAGGCGCGCTGCGCGCCTGGCAGCGCCCGGCGCGGGGCGACGTGCTCAGCGCTCTGCGGCTGCTGTGCTTCGACCTCAACGCGCTGCTTGGACCAAGGGGGAGATGAGAGGTATCCTTCCGCGGGTCTTGGACCGGGCTTTGTTTTTTTGTTTTTTTCTCTGAGGTTTGTTTTTTCGGCTTTGTTTTTGTGTCTGTCTTTTTCCTTTTGTTTTTGTTTCTTTTTCCCCCGGTTTTTGTTTTGGTTGTTATTGTGTTCTGTTTACATTTTGAGTCGGGGCCTGCAAAAGGAGATGAGATCCATTCGGGCGTGGCGTTTTTTTTTTTTAACCAATTAGAATAATAAAATATTCAAGAGCTGGGGCAAGCCATTGCAGGTGTCGGTCTGATCCATGTACTAGGGCTTCAGCCAACGGGTCCAGTGAAAGAGGATCGGGGGAGGGATCACTCAAGGGGTTTGTCCAAGCACTGTGAGACTTTCGGGGGGGGTTGGTGTTTGGGAAGCCCTTCTGCGTTTTTTTTTTTTTGTAATTATCATTGAAGTGGATTCCAGCCCTGAACAGGATCCCTCCTTTCCTGTTTTGGACCGAGCGTGGCAGTTTCAGTGGAAAGAGGAGACCATTGCAACAGGGTTTCCTCCAACACCCTCTTTTAGGATCCTGAAAAGTGGCAACGGACACCAGCCGGGAAATGCTGCTTCTTCTTCTCGTGCGGTTGAATTACCGGGGTTTGCTTTTTGACCCTCTCGTTTTGGAACAATGATTGGGAACTCTCCAACGATTGTGCAATGGGAGATGAGATCCATGTGTTAAGACTTCCTGGTCCTTCGGTTCGACTCCATTTGTCACCAAAGAGTG
Organism: Effrenium voratum; assembly: GCA_963377175.1. Lineage (NCBI taxonomy): Eukaryota > Dinophyceae > Suessiales > Symbiodiniaceae > Effrenium > Effrenium voratum. The sequence continues at coordinate 182,982 of CAUJNA010003776.1, read as the reverse complement.
ATCCTGTAACCCGTTTTTCAGCGGATGTCGCCCTTTCCCCTATTTGTTTGGAGGGTCTCTTCCCACAAATGGTGAACTTCCGATTCTGTTTCCGCAGGGTCATTGGGCAATTGGGTCTTGCTGACATGTGCGCCACTGCTGCCAGTTTTATTGGTAGGGGAGGACCTGGGTCGATGACACCCCTTTTGCACAAGGTTGTTAATTGTCCTCAAAGGAACCGAAAGGGGACGGGTTCCTTCTTCACATTCCCCACCCGTAGTTATATAGAAAACACACATTCTGTTTGGACAAACCCAAAGCTTCCCAAATGGCGACAGCCACATATTGGTGTTCCCCTTCCACACCGTCCCCGAACAAGCTCACGTTTCGTTTCGGCGCATCTTGGATTCTGTCCCTACGGCTCCCAAAAAGGCCCACGGTCGCCCAAATGTAGCTGGCCCCTCGTTCTGGCGGGCAATGTGGACCATCTCCAACTTCAAGTACCCCTCCCTCAGCTGGCGGGTAAGCTCCCGGGAGCTGGGAAGACAGCGTTTTTAAAGGTGCCAACTATCTCATACTTTTGTGATTTTCCCCAAAAGGAAGCCATAAGGGGATGGGCCTTCTCTTTTCCAAACCTTAGATTCTGACCTCCCCCCCCTTCCTCCCGCTTGATTTGGCTTCCATGAAACACGCCTAGTGGGGAAGTGGACCCCTCCCGTCCCCCTGTTTAGGCTTCCAGGCTGCACGCTTATTGGGGAGGTGGAAAACGCCGAAGTCGTTCTCAGCACTCGATCGAAGTTGATTCGATATTTTCAGGCCCTTGAGCTCGCGAGGGGAGCGGCCGCTCGGTTGCCTCAGGGGTTTGATTGAAACGAGCTGCGTGGTTGGGTCGCACTCCCTGAGTTCATGGACTAAAACGTCACCGTTTTCTCAGTTGTCCAAAGCCAACCTTTTAACCTTTTGGTTTCCCCCTTTTGGTCCATTTTTAGTAAAGGTCCCAAAAGGTCAACCTTTTATTTCCGGGTCGTTTGGGCAACTGAGTTTTGGGGTTTGCCATTTTAGTGGCTGAGACAAGAAGTTAACGGTTACTTTTGCTGGCAAAAATCAACTCAGGAAGTGAGTGGTTGACTCATGGGCTATGGGTATTGATTCAATGCTTTTCTCAAGGGTTTTCTCACGTGTCGAATCATGGGTCAACATGAGTGATTTTAGTCAACATGTTTCACGGTTTGCCGATTGGCCAAGCCATTTTGGCATTACCCTAGCTTTGATCCACAGCCAAAGGAGCCCAACAAGAGTGCCCCCAGACGGGGTCTCCGAGCCATGTTTGCTTTTGGAACCACAGAATATCCACCAACAAATTGCTCAACTCTTGATTCTGGGAACTCCGATGACTTGGCCACCAGGGGAGGACCCCAAGATGGCCCTGAACTGGATCATGCGCAGATCATCCGCCCCCCCCTTGCACTTCAGGGTCAAAGCTAGGCATCGGCCGAAAAAGCCACGCCATTTTTCGGTCGTTGCATGTGCCAAGCTGCTCTTGGGCCGAAAGAAAGCCGGCGGTCATACTTGTTTGCGCCGCGGTCGGGACGTGTCATTCCCGTTGGTGGGGGAATCTTCTCGTCCGCCGGTCGATGGACTTTTCGCCGGTAGTTAGGTTCGCTTTTGCGAGCCATTGGAATCTGGTCTGAGGCAGCTGAGCGACGTCAAGGCTTGAGGGCGTTGTCTTGCCTTGGGGCCGTGTGCATGTTCTTTTTTTGTAGGGGAAGCTTCCAACCATATTGGAAAAACAAAAACGATTTGACACCCCTAGATGTGTCCAAAAGTTCAGCCCGAAACTAGGGCCGGCCTCCCCCTTTTTTCTTTTTTTTTTTTCGGCCTCCCCCAGATGCGGCGGAGCGGGTCATTCGCCTCGAAGGGTGCGATGATTCGGCCCGTGGCCTTTGGCCCTTGTGGCCGTTTTGAAGAAGGTGCAACCGGCGGAAACGATGTGGCTGTGAGTCAACACCAATGGGATCCCATTTTGGGATAGGTGCAGCACCCATTTCAGAACCTATTTTAGTGGGGATTGGGATGTTCACTGGAGGTACGGGGTTTTGACCCATGGCCATGTGCAGGGGCATATTATTTGGGGTTGGCTCAAAAAAGGGGGACCCTGACAAGTGGCGGGAGTTGTTTCCTTTTGGTTTTCCTTTAAAACCACCCCAAGAGGGGTACCATCAACAAAAAGACAGACCCAAATCTGTAGAAAAGCCCAGCTCGATCAGGAAAGAGGGGAATCTCGCATGTGGGGTACCCAAAACTATTCTGTTCACCTTAAGATGGTGGTGTTGTTCCTTTTGGTTTCCCTTGACCCCCCCCTCCCCTCCCGGCAAACAACAAAAACCGGTACCATCAAAAAAGACACACCCATGCTGTGGATGGACGAAATCCTGCACCACCTAAGAAGCCCTAGAATGATGATTCCCCTTGTGAATGCCAACCAACAATGGCTTCCTATGGTTTCAAAGTGTTGCGAAATGGATTTTGTCCATCCACAGTATCGACCTCATATCAACCTTTGGTTTCCCCTGAACCCCCTCCCCAAACAAAAAAAAACGGCACCCTCGAAAAAGACACGCCCATAGCAACCTGGGAGATGCCAACCGAATTGGGACGCTCGGTGTCGTTTTTCTCTTTTTCTCCCTGCTCCAGGCGCAGCTGCAAGGGGCCGGCTTCATGGACCAGGCGCGGGGCGGGGCGGGAGGGGGGGTCCGTTCATTGCATCGGCCGGATTTCACTACTTCCATTTGCTGAAGTGAATATGTTTTTCTCATTGTCCCCTGTTGGCTTTAAAGGGAATCGATCACTACCGGAGATATTTTTTTTTTTTTCCCAGGGGGCGAACACGCAAATGGAAGAAACCCGTCTGGGCGAATTGTCACACGGCCTCACACGACCGAATTCACCCCAAATGGTGGTTTATGTGGGGAATAGCCCCCAAACCACCGCAAGTTTCAGGCTGGTGAAAATATTACAATTCACCCAGAACCTGTCAAGGGGCCCCTGGGTGAATCGACCGGATCTGACTACTTTTCGTTTTCACTGTAAAGGCATGCCCATTTTAGAGAGAGTCAGGTCCGGACTCTTGAGGATTCCTGGATTGCCAAGTTGCTGTGCTTTTGCAGACACTTTGCCCTAAGAGAAGTCACGGCAAAAGGCGGCCACCTTTTCTTGGGTTCTTTGAAGCAAAGTGCTCGGTTTGTTTCGAGACTTAGAAACCGGAGAGTGGGTTGCCTTTACTTCAACTTCCAGTGTCGGAAAGGTGGTTTCCTCGGTCCGTGAAATTGCCTTGTGGTGGCCCCTCCCTGAACTTGTTTGAGGCCAGGGCGTCCTTTGAACAGTCAGCTTGGCTCAACATCGGTCAATACATCAATCCAGCGTCAATTTGGGAGGTGGGGAACGGGCTTCTCAGTTTTCCAGTCATTGCCAGTTTCCAGCCACCTTTTGCATCGCACCTTCGCTCGAGGCGCTGCCGGAGCTTTTGGTCTTCAGCCCCTTGGTGCGCGCGGAGCGCACCGGGGAGGTGCTCTTCGGGTCCGAGGCGCCTTCCGCTTGGGTCGGTGGGTCGGTTGGGGCGGGGGGGTTTTGGGACCGGGGCGGCCGTGGTCCGTCTTTTGTTTTGGGGCTGGCGCGTCTGTTTGGGGAAGAAAGGCGAAGGGTGACGCGTGTTTTTGGGGTTTCGGGGGGGTCTTTTTGCGGGGAAACCTGAAAAGGACGGACCGGAAGCTCGCGAGCCGCGAGTTGACGCCAAAGGAGCGCAGACGGCAACCACCACACCGCCTTGAGAGCAAAACAAAGAGCACCCCAACTCGCACCCTGCACCCACAAACCTTTGGTGCATTTTGCTTGGATGTTAAATGTTAGTTTTTCCATTAAACCACTAAAGGTTAAACTTTTAGCAGGGGAGCAGAAAGCAACCCAAAAACTCTGCCTGCGTCGACCCCAGCTGCATTGCCGAACAAGCATCACCAGCAGCTGCCACCGAACCTTGAGCACATCAAAAGCACCAGAACAGCACCCTGACCAGCACCCTGGCTGCAATGCCAAACCGCCCACTAACCAGCACCCACAACAGCCACAACAGCACCTTGAGACCCTTCCGTGTAATGTGAGCCGTGGATCTGAGTAGAACCCTCATTGATTTTTGAGAGATTTAGAATCTTTTGGTGGGGCCCCGGCAATCACTTCCGGAGAGGGAACTTCCCCCTGTATTAATAGGATGGGTTCAGTAGTCCGGGGTTACCTATTTTTCCACCCAGGCTGCCAGGCTCGGTCATTGCAGGGACCAGGAGCCCTGGCAAAAACTGGGACCAACAGGTTTTTTGGTGGGCTTAAAGGGCAAACCAAAGGGAAAGTCAAAGTTGATTTTGGGCCATTCGGCCTTTGTGCCCCTTTGTTTTGGGAGGGCATTCTTCCTTGTTTCCTTTTTTTGGTCGCTTCCATTGTTCCTGAGGGGTTCCCGGGGATGCGTTGCGGTTCTTTCCTGTTTCAACAGGTCTTTCATATGTTTGGTGCTGAACATAAGGTGGATTCCCCTGTTTCAGTTCTTTTTATTCGTTGAAATAGCTATCTCCTTGTGCGGAAATGTAGCTAGCTTAGCTAGGGTCATCGGCGGTGCCTGAAGTTTTTTTGTTTTGGGCGGCTTGGAACATTCTTAACAGGCCACCGGAAGGACATGGAACAACGGCTCAGGCAACCTTTTGGGTTTCATGCTCGTGCCCCGTGACTCGTGGATGTGGCTCAAAAACAGGCCCGAAGTGGAACCCTGGAAACTGGGCAAGACGAAAAACTGCAGGTTGTCCGCCTCAAAAAAAAACATAGAACAATTGACCAGGCTTGATGATCCAAAAAGGAGGGAGAACCTCGAAGGCCTAGTTGGGTTTTCGAAGGTTCGAAGGACACTTCAACCAGAGGGTGGCTCGTCTTTTTGTTTCGAGGGAAGCCGACATGGATCATACCCTCCCAACAAACATGGAAGTGGACAGAGGGGAGTAGTCTTCCAACCCCCCCCTGTCAGCTTCCATGTTAGTCTGGAGTGTAAGCCAAGGAAGCGCCATACAAGCCGCCGGCTGATGAACTTCATAGAATGCATGTCTCGACTTGCTCTCGTTCAAGGACTAGCCCTTCTCCCGTGCTGAACCTTAGCATCCCTGAATCCTGTCCGTGCTCGGACCCATGGCGAAACGGAATGATCAAACCGAACTTTTTTTTTCTTGGTGGGGGGTGGGGGGTGGGGGTCACTTCGGCGAAACGAAACACCGTTTTCGAGGTGCCAATCCGCCAGGCAGGGGGCGATGTGGGATGGCTGGCTCAGAGCATGCAAAGATGCACGGCCCCAGGGGTTTGTTTGGCTGTGGGTCAAAGATAGGTGCCCAAAATGGACCCCTCGTGAATGGAGCCAAAGACTAAAACCTGCCGTCCCCTGGAGGTTTAGTTTTGACCCATACCCGTTTATGTTTCCGGCGGAATGGATGTACTATTTGGGCGTGTCTTGAAATAGGGGACTTCCTTTTCATTTCCCTCCAAACCAAGGCACACTCAAAAAACACACACATAAAACACACATACACATACCCATACACATACACAGAGACACACAGCTATGTTGAGGTGTTCCTCCAATTACCTTGGGTGGTGATTTTGGAACCGGCCATGTTTTTCCTGGGCCGCGAAAAACACCACATGACAGCTACCAACTCCAAACACGACTCGCATCCGACTTCTTCAAGCACAGCGCCAGCTTCGCCGCTTTGCGAGGTTCGTCGGGCAGTCCGGATCCCTATAAAGTGATCATGGTGTACGAAGCAAACCACTTTGTCATAAGTGGCCGGTTTTTTTTTGGGTCTTGAAGCTCACGTGTGGGGTGTATCTTTAAATACTGTGCCGCTGCCGCTCGTGCGGATTTGCGAAAGATGTTGAGAGACTTAGCTTCGAACGCTATCCCACAGGTTTTCAGCAGTCTAAGAAGCCTAGAGAGATGTTCACACATTCTACCAAAAAGAGGTGCAAAGATCGCCATGGTCAGACTAGTTCTGCGTTTCCCCTTCATTGGGCAAATTGGCGAGTCGTGTTTGTCGCCTTTTTCTTGCTCGTGCTCAGCAGGAACAAACCCAGCGATTCCCTGAAGGGACACCACAAGGGATGGTTTATAGGGGTCGTTCCCTCATTCCCTACTGAGCACCAGCGGAGACCCGGCGATTCGGAACCTTCCTTCGCCTCCTCGCGGGTTTTTTTCGAGAACTCGACAGGCGATGCCGGGCATCGTGGAGCGCACCCCGCGGGAGGCGTGCTGCTGCCCACAAAACTTCGAGGAACGGGTGCAGCACTTCAAGGAGCCGAGCGGCTCGCGGCTCGCGGTGTGATGCTTCTCCTCTTCAACTGTTGCTGGGTCCCCCAGCAATTGGTGCCAACTTTTACCGTTTCTGTTTTGGTTGGGAGAGTCGGTTCCCCGTATTCTAAAATAGACTACAGAACAAAAGTTGGTGACCTTGTTGTAACCTCTCTACTGGAGGACCTAGCTGTTGTTGGCATGTTTTTTTTGTTTTTGTTTTTTTGTTGTGCATTTTTAGTAGGAGGCTGCAGAAAACAGGTCTTCTTTGGTACCAGACCAAGGTTTGGACAGTTTCGTTGCCAGTCCGGTTTGTCCTCTCAGTTGCTCAGGGCCAACCCCAAAAGAGCTTTTGGTGTTCCCTTTTTGGCAGTATGTTTTTTGTGGAGGTGCAAAGGTTAACCTTGTTTTTTTGGGTCAAGTGGGCAGCTGAGTCGTTTTGGAGGGTACCCATTTTCGGGGCTTGTCAAGGGAAACAAATAGTGACATTGTTCGGAGAGTCCGTTAGGGCTCCACGCTTGGTGCCCTAGTTGCTCAGTCCCGCATGTCCTCCCCATGTTCAAGGACAGAAACCAACAATCTGGGTGAATAATAACGACCTTACACGACCGAACTCACCCGAAATGGTGGTTTATGTGGGGAATGGCTCCCCAACCACCAAACATTTCAGGCTGGTGAAATATGATAATTCACCCAGAACAATGGCAGGGAGGTTCCAAACACTTGTGGGGGACCGAATCCACCTCTCTTTTTCAGGGCTCCTTAAAAGATACATTTTGCAACCATTTGAAACATGTTGCTTTTTCAACACCAAAATAAAGGGAACCGCCATTTACAAGTTGCAATGTTCAAGTGTATAATGCATCCGGATCCCGGTTTTTCCTTTTGGGCGCGTCAGTTTGGAGAGGGTTCAAATGTGCTTGGCCTCCTCTTGGTTTGAAAAGGGATGTGCACTCCAAAAAGACACACTTGTCCTAAACACGCGGGTCAGAAGATGAACTGTTGGATGATCATACTACGTGGATTGGAATTTCTTGCTTCAAAAAACAGCTGAATTAGGGAATCATTTGAGAGCCAAAGGTCGTTGTGCTTCCTGTCGGTATCACCTGGACGTGCCACGCTCGCTTGGCTAGGAGTGGCTGGCCGGAATTCCGCAGACACGCGTTCTGGTAGTGACCTGGCGTCAGACTTGTGTGGACTTGGCTGGTTTTTGGAGCAATGCCACTGGAAGCGTCATTTGGACGAATGCCAAGAAGAGTAGTTCCCACTTCCCCCTCCCCTCCCCTCCCCTCCCCTCCCCTCCCCTCCCCTCCCCTCCCCTCCCCTCCACCCTCCCCTCCCCTCCCCTCCCCTCCCCTCCCCTCCCCTCCCCTCCCCTCCCCTCCGCTCCCCCTCCCCTCATGTCTCGAGGTAGCCCACTGCCAGTTTTTCTCGAAGCTGCTGGGCAAAGGCCTCGGAGCGTTCGCTGCCGTGCACGTGCGGTTGGTTTTGCATGGACCCAAAGGAGGAACTCTGTTGCCCAGCGGATTCCGGCCCTTTTTTCCACGGTGTTTGGGTTTTGGGTCCCCCTTGAAACTCAACCAACCCAAAAAAGGGTGCCGATTCTTTTTTTTCCCCATAGAGGTCCACTAAACATCTGAGGGAAAACATGGGTCTTTCAGCTTCGGGTTGGCCTCCGGTGCAAGTGCCCCGTTTTAGTCTCTCGTCATCTAGGAAACCCGCTTTTTCGGAGATCCTAGAGTTCAAGTCCATTTCAGGTTGAAACATTCGGCCTCCATTGCCTGCCCAGAGGCTCCTTGGGCTTTCAATGGAAGACCCGACCCCTCCATCAGACACCCCGGAGGTGGTTGGCCCTAAATCAATCGGCATCCATTTCTCGCAGAATTTTCAGCCTGGTTTAATCGGCATCCATTTCCTGGTAGAAATTTCAGCCTGGTTTCCCGTTGAATTGTTCGGGGCGCCCGGTTTCCCGCAAACTTTTTTGGAGCGCCTGCCCGCCGATTTGTTGTTGGAGGGAGCCTCTGGGTAGAATTTCAGCCCGCTTTCCCGCCGAACTTTTTGTGCCGCGAATCCACTCGCGCAGACTTCGGCCTGGACCGGTACCTCAGCAACGCGGAGGTGAAGCGCTGCATCTTTGACCCCCAGACCGAGGCTCGGGATCCCGGAAGCCGGGTTAGCGGGCCCGGTGACTGGCTTTTGGAGGTGCCGTGTCACCCCTTCTTGGTGGATTTGAAGGGAAACCGAAAGGAGAAAGTCGCAATATTTTTTTGGGGGTCCCCTAACAAAGACACAGAAAGGATCCCCGAAATCCATTTAGGATCCAGAAGTACACCGACTCCAAACCAATCCACATTTTTGTTTAACAAAGACACACAAAGAAAGCCCGAACTCCATTTAGGATCCAGAAGTACACCGACTCTTTTTTGGCGCACAGCCAGATGGGGTGGTTATTTCTTGTGGGTCGCATCTAGGATATTCCTGCCCACACCACTTTGAATTTCAACTACTGGAGGGCCGAACTCCATTTCGCACCACCTAAGACACTTTGATTGCCCTGTAAATACCCTACAAACGTTCTGGTTTCAGCCGTGGTTTCATTTCGTGGTGCGAAATGGATTTCGCAACCATCCCCAGTACCAAGAAAAGAGCGCCCTATGTTTTCTCATGGCCACTCAAGGTCTGGTTTATCCTTTGGTCTCCCAGACAAAAACCAACCTGCAAAACGGTACAGTACCAAGTGAAACAAACACAGCCATGACCCGAGGGGCCAGAATGACATCTAGTACAACAACCAACCAAAAGGGCTCCACCATTTCGAGACGCATGTCATGTCATGAATGTTCATTGGATCCCTTTGAAAGGGCGTCATTTAGGGGATTCATGTCCACCACTGAGGTGTCTCAACCTACAGAAATTCAAGTCGCCATGTGCCCAAACAATGCACGGCCCCCCATAGATTCCTCCCCACTGAGCCCCACGTGGATGTTACGGTTGAAACGAGCCGAAGCGATCCGTTCCGTCCGCGAGGGGAAAAAACAATAAAAAAAACGCGTCGTTTCAGCTCGAGGTCTTCGATGAGTTGACGACCCTCTTCTTGCCCGAGGAGGGCAGCAGTGACGAGTCCTGACGCAAAGCTAGGCCTTGGCCGTGCTGCACTCCCTGAGTCAGCATGTTGGGTTGCTGGGTCACCCTGTTGACCATGGGGCCTCACCAAGAACAAACAAGGGTGGTGGGCTCACCATTGATAGAAAAAAGGGTGACCATGTTGGTGCGCCGAAAAAACACGCACAGTCGGACTTTTTTTGGGGGGCCTGTCCGCTCAAGTGAGTGCCAAAACTTGCGTCCGTGCCCTGGACCTTTTTGCGGCACCAGGGGCTTCCGCCAAAGCGCGAGGTTAATGACTGGAGGCTCCGGTCTCACCTTCGGCGAAACTGGTTTGGATGTTCCTCGCTGCTCGACTTGGTGGTTCTCGGCATTCTCGGCTTGGCATTCTGGTTTGACCACCGTTTTGGAAATGGGGCAACCAGTTCAACTGTTCGGTCAAAAGACGCAGGTTCTTTGGAAGAAACCTCTTGGCTCGGAACTTTCTCTCGCGAGAAAGTCGCCGAAGGGAAACCCGAGTGCTCCAGCGATCGAAGGAGAGCCCAGCTGATCGCTTCCGCCTGGAAGACTGGAGGGAATCGTCGACGGTGCAAATAGGATGCAGCTGCCCGAGCAAAGTGATATTCCCCTTTAAAATAAAATGCAAAAAAGAAAAAACAGGGGAACATTAAACAAATAATACTCCAACTGGAAGCCTAGATCCTCCCGAAAGGGCCCTGGAACCCAAGCACCCGAGCCGGGAAACGGAGTTTTCGAGATCGCGACCCTGGATCGGCGCGGAAGCTTTGGTGATCGGATTGATTTTGATGGGAATTTTAGCCGTAGTGGGGAGCCACCATTTTGGGACAGGAAGAAGGTTGATGTTGATCGGAAGATCCGTTTTAGTGAGCCAACGTTTTGGGACAGGAACAACCCCATGAATCCAAGGGATTCATTCCGGGGGTCAACATCCCATTTGTTCCCCAAGGTAAGATGATGCCCTCCCTCCAACATGCAACCAGTACCAGTCTGCTCTCTTGGGCAGTTGAATCCTGGATCCTGTTTTCTCTCGTTTTGTCCAAAGACCCGGACGTGGTCAATGGGTTTCTTTGTGGTTTCCCTTGCCAACCGAAGGGCTGGCCTTGAACTCACTCCCTGAGTACCTGGACTTGGAACTTTTCAGAACAACCGCTTCAGTAGTAAACAACAAGTTTGGACTGCTTTGGCCCGTCCACCCAAGAAGTGAGGCAACTACTGCGGATGGACGAATTGTTGCACCACCTGAACAGCCCTGGAATGATGGTTCCCCTGTAAATACCAACAAACACTGGCTTCCCATGGTTTCAAAGTGGTACGCATTGGATTTCGCAACCACCCACAGTATCAAGCACCACGCGCCCCTAAGCGCCCTGCCAACGGACGCAACGCAGGCGATCGCGGGGGGGAAGAAGCAGCTTGGCGGAAAGCGTCGAAGGCTTTGAAGGTCCGGATGTCACGAAGGGTCGTTTGGCTTTTAAAAGGTTTTGCAAAGAGGAAGGCATAGGACAGCAAGAGGAAGCCATTTTGTGGACGGGGGGCTCAAGTTTGGAGCTGTTTCTGTCTCGTTTTTGTTGTTGTTATTGTTTGGCTCTGAGTTTGAGTTCTCAGGCGATTCACCTACTACGACTTTGAGAAGTATTTCCGCAAGGCCTGGATGGAGCTTTCCTCACGAGGGTCACAGGCAAAGAGAAAAGAGACGCAGACCCTTAATCCTTACCTTGGGTTGCGCAACGGGTTCCCCTTTGCGGTGGCTTCCCTTTGGGAATCATTGATTGGGATTGGCCAATCCACCATTTCGACCAGAGCCTAGTCCCCTTCAAAGGGAAACCCAAAAGGAGCTTGTTGAACCAATCGTGGTTCAAGCACGTTTTATCAATAAGGGTGCCAACTAGACCTCGTTGTGGTACCGGTTGACATCCTCCATCAACTCCACTTTCCAAGTTTCTGGACTTCAAGGTCAGTGCTAGAATTATTGGTTCCCTTGTTTGGTGAGGGTGGATTCCCCGAACCATTTTTCCCTTTCAGTGAGTGACCATTGCCAGACTTATCAACTGGCCTTTTTGCCCATGGGCTTTTCGTTCTTGGCTTCCTCTATTTTCCATTTCGCCAGCATGCCTTCCATTTGCTAAAATGATTTTTTTTTGTTTATTTCCCCCTGTTAGGTTTAAAGAGAATTCATTTCACTACTGGACATATGTTGTCATGTTTTCCAGGGAAACAGCAAATGGAAGAAGAAGCTGTCACTTTTGTCGGCTGGATCCGTCTGGCCGAGTGATCGATCCAGGCGGTGGTGGCAGCGACCCCACGACCGCCCAGCAACATGAACCGCTCGGCCGGGGCCCGAAAAAACTCTCGGCCAACAGAAATCGGGTCCCCGGTAGCACCGTGCGATATATCAGGGGTCCCTTGTTTGTGGTTTTAATCATCGCCTGTTTGGCCCATGAAAGGTGAGTGTCCCTTGGTGGGTGTGATGTTTCAAGGGACATTTCGGGAGCCCTATTTATGGCTTTTTTGTTTGGTTGGATATTTTTTTCTTTTTTTTTTTTTTCGGGAGACTGGAGTTTCCACTGGATGCAGAGGTGTCAACAGCAACCAACTGCAAGTTTTCAAAGGGGGCCAAAAGGGGGCAAGCAGGTTCAGGTCACCCAACCACCTACCCAAATGAGTCACAATCAAAACCCGGGTAGTTGGAGGGTAGTACGGGACGACCCCAGCCATACATGGGTGCGGCCGCCTTTCGATTTCTTTCATGGTTCTGGGTAGACCATTTGACAATTCCGGGATTTGATTATGGCTGAACTGCAAATCCCCTTTTGCCAGCGTTTGGCGAAGGCAGAGCACGCCCTGGGAGACCAGAGAAGCCCGTGTTTTTTTTTTTGAGCCCCACGATTTCCATTTCATTCCGTTTGCAGAAATGAATATGTTGTGTTTTTCCCTTTTGGTTTTAAGGGACATTTGTCACTACGTTTTGTTTTTTCCCCAGTGGGCTTCAGCAAAGGGAAGAAGAGAGAGCCAGAGGCTCAAGAAAGTGGTGCATCAGGGTATCGCTGCATCGGCAGTACAATCTCAATTCGCTCCGTCAGCTCTTGATTCGACCACGCATCTAACGTTTTGCCGGTGTCCGTCTGCCTTTATTCCCCCCGTTTTTGGAAGCATCGACGCTTGCAGGTTGAGGGAGATTTAACGGATTCCCCTTAAACATGTTTGGTTGAACACTTTTACAGCAAAGGAAGCCGTTCTGCGGGGGCCAGCTCCAATTTTAGTGGTGGAATCACACAGAGACACAGACCCCTTGAAATTCATGAGAGGGTCTTCATTTTCACGTGATTGACACGATTAAGATTGGGTTTGGCAGAGATCGGTCGGGTGGGTGAGATCTCTCTCCACCTTATGGACAAAGGGACCTTCACACCAGAGGGTTCTTCATTTTTTTACGTTCAACCAAGGAAGGTTCTTCCACATCCGTAGCGGACATAAAATTGGTAGAGCGATAAATAAGTACCAACAAAGCACACACTCCTTTGGCCAAACTCGCTTTGGTGCCCCAAGCCCCATTCTAGCTGTCTAGCTGCTCATAAAAGGCAGATTCAACACCCGGTTTGCTTTTGGCTTGCCTCGCCTCGCCCCCTCCAAACGGGAGTCTGGTCGCCGTGGGTTTTGGCACCCCGCCGAGTCCACGCGCGTCTTCATCATTGGACCGGGATTCGGCAACCAGCCGCGACCCCAGCACGTCCCCAAATGAAGGTGGCATGGGTGTCCTTTTTGGTTTGCTTAAAAATAGAGGGCCCTGGTTTAGATGGGGTTTATTCCATTCACCAGGCTGCGATTCGTTGGGTGTGCTTCTGGTGCCTGAGAATTATTTTCTCCCCGTTCCCCTCTCCCCCCCCCCAACCAAAAGCCGGGTCAGGTCTTTTGGGCCCCCAAAAAATAGACTCCCAAGAAAAACCAGCATGCTCCCCTTCCCAAAAGCCGGGGCCCCTTGCGTTGGTAGCATTTTGGGATATGTTTGGGGTTCAAGAGTTGAAACTTTTGCCATGTGCGGGGCCACGTGGATGAGATTTTGCGGAAGCCAACATGGAAGCTGTCAACATTGTTTGAGCAGCAAAGACGAGTCCGCATTTGTTTTTTTATGGAATACTTTTTTTGGGGGGAACCCAGAGAACCCATTTTTTGGGGGAAGCTTCGCTTTTGGGGAAGCCACGCCAAGACCCACACCAAAGGGTCGGATTCGTTGACTTGCAGGATCAATCCAAGACAGAGTCGCATGGTGGAGGCCGCTGGATACCAGGCGCATTGCTGGGTGGAGTTTTGGATGGGGACAGCTTTCCTATAAACGGCGTGGTTTCCCTTGTTGGGTGGTTTGGAGCCGAATCGGTTGGGTGCTTTGGGGGTTTGGGGGATAGTGGAAAGCCTCATGGTTTGTGGATCAAGTCTTTGGTGCTTTTTTTTTCCTGTTCAGTTTTCGTAGGTTGCAGAGAAGCAGTGGGCTTTTGCAAGCCCATACCAAGGGGTGTAAAGGGAACGCCGGTGAAATTCCAGGAAACTGTGGAAAACTGATATTCAGCCTTGCCAACCTGCGAACCGCGCGCCGATGGTTCACCTCTGTACAATTTTTCGTGTGCTTCCCGCTGCTCAAGAAGTCTCCGACTTGAGAGACATCAGAGAGATGACCAGGGCTTGGGAATCGTGCGCTGCCTGCTTTTTACACACCCTCCTGACCCAAGGCAGGTTGGCCCTCCGGTTTGGAGCCGAGCCGAATCGGTGGATTTGGGGGGTTTGGGGCTAGTTTCCCATTTTGCCACTGGAAGAGCCAGAGGTTCAAATCCCCACGCCGCGGAGGTATGGGACTTGGAGATGCCACTTTGTGAAAGCCGGCGGAGTTCTTCCTTTTTTTTTAAGGCTTCGAAATCCAGACCCACAAGAATGTGTGGGCCCTGCTTCTCTTTCTTTGAGGAAGACTCTGCAAAATCAAACGAGCTTTAAGCCCCTCAAGGCAACCATGCTTGAGTGAGTTCTTTTCCCCATTTTCCAAATCTCTGCGGGGTGATGCTCAAGGAGACAATACGGGGTCTCAAAAGAATGCCCACCGCAAAAACAAGAACACCACAAAACACACAATTAAAACAATTTGAGCTTCCCTTTTGGACCCCGAAAAGGATACGGCACGCCTGGGTATCTGTGAAACTGGGCCCCCAAGCTTGTGGCTTTCCTTTTGGACCCCTAAGCAATCTGGGAAATTTGGTGCCGAAGCTCCAAAAACAGCACGAACATGTATCCAGCATGGGAGTCTCTTCAACTTGTGAATCTGCTTTCAGATTTCAGGCGGTTGCCCTTTCTTTAACCCCACCCAAAGAAGGACCCTCAATTTGTTTCACAGATATGGCCGTGGGTCAACACCGATGGGATCCCATTTTGGGGTAGGTGCACCACCCATTTTAGAACCTGTTTTAGTGGTTGGATTGGGATGTTCACTGGGGGTACGATTTGGCTCTTGACCCATGGCCATATGTGAAGCATAGGCCTTTTGCCTTGTTTTTTGAGAACCCAAAAGTCCTCGGACCTGCGGGCAGATCCGGTGGTGCTTCAACGTGCCCAACCCGGAGATCCCCAACTTCCCGGTGGAGCCCTACCTGGGCCGGGGACCCGCTTTCTCGCGCGCCTGATGGATTCCACTTGCCAGAAAAGGGTTAGATGCCTTGACTGGACCGGGGCCCAGTCCCTAGTTTAAGATAGACACCCCCTTTGGTGCTCTTTTCTGCGTGCAATCTGTTGCTTCTTCTGCCCAGGTGTGATTTGACTTGTTTTTCACCTTGGAAAGCAAAAACCAACGTTTGGGAGGGCTCGGCTCCTTTCGGCTTCTTCTTGCCATGGTGTTTGAGCGACCCCTGTCCCCCAACTGTCACCTGTGTTTCCAGAGCCCATGGCCTAGCCGTTGGCTTTCCCGCGACTTTTGGTGGTGAGGTCAGATCAAAATGGAGATGGATCAGCCGGGGCCTGAGGTGACTCGCGAGAGCGGTCTCGCGGTGAAGTCGAACCTCCCCTTCCCCCGGGCTGGTTCATTGGGGTCCCAGGTTTCTGTTGGGTTCTTTTTCATCTCCCGGGGGCCTTAAACGGGTTCCAAGAAGGATTTTGCCAGCTTGCGCCGAACCAACAAAACACGTGTTTTTCCGCATCCTAGGACCCATGCTTCAGTGAACTCCTTTCACTTCGGATGGGTTTGGAGGTGCGGATTTTCGCAAAGGGTTGAGGGGGTTGGGGGGTTCATGGCTGGGGGCTTTGGGGAGTTGGGCTTGGGTTTCCCAAAGGTGGAGCCAAAGGACTTGTTCCGTTCGGCTTGCCCTTCCTTCCGTTTGCTTTGGGTGACACCGCGGCCATCCCCAAAAAAGGGGCGACTGCGGGACCCCCTTGACCTTTCTTGGAGCTGCCGTCGCAGCCTTGTAGGCTATGCCACGCTCATCGTATTCAGCCGTCAGAACCATTTTGCCTCTGACACTTGAGGGCGGGGGGGGGGGGGGCAAATGCACAAAAACACATTGACCATATTGACCTGATCAGTGTGTATATAGCTCTTTGCCAGACATCTTTTAGCCTTTGGTGGTGGTTTCCATTTAACCCACTAAAGTTAAACTTTTAGCGGGGGATCTGAGGGCAGCCCAGGAATGGTTGGCGAGGCGCTCCGCGGGTATTTCACACGGCTGAGGTTCCAGCCCCACGTGGTGGTGGGCGCCTCCAAAGGCGAGCAACGGATCGATCGGATCGGATCGATTGGATCGGAAAGGGAGATCCTTCCGTTTGCTTCAGACTATGTTTCTTTGGGCTTTTAATCGCTTTAAAGGGAATCTGCCGCGACTGGACATATTTTTTCCAGTGGGCGAAAACGCCAATGGAAGGATCGGATGGGTTGTGGGAATGGAACCCTGCAAGGCCGCTGGAGGTTTTCTTTGAAGACTTCCTTTCGTCCGGGTTTCCGCCATTTCCCTTTTTTGGGAACTCCAATAGCGGCAATTGGCCCAATAGAACCCACCAGTAAGTTGGTCAACCTTTGCAGTAGAAACCCAGTCCAGGTCCCCCAGTAGTGCCCTTTTACTCTTTTTTGGGGGAGGGCTCCCCTACTAAAATAAACTATAGGAAAAGAGGGTTCCCTTATGCTAACCTCTCTACTGGAGGACCTAGCAGTTATCGACCTAGCAGTTATCCCTGTTCAGTTGTCTCGTCTGGTTTTCTGGTTTTATTTTGGCTTCCCTGGCCGCTCCTGGTTCCTGGCTTTGCTGACTTGTTGTTTCCCGGCTTTCCTTTGCCAACTGAAACGAACGGCACAAAGCGAGGTTGGAAACATGCGAGTAGACCAAGTTTGGGAACCAACAGGTTTCTGTACGTCCACAAAAAGGCCTCTTTGGGGCTTTTCAGTAGGCATTTGCTGGTTTCCCCCCTTTTCGGGGGGGCATGCCCACATTAAAAAAGCTTCAGGCAGTGTGAAGGACGTTTCCAGAAGGCAAGCACGGGACAATCAACCCATTCAGAGTCGTGAGATACATAGCCATACTTGTTGTCGGTCAAACGAAACTTAGATCCGCTACTCCTGAGTTAGTGGTTTGGATTGGCGGTTTGGGGATTTGAACCCCTGGTGCTTGAGGGAAAAGGGGACACCACCCCACCACCGAACCACCAATCCAAACCACCCAACCACAAAAAAGTTCCAAAGCTGATAAGCAGATGGAATACCCAGGACCGCCTCTTTCGTCGGACCCCGATTCAATCCTCTCGGTGTTTTGTTTTTTCCACCTTGGTGTTCGACGAGGTGATCGAAGGCGGCCGTGGGCCGGACTGGACGCCTGCGGTTGGGAGAGTCTTCGCTGGAATCAATCCACCTGCAGAATCTCAGCAAGCGAGAGCCAGGTGTTCCTTTTTTTTCTTTCAGGAATTTCTCATGGTGTGTCTTGGCGAAGAGAACTTCGTATGGCCGGAGGGGAGGTGTTGAATGCCTTCATTCATGTCCAGCTGAGAACATCCGCACAGATTTCGATCCAAGCTCCGGCTTGCGATATCTTGCGATCGGACGCGGATCCAACTTGCGGCCTCCTAGGCTCATGCCCCAACCCCCCGAACTTGTCGTGAGCGTACCCCCCTCCCTTTTTGGTAAAGGGAACCCACCATCTGAACACAGACACATCCCAACTTCTGGAAGCTTCCAGGTTGAATGCTTAGATCTACAATATTCCAAAGCCCCTAGGTTCATTCCTTAAGCAGCAAAACAGCGCGGAGCCAGGGGGCGTCTACATCGTGGGCCTTTGGGAGCGCTACATGTGGCGCGGGCCGGGGCCCTCTGGAGTCGAGGACTTCCTGGCCGTGGATGGACCAAATGCCGCACCACCGTTCAGAAACCCTGGAATGATTCGGTTCCCCAACATAAAAGCCAACCAACCATGGTTTCAACCATGGTTTCTTAGGTGGTGCGACATGGATTTCGCAACCATCCACAGTACGGCCAGCAATTTTGTCTGGGAAACCATAGTTATCGGGGGACGCCCGCCCCCCAAAAGAAAAAAAATGTTGTTTCCTCTTGGTTTCCCCCCCAAAAAACAAATCCTAAAACAACGCCCTCAAAAGAAAAACAACAACTAAAACAAGGCCCTCAAAAAAAACAAAACGAGGGCACCCTCAAAAAGGACCGAATTCGTCACGGCCCTTTGCGCCCGGTTTGGTCACTCTCAGATTGGCCCCCCCCATAGCCCATCCATCCGTCCGTGCATCGAGGCCAACGGTTCTGATCAACGCGCCGCAGCCTGAGACTTTTCGCGGAAGGGACACCAAACGGCATGGCACCTGCTACTTGATACCTGGTTTAAAGGAATACCGGAGAAAATGCCATGCACACCACCTGGTAAAAAGAAGAAGAAGTGAAAGCCAGATCTTTATGGCCACTGGGTAAATTTGTTGGGAAATCTCGGGGTTTTCCGCCACACAAAGTTTTCCACACTTTTTGACGAGGAGTCAACGGCAAAGGGTACATGTTGAGGAAGGAAGCCTGCGCATTCATTTGGGGAGGTACTGTGGATGGTTGCGAAATCCATTTCGCACCACTTTGAAACCATAGGAAACCATTGCTGGTGGGTATTTACGTTGGGGAATCGACTCATTCCAGGGCTTCTGAAGGGTGGTGCCTAAGAGTCGGATTTCGCAACCATCCACAGTAGCACTCGGGACCTTCTAGTCCGAAGTTCTCAAGACGGGCTATGCCAGGTGAGTCAACCAAGTCTTCTCTACTTTCAGTGCATCGAGATGTTATGTCCAAGTCAGGTTGCTCCCACTTTGTATTGTTTTTTGTTGGTTTTGTTACACGTATGTCGTGCGTGTTTGTTTCGTTTTTGATTCACGCATTCACTGCTTGATTTATGTATTTTTCCATTTGCCGGTGGATTTGTAGATGTTATTTCTCCTCCTGTTTTTCTCCTTTTTCTCCTTCCGCTTCCCTTTCCTCTCCCTCGGTGCCATCGGCCACCTCCAATGTCGCTTTCTGAGGCACCCCATGTGCAATCGCCTACCGCAGGAGACGCTTGCGCCATCCCGCGGTGGGCTTTGGGGGGGGGCGCCAATGAAAGACACGGGCCATTACGAAAGCGGAGAGGAAAGGTGCTGGGAAACTGGACGCTAAGTAGCCTTGCTGGTGCGCAGTAGGGGGTTTTGACCCAGGGTTTCCATTCAAGGAAGCCATAGAAGATGGCTTGTTCAAAGGCCATTCCCTCATTCCCTACTGAGAACCAGCAAGCAGCTCAGAGCTTGAATTCTGCCAAAGGGTTCCAGACCCAGCTCCGCTTGGTCGAAAAGGACATTGCCGTTTCTGAAAAACAGGGGACACAACTTGGGTTGTTTTTTTGTGGGAACCTGGAATACCATCCAGCAAGGGGCTAGAACCCACGATCTAACTGGATTCCCTTCCAACCGACTGTACTTGGCGAGACTTGCAGCATCGGTTTGGCGAATGTTCTCTCCCAGAACGAAGATGCTGCCAAATACTCCAGCTAGGCCCCCCAGCTACGCCAGCTAGGTGCCCTTTGACCAACTTTTTTGGGGGGGTTCCCCTACTAAAATAGACTACAGAAAAAGGGCACCCTTATTCTAACCTCTCGACTGGAGGACCTAGCCAGGGTGATTGGTAAGTCCACCTGGTGTCACCACTTTTGCGTCACCGGGATTTGCAGCCAGGCAAAAAAGGAACTCACAGAAGCCTCATGTTGTTCCAGGGGCATAGTGCTAGAAAATTGGGACCCTCCTGAATGGGACTAAAGCCTCGGTGGTAGCACAGCAAAGTGTCAATTTGGGTCTACGTTGTTATTTTGAAGGTGACCTTTTTGTTGTTGGGTTGAAGCGAGTCAAAAAGGAATCCGACTGCCCCATTTGAGGGTTTTGGGGGATCCACCTCAACCGGGCACATGGAGGGGTTTTCCTTTTCACCTGGCCCGGCACCTTGCTACAACCTGCGTTCCCTCAGGAGACCAGACCAAGGAATTCTTTAAGAGCTAGGATTGCGCAGGTGTTTGTCTTTGTTTCCATTTTTACCTCCACTTACCTAGGGGCAATTTTGGGTACATTTTTTGAGCCACAGCCAGCTTGGCCCAACATTGTCCACCAAAGGGCGTGGGCCCAATCAAAGTTCACACCTGCGAGTTACTTGCCCCTTCAAAATCTGTCCGTTTTCCAGGCACCAATGTCTTTGCTGAATACCCCCTTAATTGGTGGTTTGGGAGTTGACCCCCATGTCCTCCTGTGGCCTCTGCCCCTAACCAAACAACCGAACCAACCTGGGACGAAGCTGAAAGGGGACCACCCACCAATATCTGGGTCCGACGGTTCGCAGGAGGCGAACGTGGCCATGGCGGTGGGGTCCAACGATGAGGCGACGCCCGATTTTCCGCTGCTTCGGGGCCTGGAGACGGCGCCGAAAAGCGGCGTTCCGCGGAGTCTCGGGTTCGGTCGCTTGGGCCCAGGAAACGTGAAGCGCAGAAGTGAGTATTTCTTTGGGGGGGGGGGGAAAAGTGGGCTGTGCAAAGGCAATCCGCAAAGATCCTGAACCCAGGGGTTACACAAAGATAAGGAAACGGTCTACTTTGTTGTGACTTTCCAATAGGGGATTACGGGATTAGGATTGGCAAACACTCCATCTTGAACAGCCTGGAAAAAACAGGTTTTCTTGGGCCCGACAAATTGTGGAGCATAACAACATGTTTCTTTACTTTGTTTGTAGTTTTCCTGTTGATTGGTTCTGTTCATTGTTCATGGGGGGGTAAACGACCATGCCAAGGAAGCGAGTGCTTGGGGTGCGGTTTGCCAAGCACCCATTGCCTGTCAAACAGATGTCATACTGATGGTTGCGAAGCTCATTCCGCACCACCTGAGAAACCATGGTTGAAAACCAATGTTTGTTGATGGATGAGTCCCGTCGATCCTAAGATCTTATTCCCAAGTTTTGAACTGCCATTTGCGTGTCAGATGTTTGGCTATGTCTCCCTCTTGGTTTTACAGGGAGTCGATTTCACTGGAAGTATGCGTTTTTTAGTTTCCCCAGGGGACGGGAACACAAAAGGAGGTTGGGACGGCCATTCGGTCCATCCACTTCGGAAGTGAGAGAAAGCCTTGCCAGGGGTTCCGTGACCCTCAACTTTCGGACTGAGCATGAGCTACGTGTTGTTTGTTTAACACCTTGGCCTAGCCGGAAAAATTGGAGCATAGGAACAGCCGACGTGTCGGTGTTCAGCGGGTTTTGTTTTTGGGAATGGACCGCCGTGAGCGGAGAGCCCAATGGAAGAGCTCCTCGTGGCTTCGACCCAAAACTGCGTCCGGCAGGTCTACCCCATCTCCCGGGCCGAGCTCGAGGCGTGTGTTTGGGGGAGACGCAAGGAGGGGCCATGGGTCAAAAGCCGGGGGGGAGGGGGCGGGTTTTCCGTTTCATTGGCGTGGAGTAGCCGGCCTGAAAAAATGGGGTTTTGGAGAGTGGGTGTTCTGTAGATATTCCGGGCAAGGCCTTGCAGGAAAGACTCATGTTTGCTCGGTGGATTACAAATACTCAAGTCACACTCAAGTCAGCCAACTTCAACTGAAAATACTCCAGTCAACCAACCTCACCTGAAAAATACTGGGTGTTGATTGCTCAGAAAGTGGCTGCAAGATGCATTTCAACTGGGGGACCGGGTCGGTCTCCAGAGCGCAAGGGAGGGGGAGCCTTTGAAGTGGGGGGAAGAGCAACTCTGCTTCGGGACCCTCCCCCCAAAAAGCAACCTGCAAGAGGGGGAGAGTATTTGTCCAACCGCAAGTAGGGCGGTCGAAGATGTGCGGAGTGTGGAGGCAAAAAACAGCTCTAATTTTGATATGCTTGTTAGGCAGTAGCCCTGATATAAGTGGCATTATAGCCTCGATAGCTCCGAATTCTATACCTCAGTTATCCCTTTGATGGGCTTGGATGGGTGGTTTGGGGATTTGAACCCCTGGTTCTTGCAGAGGGCAAACGGGAAACAACCCCAAACCCCCAAACCCCTTGGCTCGGCTCCAAACCACCCTTCTCGAGGAAAGCTAGATACCTGAGGCCTGAGGCTGCCTTGCTTTGATTTTCACCGGCTTTCCCTTTGTAACCCTTGGTATGGGCTTGCAAAAACTGACTGTCTTTGTTGCAGTCTAAAACTGGAAACCAAAAGCACTAGACACTTGATCCACACTATGAAGCTTTCCACAATCCCCAACCCCCCAAACCACCCAAACCCATTCGGCTCAAAAAAGAGCACAGTTGGTACCAACTTATGCTAACCTCTCAAATCTGGAGGACCTAGCTGCAGCTGCCAGGTGCTGATGAACACCGGGGGCCAGAACAAGACCTTCATCTACTGGACCGCGGACAGCGGACGGTTGCCCTCGGGCCAGATCTCCCGGCAGGGGGACACCCACAACCAGGCGCGCGGTCCCGGAAGCGATGCGAGAGGGGGCGAGAGTCGGGGGCGGGAGTTGGGTGCGTACGGGACTTTTGGTCCAAACCATAGGTGCCCTTTTCGGTTGATTTGGTTGCAAGGTAGAGGGGTTTCGATTCCTGGCTTACCTGGTGGTTCACATGGTCCAAGCACTCGATCCGGTTTCGCGCATCCGGTTCCTGGAGCTTCTGCTTTTTGCATTTTGGTTTGCTTCTTGCTTGGCCTTTTTTGGGGTTGGTTTCGTGGATGGGTTTCCGTTGAACCCGCGAAGAGTTAAGCTTTTAAAAAGGGGGATCTGAGGACAGCCCAGTTGTGTTTTTGTCTTGGGGGCACTATGGTTGTGGTGGCTTTAAAAGAAAGCCACCATGGATAAAGCCACTATTTTGTTTGGGGTGGGGGTCTGGTGCTCTTTTTTTTTCTCTTCCTAGGGCTGCTTTTTTTGCTAGGGCTGCTTCTTTTTGCTAGGGCTGGTCCCCTGGCTGGGTTGGGTTGGGTTGGGTTGGGTTGGTTGGGTTGGGCTGGGTTGGGTTGGGTTGGGTTGGTTTGCTTGGGTTGGGTTTGGTTGGGGTTTGGTTGGGTTTGGTTGGGTTTGGTTGGGTTGGCCCAGTAATTAACAAAAACACACCAACGCACACACTTACCGTGGGGTCAGGCGGTCCCACCCATCAAAGCGGCAATTCGCGTTTGCCAATTCCATGTGGCAGAGATCCAGTTGCCCTATGGGTGAGGCGTTGTCTTTGCAGCGCTCGCTGACAAGCAAATCATGGAGGCTCGACTTCTCCCTGGATCGTTTTTTTGCAGTGCTGGAGAGGCTGCCTGATCTTGAAAATGCTCGCACAAGAGTATGGAGCGCTCATGAAATGTGTTGCGAGCCGGCCCGGCTCCCTCCAAGGAGTCGCTGCTGCACCACGACGTGCTGCCGCGGCTGATCGATGCGGTGCTCTGCAAGGAGGGCCCGGAGATCCATTTCCACCGCACCTGGAAAGAGAGGCGCCGGGGACGCGGACCGATGCTTCGGCGGATCGATGAGGATGCGGATGGATGTGCGGATGGATGTGCGGAGGGCTCTAGGGGTACCTTCCAATTTTCCATCCTGAACCCAGGGATCAGTTTTTTTTTTTTTTCAGGAAGCCATCAAAAAGGCAGAGAAACAGCTGGTTTTTGAAACAAGATGAAAAAAAATGCGGTTCCCGGCCAAAAAGAGAGCCTTGATTAAGAACTTAGTAAGGGCAAATTGGGGCTCCCTCCGCCCCCAAAATGCCAGCAATGTTGGGGTTGAGGGTTCACAGATCATGTCCATGGAAGATCCCGCATGGATGTGCCAGGAAGCCCCAAAGCACCTTCCGAACATCGGCGCCCTCTCGGTAAAATGGATAGCACTGGTAAATGATCAGAACCAACCCGCAACCAGTGGCACCCATCTAATGTTGACCCAGGATTAATAAACCCGGGGGTGGTCCCTTTTGGTTTGAAAGGCCATGAAACTTCCAATTGCTTAAGATGATTATTTTGCCTGAGGTTGGTTTTTGGAGGGAATCGACGTCACTACTGGACATAATATGTTATCATGTTTTCCCGGGGAACCCTGTTTTTCCACCCGCAAACCGTTTTTCCGGCCTCCATTCTACCTCTTGGCTTATGGGTCCAAGAAACAGGTTGGTTGAGAACACAAACCGGGTTTTCTTGGGGGGGGGGGGGGAATAAGCATATGGAAGCACACCTCCCCCCCCCCCTCCACCTTTTGGCTTATGAAAAATCCAGGTGGGGGGGGAATAGGCAACTGGAAGGACACCTATTTCCCCCCCTCCGGGCTTTTTTTTTCGGGTTCCACTCTCGAGCGAGGCTGTCTGTGCCCCGCAACGAGGCGGAGCTGTGGCTGGGCCGCTCGCAAGGATTTGGGTGGAGAATTGGGTGCCGCAACATCCATCCGTCCGTTCCGCACCACAGAAATGGCTGTCGCTCAAAAAGAAATGCCCAAAATGGCACGTTGGTATACGGAAACAAAGACCGAAATCTGCGTAACCCCAGCTGTTAATTTTGAGCCACACCCAAATCAGACACCCTAAAAAATGATTCGATTCCCCAACGTAAATACCAACGAGCAATGGCTTCGATCATGGCTTCTTGGGTGGTGCGACTGGATTTCGTCCATCCACAGCAGGGGTCCTGTTCATCGCTTAGTTTGGTTGGAAATAGACTGGTCTAAGTTGGTTTTAAAAACCATTTGCCAGGGAAGCCCATCTATTTTTCCCAAAAGGTCACCTATGATTGGTTGGATTTCAAGTCGGAGGTGGGCACATTTTCTGATAATAGCTTAAAACCGTTTGCTTCTGGCTTCCCTTGACACCAATCAAGAATGGAACCGCCATCTGTGTGGTGGAACA
Organism: Effrenium voratum; assembly: GCA_963377175.1. NCBI lineage: Eukaryota > Dinophyceae > Suessiales > Symbiodiniaceae > Effrenium > Effrenium voratum. Next base: position 158,176 of record CAUJNA010003776.1, on the reverse strand, counting down.
TTGTTCTTTAGTTTCTCCGCTTTCTGTGATATGGTGTCTCAGAAGGTATCACAGAAGGTATCACAGAAGGTGTCATTGTTCACAGCTTTGGGGTAGGGTGGGGGCGGGGTGGAAGCGGCCAGAGCGGAGGAAGGGTCAAGTGGACGCCTGCAAAATGGGTGTCTTTTTGGGGGGTACCCTTTTCTTGTTCCTATTTAAAGGGAACCCAGAAGAACCGGGGCTCCGCTTCCCAAAAAACGACGAGCCGCAAGAACCCTCTTTCAACGGCACGAGATGGACGGGAAGCCGGACACATGAGGCAGATGTCCTGCCAACTTGGTTCCAGAAGGTAAAAGAACTTGAAGGGGGAAGAATTGACTCACCATGGGCCTTGAAGCCTAATCCCAGAATTCTGGGCCCTTCCCTGGGCTTATCAACCTTGGCTCCTCCCGGGCTTTTCCAGGGAGCCCACAGCCTCCCCCCCCAACAGAGAGCCTCTCTAGGAGGGCCCTGGACCTCGGATCAAGCCCAGTGGCCCCATCGACTTAGGCGCAAAATGCGAGAAAAACGGCGGGGGGAGGTCCCGAGGATTTCTTTTTGAAACCAAATCCGCGCGACGGCAGAAGACGAACGGGTTGTCCGAACGCATCCCCCAAGCACGGCTTCTTGGCTACGGTACCCGAGCTCCGCCAGAGCATGTCCCCGAGCGCAGGCCAAGAAGTTCTCAGTTTGGAAGCCAGTATTGTTTGCAGTTCGATAGCTCAGCAATTATGTAGAATCTAAATGCAGAGCTCATACAGCTCTTCAAGGAAACAACACTTCCGGTTTGTTTCTCACTTTCTGAATTCCTGAACTGGATCTACTTTTTGGGTTTTGACCGACCATTTCGTGATGAACCAAAAGTCGGACACAACCGGTGGGCCATCTACTCAAGTGAGTCACAATCAAAACCCGGGTAAGTGAAGGTTAGTAAGGGACACTCCCAACCATAAGTAGTTGCGGATATCCGCCTTCTTAGGTTACGACCATTTTGATCCCGGGTTTTTGAGCAAGTGACCTCAAGTGAGGTCTATCGATCGAAGCGCCGATTGCTCCCGGCTGAGGCTTCAGCCCCCAGGAGGTCACGCGGCTTTGGTCCACCAACGGCTACTCCTCCAGCGGGCACCTCTTCGACGTGCAGCCGGGCACCGAGGAGTTCCGCATGGTGAACGCCGCCTTCAAGGCGCGAAGAGCGCGCCTTGCGCTCGCTGGCCCGAGAAGAAGAAGAAGAAGAAGAAGAAGAAGAAGAAGAAGAAGAAGAAGAAGAAGAAGAAAAAACGAGTTGAATGGGACGGCGCAAGAATCAGATCCGTGGCGGTGGCGGAGTTTTCCTCTTTTTTTTTTGTGGGGGGGGGGGGAGTGGAATCGATGGCGCTGGGAAATGGTGGTTTGTTTGGGCAAAAATCAATGGCACTTTGCTTCCATTTGCTTAAGTATATGTGGTATTTGTTTGGTTGGTTTTAGAGGGAGTGGATTTCACTACTGGAATTTTTCACGGGGCTTATGCAAATGAAAGCCTGGCAATGATTAGAACCAAGCTGTAACCAGTGGAACCCCTCTACTTTCAACGCTAATATGTTGGTTGCTGGCTTTCAAAGGGGCATCAAACGCATCCGAAGATCAAAAAAGGGGGGGTCCCCTGGATTTGCACATCTAAGCCTGTGACTTCCGACCATTGAAAGTCCAACCCACGAAGATTTCCACTCAACACCCCCCCCCCCCCGCCAGTTTTAGTTGGCCCGGACCTTCCGAGCCGTCAGCTGTGAGCTCGGGACTCGCAGGTCACCAGCCGTCCAACAACTTTTGTTTCGGCAACCAGACTGGAATCATTATTTTGACGGTTTCGGGGGGTCAAAGACAGAAAATGGAACCGGTTGTTTCCCTTTAGCCCACCACTTAAAGACTTAGGGGCTGACTTTGACCATGGTAAAGTAATGAGGCCAGCCAGATCCCTTCCGTAATGGCAAAGCGCTGCAACTTGTTTTTGTCCAAACGGGGTTTCCGACATTTGTTTTGTTTTTAAGGGCTCCGTTGTTCAAATCCACTATCGCGCGTGGAGCCTAAACCCTAAACTCTAAACCCTAAACCCGAAACCGTTGTTCAAATCCAAAATTTCCGCACGCGGAGATTTTCTCGCTGGGTTGTTTCTTTCCTTTTTCTTTCCTTTCATGGAGCGCCTGGGCAGGCCTTGCCGATGGAGCAGCAGGCCTACATTTTGTCCCCCCCCGAGATGTGGGCGCCAGTGCGCGCCCTCCGCGCCCGGGGCCACAGAGGTCGAAATCGGAAAAGTGGACGGCCGTGCCTTGGAGGCCGTTTCGTTTTGGTGGCTGAAGTAGGCCCAAGTCCTTTTTGGTTGGGGGTGGGGGGGCCCCTCTTTTTTACGGTTGTTCAAGGTCGGGTTCTTTGAGGACCCCCTCTTTTTTTTTGGTGTGTGTGTGTGTTTGTTTTTTGCGACGTCTTGTTTTGTGGGTGGTTTTGAGAAGAGCACCACAAGAAGCACCATTTTGGAGGGAGCCCCCCTGAAAAAAAGACACCCAAATGGCCAAAAGGATACTGCCCTGTTTAGCATAACCCAAACAAGCCATTGAAAGGAGTCTCCTTTTTGGGAGATGCAACCCCGCTTGCTCGGGGTTGCATGCTAGGTTTGGTGGGGGAATATTCGAGGGGTAACTTCCATGTCCATTCTTTCCAGGGATCCGGATCTTTCTAGAAAACCACCGAAAACCCGAATGGCTGGTTTTGGACAAGAACGATGGCTGGAAAGGGTGGAAAAGGAATCAATCCCTGGAAACATGTTTTGCACTTTTCCCTGGAATTTGTCTTGTCACTACTGGACAAAAGGTTCAGTTTTTTCCAGCGGTGTTTCTAGTGTTTTGGGTCAAAGGCTGGCCCGTTGTGTCCAGATCCTTGGGCCGCGAAGGGTCCTATGGATGCACGAAATCCGAAATCCACGCCATGCACCAGCCTGGGATGGATGAACCATGGAACTGGTTTTTGTCCACGTAGGTCAACGTATTTCCGTCCATCCCTTCCTTCCCCATTTCCTTTTTCCAAGAAGCAGTTCTCCCTCAACCCAACAATCCCCCCTTTCTCCTGTCTCCTGGGGTCATTCTTTCGGTTCAGTTTCTAGGGGCTATCAAAGTCGGAGCATGGGATCGCTGGCTTCCCTGTAACCCCGCAGCTTCGGGGATGGCTTTGATGGTAAGAGGAGGCCAGTTGTGTCAAAGTTGTTGAGAACCCTGGAAGGGGACCCTTAGTATCACAGAAAGGGGCCAGAAAAGGGCCTTTTCCCACCTGTCCGTAGCCACGCCGGGACAATGACCTTGATTTGTTTCGTTTGGATGGGTGCAAAATCCATTTCCATCGAAGAAACCTTGGAAGTGATTCGATCACCCTGTAAACACAAGACATGGTTGCATCCATAGTTCTTAGGTGGTACGAAGTGGATTTCGCAACATTCCACAGCATGACTCAATTTAGTTTGAAGTACCCCACAACTTCACCATTCGAATCATAGTGTGTTGGTGGGATGAGGACCCACTAGAAAATGTCAACCCCACAAGAACTGGTTCCAATTCTGTTGCCACCACTCGGATGAAAGGAGAAAGGGAAACAGTGCTAGAGGCCCCTAGAAATACAGTGGATGGACGAAAACCATTTCGCGCGCCCGTACAGAAACCATGGTTGAACCCCATTGGTTGTTCTGCAAATACCGAACAAACGTTATGCTTTCAACCATGGTTTCTGAACGGTAGTGCAAGAAACATATTCGCAACCATCCGCAGCATGACCAACATATGACGGGTAGAATATGGGATTCAGCCGTCCTTTCGCTTGCGCTTTTGGGGACTTTCTACCCCTGTCTGGACAGCGTCCACAGGCAAACAATTCAGGTGGAATCCTCTAGATTTGTTCCGAATGAGAACATCTGGAGTGAACCTTCTTGGTTGACCAAGCGTGGGAAAGTATTGATCCCGGATGAATCAACCTCAGTTCATGAATAGGGGTGTCTTCCCCTCCAAAAGTGATGATTCCCCACTAAAACCAGGAACACACCCCTATCAATATGCAGGGGTTGATGAATCCGGGGTTAACATTAATTGAACATTGATTCTGAACTGAGTCAGTTAACCCTAATGTGACATTCTCAAGTTTGCCCTCCTGATTTTGCGCCCAACCCTTGTGCAGGTTGGGCAGGGTTTCTACGTGTTCAAAGAAATGGTCCCAACAACATTTCTGTTGAGCGCCCCTTTCAGGGACGCAGATCTTCTGTTCACCATTGTGTTGATTTCTAGTAGGTCACCACTCCTCCTCGTTGTCTCACCTCTTTTTTTTCCGGGGCCCGGGTCCGCTCCGGCCAACAGAGACCGTCGCTTACCGGAGCCGCCGCCGGGTGCCGAGATCCAGCGAGTGGAGAACGGCCCCCAGGGCGACGCCTCCTGGAAGCCTTACTACAAGTCCCTGGGGCGGCCGCTCGCTCAGACGCCGGACGCCGCCGACGGCGTTTCGCTTTTTTTTGTTTTTCCTTTTCCGGATTCGGGGTCCGCAAGGTTGGGAAGTACCATGTGGTTCGGAGAGGGAAACCGAACCCCCCGGTGTTTGGGGGCGGGGGTGGGGAAGGAAAACGTCTGTGTTTTTGAGGAGGCTCCACCCAAAAAGGAGGCGGGGCTCAGGGAGGAGAATGCAAGGGGCTGAGTACCTAATGACCATCATGTTCAGATGGTTATGACATAGTTTTTACTCGCTTGATCCTTTCATTCTGTTCATGATCAGGCGCATAACATGTTTGCTAGTCAAAAAAAAACACCGACCATCCTGATTTACTGGCTTGAATCTGGTTCCCTTCTCTTTGGATCTTTGCATATCGGAGCAACTGACCAGGTGGCAAGGAATTCTTCGCCTTGGGGATCTGGAGGCTGATGCCAAGCCAGTCTTTGTCGCCCACCTTTTCGTTTTCGAGACTCCTCCAAGACTCCAAGGTGTCGGCGTCTTTTCTTAACGGAAATTCGAACAGATTGGTTGGGAAAACTGCTGGGTGTGTCGAGTTGTTCTAGGCTCGGCCCCCCTTTTGCGGGTTGCTTCGTGGACACCAAAGGAGACCAACGCCTATGTTTCTTTTTTGTTCTTTGATTTTTTTGGCCGCGGGGGGGGGGGGGGGGGGGGGCTGGTGAAACTCATTTTAAGACACGCTCATTTCTATGTGACTGCGTTTGCAAGGATGAGTTCCCTACGTTTATCTCATGAGTTTAGTCCGAGCCAGATGGCCAGATGATCGGTAGGAATTCGGCTTTGGCTTCTCTTCCCCCGATCGGTACCAATCTTCCGCCGTAGGGTCAATGGATGTGATCAGCTAGACTGATCCATACCTTTCGGTTGCGGTTGCCAGTGGTAAAAAGCAGGGAATGGCCGCGTTTAAAAAACAAAAATAGACAAGCGGGTCACCCTTACATGGTGGTTGTTGGGAAGCATGTGGACCATTTTTGCTTATTGTGGAGTGGTGGAAATCCAGCCACTTACCTGCTAAGACTTGAGAATGTTTGCTCCCCAAACCCAACGTCGACCAAAAATTCGTGGGTGGTTTGGACTGGTTTGGACTCACCGATCCAAACCACCGGGCTCCAAGCCACGAAGAAAAGCACGAGGAAGCTGAACCAAGGATCAACTAGGTCCCCCAGCGATCGGTGCCCTCTTGAACCGTTTCTTTTTTTTGGGGAGGGTTCCCCTACTAACACAGACTACAGACAAAAGTTGGTACCCTTGTTCTATCCTCTCCGCTGGAGGACCTAGTCAAACGAGCGCCCAACCTGTTTTTCCCCGTGGCTGGGGGTCGTAGGGCGGCCCTCGGACGCCCTGAGGTCGTTAGAAGACCAGGGGGTGGAGTTTGAGCCTGGCACGCACACGCGCACGCCTCAGACGCAAAGCGGAGGTCGGGAGCGGGCGGTGCCGTCCATTTGAGGCCCTCCTGTTGTGTTGAAATTGACTCAATATAACAAAGCTTGCATGTTCCGAAGCCATAATATATATATATGTACCAGTCCCTGGGCCACGTACCCCCCCCCCCCCCCCCCCCAATGGTATGGTCCCCCCACTCCCCCGCATCATCCGCATCTTGGGGATGATGCTGGCAATGCTGGGGATGCTGTCCAGTACCGTGCGAGCCCTGCAGCTTCGGTCCCAGACCCCCTTTTACCCCGTGAACCAACACCCCCGCACCTCTCGCAACATCCTACCCTAAACCAAACCACCCTGCAACCCCTCCTTAACCCCAACCCTAAGCCTAAATCAACCCAAAACCCAAACCCACCCGAAACCCACCGCAAACCAACCCTGAACCAACCCTGAACCAACCCTAAACCAACCCACCAAGCCTAAACCAACTCCGAACCACACCCCAAACCACCCAACCACCCAACCACCCAACCACCCAACCACCCAACCACCCAACCACCAACCACCCACCACCCCACCACCCCACCACCCCACCACCCCACCACCCCACCACCCCACCACCCCACCACCCAGCCCACCCCCCACAGGGGGGGGGGGGTTGGCCCAACCACCCAACCACCCAACCACCACCCCACCACCCCACCACCCCACCACCACCCCACCACCCACCCACCCCACCCCCACAGGGGGGGGGGGGGGGGGGGGGGGGGGGGGGGGGGGTGGGGGGGGGGGGTCCACGGCCTGGAACATATATATGGTACCCCCCCCCAAAGATCGACCATTTTCTGTGTTTTGTCTCTGGTGACACATCCCAGAATCTGCAAGGTCTCGGGCTTCTGGCTTCCCAACTTCATCTTGCATCTACCTTTTGGCTGCACAGGATGAACATGTTGAAAAAACCCGAAGAAATCAAAAGAAACAAACACATCAAAATCATCTTGCATCTGCCTTTTGGCTGCACAGGATGAACATGTTGAAAAAACCCGAAGAAATCAAAAAAATAAAAAAACACAAAATCATGTTGCATCTGCCTTTTGGCTGCACAGGATGAACATGTTGAAAAAATCCGAAGAAATAAAAAAAATCAAACAAAATCAAAAAATCAGGGTCCTGGGAGAGAATGCCCAGGTCAGAATCTCGGAAAGTGAATAAACCTCGAAGAAATCAAAAAAAAAGGTCCTGGAACAGAATGCCCAGACCCAGTGACTATCTCTCTCAAGGCCTTGATTTTTTCTCTATCAAGGCCTTGCAGGGCAAGAGCATCATCTTGCACACAGATAGCGCTCGATCCTACAAGCTCAAGATTGATGGCGTGGTGCATGACTCGGTGGTGCACAAGAAGAAGCTCGTCATCAAGAACGGCAAGCGCTCATGGAAGCCCCCGACCTATGTCAAGGTGGTGTCCCATAAGCTCCCTGGCGGCAAGCGCTTGTCGGTAAAAGCCGGCACGCAAATTATCGATCGCGCATGGCGATTCATTAAGGATCGCCTGAAAGCAAATCAGAATGTTAAGGCAGGCAGTGTGATTTTGCGGGCCCAGATCCGCTCTGCTCAGTATGAGTACTGGCAGAGGGGCAAGGACATGTGGTCCTGTGCAGGGCATTTGATGTCCTGCGTCCTCAAAACCCATACAATGCAAAACGCATGCCATCCAGCAACCGTCCTCAACACCACTGCACTTGAATGTCGACCCCAGCATATGCACATCTGTTTCTTGCAATAATGCACCGCATCTATCTCAAAACACAGAAAATGGTCGATCTTTGGGGGGGGCCATATATACATATATATACACACGCATCCGCCCCCCCCCCCATCATGTACCTGTTGTGTCTTGAAGTCTTTTTAAACTATTTCATACGTATAGAAAATAAGCATTTTAATGTTAGACTGCCTGGTGCCGCGGTTTGTATTATTTGTATACTTAAACGTGTGATGCAGAATCATGAACGTGTGTGTACAAACCCCTTGACCAGATTCTGGTCTCTTGTGACATTCCATATTGAATTGGCCCTGATATAAAAGCAATCACATCTACAGTGTTTTCTTATGTTCTACTCTTACGAAGTGCAAACAAACACTGTTGTTTGACATGTTTTTGATATATGCAAGAATTAAGTCTTATAAAACAAAAACAACTGAGGGGCATCATATATATATATATATATACATATTAAACACATCTCGCTGTTTTGCTTTCGTGAGGGATACTGAAAATACTGAGGGAAACCATTTTTTGAAAACACATCAAGAAAGCCAAAACAAAACACAAATACCAATCTCTGGGGAAATTATTTTGTTTCAGCCCCAAACTTTGTTTGTGTTTTGGTTTCTCAAGGTGTTTCTTTTTCCTCAGTTTGTTTTGTTATCCCTCACACAAACAACAAAAATCGTTCTTTTTTTTGGGGGGGAGGGGGGGGGGCGGTGAAATCTGGCCTTCTCAACAACCAACAAGTCGAGTTTGTTGGTTTTTGCGAGGGACAATGCCAAAAAGCAAAAAGAAACTGAGGGAAAACCAAAAAAAGCAAAAACGCTTGAGAAACCAAAGCAAAAACAACGTTTGGGGCTGAAACAAAATTATTCTCCTCCAGAGATGTTTTTTGTGTTGTTTTCTCCGAAACTCCAGTTATCTTTCGAGTTTCTGATCGTGGATGCCTTGCCATTGAACTATCTCATGTCAAGTGTGCGTCTGTGCCATTTGGAGTTCGTCGCTGTTTGCAGGCTAGGAACACTTGCTTGCTGCCGAGTTTTCAAACAAGCCAGGCTTTCCTGAAAGCAACGCCGAGAAAAACATCACTCCAAACCATGCTGAACTCACCTTCGTGGTCCAATGGCCGCGTCTCATCAGACCTCCTCAAAAGAAATTCATTTTGCAACCATTTGAAACGTGGCCTTTTCCACCAAAGTAAAGGGGAACCACCGCTTACAAGTTGCAAGGTTCAGGTGTATAATGCATCCGGATCCCAGCTCATGGCTTCTTTTGCTATGTGGCGGCAGGTGCTGGGCCTTCCACGGGTGCAACAACGAGGCGCTGGAGCGCCAAGCTCAGTTGGAGTGCACCCGGTGGATTGGATGGTTTGAATTCCCTGGTTTTTGGTAGGGGCTAGGTGGGAAACGCTGAGCCAAGCTAGTCCAAACCACCAATCCAAGCCACCAATTGGAAGGAACCTGACAAAAATACTGCTCTTAGCGTGCGTTTTTTTTTTGCTCGGCGGTATTTTGGTTCTATTCGGAAACATGTTTTGGGATATATTGCAAGGTATGGGAAGAAAACAGGTCGCTGACTCGGGTCCACACAGTGAAGCCCCATCGCCTTCTTTGGGCGCAGTGGCAGAGGAGTTGCTTTCAAAGGCACAAAATTTTGGACCTCCGGGGCTGGAAGCAGCTTTAAATCGGGGAAGCCAAGTAGGGATCAGGGGGCGCCAGACATACGGGAGGATTCCCCCCCATCTCCCCGCTCCCTCGGCATCCCCCGCTTGTTCGTCCGATTTGACCATGAAGGGGGGGCCTTGCCAGAAGGTCCTTCTGGGCTCTTCGCAAATCGCGCGCTCTGCTTCTCTTGCTGCTGCTCGGGAGTGAGAAATGGAGTGACCCTTCTAAAGCGTCCAGCTGGTGGTTTCCCTGGGATTCCCGACTTCCCTACCGATTTCGCACCGATCGCAAGTTTTTCACCAAGGGGAATTGTTGGGCTCATTGAACCCCACTCCCTACCTATGGCACCGATCGCAAGTTTTTCACCAAGGGGAATTGTTGGGTTCATTGAACCCCACTCCCTACCTATGGCACCGATCGCAGGTTTCCACCTCCCGGGTGGACCTGGGAATTCCTTCCACCCCGCTCACCGCTGTCGCGCCGATGGATCGGCAAGTCGGCAAGTTGTTTCACCTCGCGCCGGGTGAGCGCGAGGTCCATCATCAACAACCCGGTGTGCGGCTTCCAGCCCCTCGCCTCAGGCGGGAGTGCGACTCCACGCTCTCCGGGGGCGGGGGTGCGAAAGTGCCGGCGCATGTTCCCCCAGAATCGGTGCTGTCACTTCCTGGGTTCCTGGGCTTTAAACACTTTTGCGAAATATTTTTTTGGGTGGCATCCAAACAGTTCTGATTGTGTTTGGGCAATCCACTGAGGAAGTGAGTGTTTGAGACACAAGCATTGTTGTCTTTTGGCATCGAACCGCTCCAACTGGAGATGCGCGATTGCCACGATCCTTAGTCGCATCCCCCGTGCAAATGGACGTAGACATGTTCCAAGGATTGGATCCGTCGTTGCTGGATTCGTTGTCGCTGTTCGAAGATCCAAACCGTGGACTTGAAACGGGCCATCATTCTTTCAGCGGGGATGCCAATTAGGTGTTCTTGATTGCTACTGGGTTCGATCTTTAGACTTCAACCTTTTGGGGGAATCCAGGGTTTATTTTGTCCATGCCCACAAGTGATTCGCGTTTTTGCCGAGGGGGTCTTTTCACCAGTGGCCCAGGGTCCATCTATTCCTTCGTCTGATCAAGGCGGCTTGTCATCCGCGTTTTTTTTTTTTTTTTTTTCTGCCGGTGGTTTGTGGGGGGGAATACGTCACTTGCGGGCGCTTTTGGCTTTTGTGTCGAGCAAGAACTGGGGCGGGTCTTTTTTTTACTTATTTATTCTTCTTTTTCTCCGGCGTGTCAATCGGATTTTGATTCAGGGATAACAGCCCTTCATCCCAGAAACAAGACACTTTGCAGGCAGTTTGCTGGCGTAGGTGCGCATAAGCTTGTCCTTGGCTGTGTTCGCCGAAGATGCACCCGGAGAAGCTGGCACTGAAGTGCGGAGTTGGGTCAACAGAAACATGATCGATCAAGTGATTGAGGTAGGTCGCCCACCTTTGAGCCCCCCATTTAATTAGACACCCAGAGAGAACTGTGAACATTTGCATGAGCTGCGCAAGCACATGGGTTTGTCTCAAAAGAATAGGGCCCCCCCGAAGGAAAAATTGGTTCCTTGAAGGTTTGCTTTGAAACCACACCAAACACGGCACCGAGCCTCAAAACACGCGAGCCAGGCAGCCGCAGCACAACGCTGTGGGGGTCCGGCACCTACTTTGCCCGGGGCCGAGAGCTGGGGGCGATTTGGTAAGCCAAAGGGTTATGACCCACCTTCCGATCGAGTGGATTGGCCAGCAAAAGTGGAGCTTTTTCCCGAAAGCATGGCGAAGGGTTCTTCCGCTGGTTCACTTGAGTTGTTCTCATGAGAGTCATTACAAGGTGTCATTGCAAGGAATCATCATCATGAAAGTCATTGCAAGGAGTCATTGCAAGGAGTCATTGCAAGGAGTCATTGCAAGGAGTCATTGCAAGGAGTCATTGCAAGGAGAAGGAGTCATTGCAAGGAGTCATTGCAAGGAGTCATTGCAAGGAGTCATTGCAAGGAGTCATTGCAAGGAGTCATTGCAAGGAGTCAAGGAGTCATTGCAAGGAGTCATTGCAAGGAGTCATTGCAAGGAGTCATTGCAAGGAGTCATTGCAAGGAGTCATTGCAAGGAGTCATTGCAAGGAGTCATTGCAAGGAGTCATTGCAAGGAGTCATTGCAAGGAGTCATTGCAAGGAGTCATTGCAAGGAGTCATTGCAAGGAGTCATTGCAAGGAGTCATTGCAAGGAGTCATTGCAAGGAGTCATTGCAAGGAGTCATTGCAAGGAGTCATTGCAAGGAGTCATTGCAAGGAGTCATTGCAAGGAGTCATGAGGAGTCATTGCAAGGAGTCATTGCACAGGAGTCAAGAGCAAGAGAGTCATTGCGAGCTGCGCATGGAGTCAAGTGCAAGTTGCAAGTGCAAGGAGTCAGGTGCAAGTTGCAAGTGCATGGAGTCAAGTGCAAGTTGCAAGTGCATGGAGTCAAGTGCAAGTTGCAAGTGTAAGGAGTCGAGTGCAAGTTGCAAGTGCAAGGAGTCAAGTGCAATTGACTTGCGAGGAGTTAAAATCTCTTCTTAGGGCGGCGGGGTAGTGCCGACGACACTACACGAAAATCGACCCTCTGCGGGGATCGGCGTGGTCGAGGTGCAAAAACCCATGGTTTTTTGCGATTTCTAACATGCCCGCGCGACCCTCTGCGGGGATCGGCGTGGTCGAGGTGCAAAAACCCATGGTTTTTTGCGATTTCCAACATGCCCGCGCGACCCTCTGCGGGGATCGGCGTGGTCGAGGTGCAAAAACCTATGGTTTTTTGCGATTTCTGCGGTGCTCGCGCAACCCTCTGCGGGGATCGGCGTGGTCGAGGTGCAAAAACTCGAGGTTTTTTGATTTCTTCTGCTGTTCTTCTATCTTTTTCCTTTACTGCGGTGCTCGCGCAAAACCCCTCAGCGGGGGAATCGGCGTGTCAGGCAAAAAACTCGGAGTTGTCTCGTGGTTCGCGCGCCTGCTCCCGGAACCGGCGGGTCGCGGGTTCGATTCCTCCCTGGTCCGCGGGCGGGCGTCGCAAGATGCAACTTGCATTTTAAAGCAACTTGTGCAGAGCAACTTGCGCAGAGCAAGTTGCACAGAGCAACTTGCGCAGACCAACTTGCACCGACCAGTTTGCGCAGAGCGCCTTGCCTAGAGCAACTTGCGCAGAGCAACTTACGCAGAGCAACTTGCACAGAGCAACTTGCACAGAGCAGCTTGCACAGAGCAACTTGCAGGGAGCGCAATTTGCACAGAGCAACTTGCAGGGAGCCACTTGCAGGGACCAACTTGCCGGAGCAACTTGCGCGGAGCAACTTGCGCAGAGCAACCTGCACAGTGCAACTTGCGTAGAGCAACTTGCGCAGACCAACTTGCACCGACCAGTTTGCGCAGAGCACCTTGCCTGGTGCTGTCTCGCGCTTGCTTCACAAATGCTTCGTGTTGGGCCGACCTCGCTTGCGACGTTCTGCTTTCGGGCCAACCGTGGTCTAGTTTATTAAACGGGTCTTCCCAGCAAGTTAAAAGTCCGAAACTGCGGGTTCCCTTTTGGTATACGTTTGGTCCAGGTCTTAGATGGATAACCTTTTCCCGAAAGCATGGCGAAGGGTTCTTCCGCTGGGTTCACTTGAATTGTTCTCCTGAGAGTCATTACAAGGTGTCATTGCCAGGAATCATCATCATGAAAGTCAATGCAAGGAGTCATTGCAAGGAGTCATTGCAAGGAGTCATTGCAAGGAGTCATTGCAAGGAGTCATTGCAAGGAGTCATTGCAAGGAGTCATTGCAAGGAGTCATTGCAAGGAGTCATGGCAAGGATTGCAACTTGCACTTGACTCCTTGCACTTGCAACTTGCACTTGACTCCTTGCACTTGCAACTTGACTCCATGCACTTGCAACTTGCACTTGACTCCATGCACTTGGCTCCTTGCACTTTGCTCCTTGCACTTGGCTCCTTGCACTTGGCTCCTTGCACTTGCAACTTGCACTTAACTCCGTGCACTTGCGACTTGCACTTGACTCCATGCACTTGGCTCCTTGCAACTTGCAATGGCTCTCATGACTCCTTGCAATGACTCCTTGCAATGACTCCTTGCAATGACTCCTGCAATGACTCCTTGCAATGACTCCTTGCAATGACTCCTTGCCATGACTCCTTGCAATGACTCCTTGCCATGACTCCTTGCAATGACTCCTTGCAATGACTCCTTGCAATGACTGCTTGCAATGACTCCTTGAAACAAGCAAGGAGTCAAGTGCAAGTTGCAAGTGCAAGGAGTCAAGTGCAATTGACTTGCGAGGAGTTAAAATCTCTTCTTAGGGCGGCGGGGTAGTGCCGACGACACTACACGAAAATCGACCCTCTGCGGGGATCGGCGTGGTCGAGGTGCAAAAACCCATGTTTTTTTGCGATTTCTAAAGTTCCCGCGCGACCCTCTGCGGGGATCGGCGTGGTCGAGGTGCAAAAACCCATGTTTTTTTTTGCGATTTCTGCGCTGCTCGCGCGACCCTCTGCGGGGATCGGCGTGGTCGAGGTGCAAAAACCCATGGTTTTTTGCGATTTCTGCGGTGCTCGCGCAACCCTCTGCGGGGATCGGCGTGGTCGAGGTGCAAAAACCCATGGTTTTTTGCGATTTCTGCGCTGCTCGCGCGACCATCTGCGGGGATCGGCGTGGTCGAGGTGCAAAAACCCATGGTTTTTTGCGATTTCTGCGCTGCTCGCGCGACGCTCTGCGGGGATCGGCGTGGTCGAGGTGCAAAAACCCATGGTTTTTTGCGATTTCTAACCTGCTCGCGCGACCCTCTGCGGGGATCGGCGTGGTCGAGGTGCAAAAACCCATGGTTTTTTTTGCGATTTCTAACCTGCTCGCGCGACCTCTGCGGGGATCGGCGTGGTCGAGGTGCAAAAACCCATGGTTTTTTTGCGATTTCTGCGGTGCTCGCGCGACCTCTGCGGGGATCGGCGTGGTCGAGGTGCAAAAACCGGGTTTTTTGCGATTTCTGCGGCGCGACCCTCTGCGGGGATCGGCGTGGTCGAGGTGCAAAAACCCATGGTTTTTTGCGATTTCTAAAGTTCTCGCGCGACCCTCTGCGGGAATCGGCGTGGTCGAGGTGCAAAAACTCGAGGTTTTTTGCGACTTTTGTTGTTCGAACTGGTCCTCGGGAGTTGTCTCGTGGTTCGCGCGCCTGCTCCCGGAACCGGCGGGTCGCGGGTTCGATTCCTCCCTGGTCCGCGGGCGGGCGTCGCAAGATGCAACTTGCATTTTACAGCAACTTGCGCAGAGCAACTTGCGCAGAGCAAGTTGCACAGAGCAACTTGCGCAGACCAACTTGCACCGACCAGTTTGCGCAGAGCGCCTTGCCTAGAGCAACTTGCGCAGAGCAACTTACGCAGAGCAACTTGCACAGAGCAACTTGCACAGAGCAGCTTGCACAGAGCAACTTGCAGGGAGCGCAATTTGCACAGAGCAACTTGCAGGGACCAACTTGCCGGAGCAACTTGCGCGGAGCAACTTGCGCAGAGCAACTTGCACAGTGCAACTTGCCAACTTGCACCGACCAGTTTGCGCAGAGCACCTTGCCTGGCGCTGTCTCGCGCTTGCTTCACGAAGTGTAGGGAAAAAGAACGCATCCTGCAGCGTTGGGCCGACCTCGCTTGCGATGTTCTGCTGTCGGGCCAACCGTGGTCTAGTTTTTTCTGGGTCCTTACAAGCAACAGTGGTTGTGCGGCCGTGTCCTTTAGGCAAGATACCCCCCCACCCGTAGCCGCCTTGCTGATCAAATCAGCCTGTAGGATGTGGTATCATGGTGGATGGCGCAACTCTTTTGCTGTGAGGGGGAGGAGTGAAATGAGGGAATTGCGCCATCTACTTTCAGCTGAAAGGTTTCGAGGTCAATTTGTTTCCTCCCTGGACAGGTGTGGCCTGGTTGCATGACCACACCGGGGGAAACAAATAGTTGGGCTTTATGTGGGTTTTGGTAAACAGGACCCAGATTCCTATTCTGGTGGCACGGATTTCGGAGCTACCCGGTTTCGGATCTCTTCCAAAAGGGAACCAGATATGTGTTGCCGTTGCTGCACAGTAGCTTTCCGGTTCGCAGACAAATGGCAGAGAGCCAAGAAGAGAGCCACGATTTTGGTGGCAGATAACCAGTTGCCTATAACCAGTTACCTCAAGATCAAGGTGCTAGTTTTGCAAGATCAGAGTTCCGAGTTCGGGTTTATGAACGTGGGAAATCTTTTGTTTTGGCTCTCAACCTTTTTCGTGCAACCCGCTTTACTGGGAAAACAGGGGGGGGCTTCCTAATCGTGATCCGGAGGAAGCCTATAACAGAGATCTCCTTTGAAGCTGTCACATGGATCGGACTCAACCAACTTGCTTTTGGTTGAGGGACACATATTTTTCGGTAGAGAGGGCCTGTGAAGAACGCTTCCTCGTTCGGAGCTTTCAAGCCCAACATGGCCAAAATCACAAGAATCGGTCGAGCATTTGGCGCTTGGAAGGGAGCCGTTTCGGGGTATCCAAATTTGCTTGTAAAGAGGGAACCATTCCATTTAGGTGTCCCAACATGTGTGCTTTCCTCTTGGTTTCCTTTCAAAACGGGAGCCAAAACGGTACCTTCAAGAAATTGGACATGAAAAGAAAACACGCACACGCAGTGACTCACCGTCTTCGAAGCAAAAGGCTCGGGACGCCAAGTACGTGGCGGACGGAGGCTTCTGCGGGGCCCCGGATATGAGCGGCAGCCGAAGGACCATGCCGGTTTCGGTGGCCGGGGGTGGGGGGGGGGGCGGGGTGGGGGGGGGTTCTTGGGGGAGCCACAGAGTGAGGTTCTCGAGAAAACTGGTGGGTTTTCCAACCCATTTGCTGGAATTAGTATGTTAAAAACAGGGCTCCTTAAAGGATACAGTTTGCCCAGTTGAAATATGGCTTTTTCCACCAAAATAAAGGGAAACCACCATTTACAAGGCAATGTTCAGGTGTATAATGTAAGGATCCCTGCAAAACATATCTCCCATGCTAATTCTTTTCCGCCATTGGGCTTGGTTTTTGTCACCCGTGTGGATGGCGGATGGCCAGCCGAACTGAAGCAGAAATATGGAGGTGGTCTCTATCTACGGTGCCGGCGCCGTTTCCCTGAAAGCCACCCCCAAAAAGGGCGCCCTCCAACAACACAGGAAGGCCCTCTTTGATTTGTTACCCTGGTTTTCAAGGGAATATATATTTCACTTCCGGGAAAAATGCAAATTCCAAATGGAGGGTGGTGAATGTCTTTTCTTTGAGGGTGAAGACGGTGAACCTCCCTTGTTGGTTGGTTTGAAGGGAAGTTAAACGGACACCCATGGCCATGTTTTTCAAGTCCTCATTTTGAGGCAAGCCTATTCCCAGTGTAGGAGTTGTGAATCTTGTCCATCAACAGCACGGTTGTCCCCTTTTCGGGGTAAATTGCAGGGAAACCGCAAAAAGGATTCGGTGTGCGACCTCGCCCATGAAGGTTTCGGTTGGCGAATGACCACTTACCCGGATTGATCATTCACAGCCAGTTTTTTGTTTTAGGGAAGTTCAAGTTGGTGCTCGTTTTCCCTTTGGCGTCCCTTCAACGAGGGAAAGTTGGCATCCTCACCAAACGACGCCGCCACATCTAATTACCCTTTCTCCAGCCATGGACCTGTTGTCCAGAGTCTTTCGAGAGGACAGTCTTGTGTGCGCTCCTCCTTTCCATGTCAGTGTGTGGGCCTGAGGCCCAACCAAACAGACCTTGGTTGAAAAGGGCTTGTGTTTCATGAAACTTTGGAAAGAGGCGGTTGGAACAAAACCAATTCGGGCAATCGGGTCAAAACGAATCCCGCCTGGAGTGGCCAGAGATTCTTTAAAAAAACCGTGGCATGCATTTGTGGAGGTATTCAAAGCAAGGACAATCTTCAGGAGTCAGTTCCTTGGTTCGTGCAAGTGTTCAAAACAATCTGGTGCCTCAAAATTAGACCGGAGGGGTTAATTCCGCAGGTTTTGGTACCCATGTTTCCCACTTACCAGGTCCAGGGCAACCCATGTTGGAAAAAAACCGGTTTTTTGAGCCACAGCCATCCTCCCAACTGAGAGTTTTCGGCAACTTCTAGGCCAAGGTTTGGGCCTGGTCTGGGTTAGCCTCTCCGACTGAAACCCGGACTGGGTGGGTGTGCTTCTTAGGGAGCGGACGTGGTGAAACGTGGTTTTCCTTTCGGCATCCCTGTAAAACAGCCCCCAAAAAGGTGAATCAGACATTTGGGCGAGCTTTGTTTCGGAGAGATCCCCGAAATGGCAGGTGTTCTCCTTTTTTCCGCTTCAACCCCACCCCCCCCGTGCCTTGGACGCTTGGCGACCATTCGGCGAATGACGTGTTTTGCTTGGTGGTACGTCGCACGGTCGTAGACATCGAACGAGCGGCCCCAGCGGATCTGATGGCTGGGACGCATGAGACGAATCGGACCGCCTGACAGATCGGACGCATCGAACGGATCGGACCGCTGGGGCTGTGATCGGACAGATCGGATAGACCTCACGGAGCCCCACAGATCGGACGGATCGGACGAATCGGATTGATCGGACGATCGGACTGGGCTGCCTGCGTCGGACCCGTCTGTTGTACTTGTCCGATTTCATCTACAGCGCATTGGTCACCGTGGCGGATGGAACCTTTATTGGATTGCTTGTGCCCAGGTCGGACGGATCGGACTGATCACACGGATCGGACTGATCGGACTGCTCAGGCTCAGACGGAGTCGCACAGATCAGACGGATCGCGCCTTTTGGACTGAGCAAACTGATCGACAAGGTCTAAGTCGGACAGATCGGACGGATCGGACCGATCGGACTGGGCAGACCGATCGGACAGGAACGTAATCAGACAAGTAGAACGGATGGCTCACGCGCAGCCAAACGGATCGCAGGAGACTCGGGCGGATTGATCGGGCTGGCTGGTTATGGGTTGGACAGATTGCACGGAGCGAAGCGGTGGGCGGGGGTGCTGATCGGACGGACTGAATGGATCGCACGGATCGGACGCGTCTCGGATGGAGCGGACACGCAGGGCTCGGAGGGCTCGCGTTGATCTAAGATAGAACTGACCGCGGACGGATTGGGCGGCGCGCAGTTTCCGGGAGGTGGCTCAAGCGCAGGCAGAGTACGACTTTCTATCTGTCACGTGGCGCTGCCGTCCGCAGCGGGGGGTGTTGGTGATGTTCGTCTCCCTGCCGGTCATTTTATGGTCAGGTATCTTGCTGGTGGCAGCCAGCGATGCCGGTACCACTGGGGATGCTGGTGATGCTGGATGTGGGGTGGGGGTGGCTCATTTACGGCGGATTATCGGCCACTCTTGGCTGGCACGGACGGATCAGATCGGTTGGATTGGACTGATCGACAGCAGCCAACCGCATCGGATGGTGAGCGAAGTGGGGTAAGCAGCGATGCCAGTAATGCTAGGGATGCGGGTGATGTTGACCGTGGGGTGGGGGCGGCTCATTTACCGCGGATTGTTTGCTCAGCGGCAGATAAACGAGCCACCCTTGCTCAGCACGGACAGATCAGCCTGACTGGAGCACATCAGAGCAAGGGTCGTTGGAGTTAATGTGTTCCGCGGCACGCAATGGGAGCCTTTAGACGCGAGCCGCTTGTCGAAATCTTCGCGCCGTCCAATCCGTGCAGCCCGCCACCAGTCAGTCTGATCGATCCGCTCGCCTGGCCGTGCACGAGCCATTTGAGTTGGTACTTTTCGGTCTATTTGTTGACTGCCGTCCCTGCAGCGGATTTGTCGGATGGAAATGAACGTTTGTGCAGATCGGACTGCTCGGGCGCAGATCGGACGGATCGGACTGATCGGACCGATCGGACTGATCGGACTGCTGGGACGGAGTCGACAGATCAGACGGAGCGGACTGATCGGACAGATCGGCCTGATCGGACTGCTCGGACGGAGTCGACAGATTGAGTAGACCGGACGGACGGGAGCAGATCGATCGGATCGCACGGCTCGAACGGATCGGACCGATCGGACTGAGCAGACTGATCGGACAGATCGCACAGGGGCGGAGTCGGACAGATCGGATCGGACGCATCGGACTGAGCAGACCGATCGGACAGGGACGTAATCGGACAAGTAGAACGGATGGCTCACGCACCAGCCAGACGGATCGCAGGAGACTCGGGCGGATTGATCGGGCCGGCTGGTTATGGGCTGCACAGATTGCACGGAGCGAAGCGGTGGGCGGGGGTGCTGATCGGACAGACTGAATGGTTCGCACGGATCGGACGCGTCTCGGATGGAGCGGACACGCAGGGCTCGGACGGCTCGCGTTGATCTGAGATGGAACTGATCACGGACGGATTGGGCGGCGCGTGATTTCCGGCAGCTGGCTCAAGCGTAGGCAGATTACGACTTTCTATCTGTCACGTGGCGCCGCTGTCCGTAGCGGGGGGTGTTGGTGATGTTCGTCTCCCTGCCGGTCATTTTATGGTCAAGTATCTTGCTGGTTGCAGCCAGCGATGCCGGTGCCACTGGGGATGCTGGTGATGCTGGATGTGGGGTGGGGGTGGCTCATTTACGGCGGATTATCGTCCAGCGGCAGACTTAAATGAGCCACCCTTTCTCAGCACGGACAGATCAGCCTGATTGGAGCAGATCGGACGGATCAGATTGATCGGACAGATCAGAGCAAGGGTCGTTGGAGTTAATGTGTTCCGCCGCACGCAATTGGAACCTTCAGACGCGAGCCGCCTGTCGAAATCTTCGCTCCGTCCAATCTGTGCAACCCGCCACCAGTCAGTCCGATCGATCCGCTCGCCCGGCCGGGCACGAGCCATCTGAGTTGGTACTTTTCTGTCTATTTGGTGAACGCCGTCCCTGCAGCGGATTTGTCAGTGGCGGATGGAAATGAACGTTTGTGCAGATCGGACTGCTCGGGCGCAGATCGGACGGATCGGACTGATCGGACGGATCGGACTGATCGGACTGCTCGGACGGAGTCGACAGATCAGACGGATCGGGCTGATCGGACGGATCGGGCTGATCGGACTGCTCGGACGGAGTCGACAGATCGAGCAGACCGGACGGATGGGAGCAGATCGATCGGATCGCACGGCTCGGACGGATCGGACCGATCGGACTGAGCAGACTGATCGGACAGATCGCACAGGGGCGGAGTCGGACAGATCGGAGCGGGCAGACCGGTCGGACAGGGACGCAATCGGACAAGTAGAACGGATGGCTCACGCACAGCCAGACGGATCGCAGGAGACTCGGGCGGATTGATCGGGCTGGCTGGTCATGGGTTGGACAGATGGCACGGAGCGCAGCGGTGGGCGAGGGTGCTGATCGGACAGATTGAATCGATCGCACGGATCGGACGCGTCTCGGATGGAGCGGACACGCAGGGCTCGGACGGCTCGCGCTGATCTGAGATTGAACTGACCACGGACGGATTGGGTGGCGCGCGATTTCCGGCAGCTGGCTCAAGCGCAGGTGGATTTGCATGGGGCGGTCCAAACCAGTCCAACGACTTTCTGTTTGGTGTGCTGTCACGTGGCGCCGCTTTCGGCTGCGGGGGGTGTTGGTGATGTTCGGCTCCTTGCCGGTCTTTTTATGGTCAAGTGTCTTTGCTCGCCGCAGCCAGCGCTGCCGGTGCCACTGGGGATGCTGGCGATGCTGGATGTGGGGTGGGGGGTGGCTCATTTACGGCGAATTTTCGTCCAGCGGCAGACTTAAATGAGCCACCCTCGGGCGGCACGGACGGATCAGATCGGTTGGATTGGACTGATCGACAGGAGCCAAGCGCACCGGATGGCGAGCGAAGTGGGGTAAGCAGCGATGCCAGGAATGCTAGGGATGCTGGTGATGTTGGCCGTGGGGTGGGGGCGGCTCATTTACCGCGGATTTTTTGCCCAGCGGAAGATAAACGAGCCGCTTTTGCTCAGCACGGACAGATCAGATTGTGGAGCCTTCAAACGCGAGCCGCCTGTCGAAATCTTCTCTCCGTTCAATCTGTGCAACCCGCCACCAGTCAGTCCGATGGATCCCGTTCGCCCGGCCGTGCACGAGCCATCTGAGTTGGTAGTTTTCTGTCTATTAATGATTGAATGCCGTCCCTGCAGCGGATTTGTCAGTGGCGGATGGAAATGAACGTGCGTGCAGATCGGACTGCTCGGGCGCAGATCGGACGGATCGGACGGATCGGACTGATCGGACAGATCGGACTGATCGGACTGCTCGGACGGAGTCGACAGATCAAACGGATCCGACTGCCCTGAGTCTGCAAAAGTAGTAAATTTACTATTTTAGTAAATTTACTAAAATCGAAGAATTTACTAGTAAAATTTACTAGTAATGCAAAATTAGTAAATTTGCGCGGGATCAGAAAAATACAGCCAGAACGCCCCAAAATAAGAAGAAACCAATGGAGGGAGCGCATGGGAACATGCATGTCAACGGCAAAAAAAGCTCAGCTTCCCACTTCACAAGTAAGAACGAGCACGCTTGATGGTCCTGAGTCGGGCCTCCTGCTTTGCAAGTACAAGCACCAATATCTGCAAGTCTAACCTACACTGCACATGTCACAAGTAAAAAAATTCGGTGTAAAACCCATGAGGCACCGGCAAGCACAAGTCACACGGAGGTTGCCCCGCAAGTAATTTTTCATTTGTTTCGCGAAGCAGCCCGTTCAATCCTCAAGCAACGAAATCCTTGCAACTCATGTGCGGTGTTCCCCCACGTAACTGTTATAAGCGCACTCCGCAAGCACATCTCGAAGCGCCGGCGCCGGCCGTTCTCTCGGTGAAACTACAGCTTCGCTTTCACGTGCAGGAGGTAGCGCTCCTTGTGGGCTGCAACCTTTCCAACCTGCCAATGTTTCTTTCCGTCCAAGCAGCTCTTCCACAGCTTCTGCAGCCGCTGCATTGTCGCCTCGCCCTTGTAGCACCAAACGATGCTTGGGTGAATGTACCTTGCCAACCACAGGGAATGCAAGCAAAAATGCGTCTTGGTTGTAATGTTAAATATTTTCCTTCCAGAGGTCTCGTAGTACTCCTGCAACTGACAGTGCAGCTGGGTCATCCGCAGCGCACCTTCGTAGATTTTGTTGGCTTGCTCAAGAGGCACGGCAATGAAGCCGTACCTTGGGTGGAACTCCTCCAGCAGCTGGTGCACTTGCAGGTTCGCTTTCAAAAAAATCTTGATCATTGCATGTTGTCGGTCTGTAGAGGTCATATGAGCTTCCCAAAGATGCAGCATTGTGTCTGCCAACCCGTAAACGTCGGCCGCTCGACCCTTGAGCTTAGGATATGAGTTTTTTTTTTGATACATCGTAAGCTTGTTGAGGTTGGGGCGGAAGCGATGCTTTGTTGGCCTTTGTCTTTGGAAGTCCTTGACAAACTTGTTGATCACGAGTAAATTCTCCAATGGCGTTCCCGTCAAGCAGTCTGAGACAATGAGAGAAAATACAGACGCGTAGGCATACTGAAGCCAGCCTAAATGCAGACAATGCATCAGGTCCATGGCAATTGAGAGCCCTGAAACACCAGGCAATTGGAACAGCTGACACGTGGTGTTCCAATGTTCCTTCCAAGTGGAAGGCGAAAGCCAGTTGCGCTGCCACGGCGAATTGCTTCGGCAGTCTAACCAGCTCAGCGCCCCTCGGTAGGTGCAGCGACACTGGCTGCAGGGTGCAGAGTGGCTGCCGTAGTGCGGCACCCCCAGCCACTTGGCGTAGTAATCCAGGTCCCCGCAAAGCTGAACTAAACATCCGAAATACTTCCCAGCCAGCCGTTGCCCGGCCTTTTTCCATTCAGGGCTTTCACGAGGAAAGGGGATGCCCCTCCAATCGCGTGCCGGGAAGGTGCCGTCCCATATGCATTGAAAGGACCACTGCAGGATTTGCCAAAGCACAGACATTGTGCCGGGAATGCCGGGCGCTTCACTCTGAATAAACTTCTCAAAGAGGCCATAAATGTAAATTTGGCAGTCGGATACGCCTTTACCACAAGCAATAGCAATCAGGCTTGCCCAGGAAATCATCAGGGCAGACCTGCACCAAATCTTTCCAACTCCCTGCACTGGCACCTCGTCGCCGTGCAATGAAAGAGGGCAACAGCGCCCTTTCCAATCCTTCACGGCCTTGACAGGATGACCCTCCATACACGGGTGATGCTCAAATGCGTCCCAGAACTGCTCCAAACGATCCTCAGGTAGCACGCTTCGAGCCCATGCGGCTTCATCAGAAAAAAATGCAGAAAAAAGCTCGTGCGGCAGCATGATGCACGAGCTAGCAACATTGCTGGGCCCTCCAGCCAAGGGAACGTCGACTTCCGCTGGTTTCGGAAGATTGGTTTCCTGCGACAGCTTGTTGAGAACTGATTGCTGCAAGTTCTTGCCGTGCTTTATCTTCGCGAGAGCATCCAGCTTGGGCAAGCAGTAGCCCTGCTCTGCCTTGGACAGATCATGCTTGGCAGCTACCGCGATGGCATGCACACATGCGCCGCTAAGCACGCCCTGTGCCAAATATGTCATGAGGAGGATGCTGAGCGCGCTCTCTGCACTATTCTCCGCAGACTCTGCCTGCTGCCTTTGCCAGGTCCCCCCTTTTTTAGGTCTCTTTGGACCCGCCTCTTCCATGATAGGAATTGAAAGGAAGCCTGGAGAGTGACTATGCCCCAGAGTTTGTAATGATTCATGCCCACGCAACAATTTTCTCAAATGGCGCCTCGAAATTTGAAATCGTCCATGGTCAACTCAGCATGCATCACAACAAGCGTGAAGCCATTACATGTGAAGCTGCCCGTTGCATGAAAGAAGCATCATGCAGCTATTGCCGGCGAAATTGCATTGGCCAAGCTTGTGCTTGGTTTGAATGTGCTGTGAGCCGGAGCCATGTACGCGCGCTTCTCAAGTAAAGGTCCTACAGTGAACGCAACCCCAAAAGAATCATGGCTATATACAGTTTGCCCGACGTTGCTCGCACACGCTGGCCTTTATATAGACAAACCACCCGAAGAATGCCTGCGCATGTCCACAAGTAACCGTCCGGGCAGTTTTTGTCCGTATTTGAGGGTGACACCAGTTTTGAAAAGAACAGCGGGCGTGATCCTGTTCTCAAGTAAATTGTTGCAGGAAAGTGTATGCCGGGGTTTCTCCGCAAGTTCATCGCTTCCACGGTTTGAGCAGGTGAGTCACGCTCTGACCAAAACATACGGCTTCGCACGCCACGGCTGGCCTATTTATATAGCAATAATTAGCGGCTATCTATTCTATCTTGCATAACCCTAGCAAACCACAAGACCATCCAATAACAAGTATAAGTCGCATCTTGCAAGCAAGGCTCCGAAACCGTAGCCTAAGCGCAGCCGCTCTAAATCCTAGTCAGACTCCTTGTTCTTGGCCCTCTTCCTAGCATTCCGCACATTGACCTGGGCTCGGATCGCCGCAAGGTCCTCCTCCAACATCTCGCGCTGAGATCCAACTTCGGCCATGAGGGTGTCGTAGAGCTGGGGAGTGATGTCCTGTCCGTTCTGCATCTCCTGAGTGGGGCGGGTAACAAACATATTTGGTTCTGAAAGTACTTGGCCAAGACTCTTTCCAATTGTACACGTGCTCCAGGCGGTCTTTGGCGGTCGATGCGGCCTGGGCAGCTTTCTTCCTCAGAATGCTCAGCGGCGGGTGTTTAAATATAGTTAAGCTAAGCGTGCAGTTCCACGTAGCCCGTCGCAAGTAAAGATAACGCAAGCTGCATACCCCGCACTCCCGCAAAGCCCACAAAGCTTGTCAGCCAGGGTCTTATACTTGCGAACTGCTCCTACAAGGCTTGTTTACAACATATTCCTGAGGCGCATCTCACGTTCTTTATCTACGGCCCAGGGCTTTTACACCAGGGCTTTTACAAGGCTAGGGTTTGGAAAAACTTAGCCGCGGCTCAACGCAATAATTTACGTGAGTTTACCGATTGCGTTTGGGCTTCCCATTCCCCAAGCAAGCATTTGAGCTGCAACTGCTACCTGGGTTCCCAAACAGCCGGCAAGCAACGCACTTTGCAGGTTTACTTGAGTTCCTGACACACGCATTTGCATAGGTTGCAAAGGAGTTGCAAGTAAGTGACGTTCCAAAAAGACAATCCTTTTACGTGCGGCCCAAATGTAAAACCTGACCTCATTGAGCTGTCAAAGCTTTAGTTTGGAAGGAAATAGCCCTGCCTTGTCAGGCCAGTTCCCAAGTAAAAGCTTGCAGGGAAAACTGCAAGTCCTGGCCAAGCAGCAGCTTACTCCACAGCTCGTCCTCCTTCGCATCCACGCCGATCACTTGCAGAAGTTTCTTGGCTGACTGATGCAGCCGCTCGCACGCAGCCATGCCAAGGTTGAGTTGCTTCTGGGCCTGCTTCCACTGCTCCGGGTTGATCTCCTTATCGCTGTCGTGCAGGGCGAGCATGCCAGACTTCGAAGATGAGCTTTTAGAAAAAAGGCCGATTTTCCAGTCCCCTGCCAACTGCATGAAGAACTTGGCATCCTGCCGGTTGCCCTCATGGATCGCCTCCACCGCCGAACTGCCCTCCTTGCCCCTTGTCGTCGAATGCTCGGAGACATCCCACCCGTACTTGAGCTTCCCCGCGGCATCCGTGACTTCGTAGAACTCCTTGTCAGCCAAGCCCTGGGCAAACTCCTCTTCGGTCAGATTCCATTTTTTCTTGAAGAGCAGTTTGGTCAAACTCTTACTCTTATCAGACGCCTCCGTTTTCTGGTACGTCTTCTGGACATCTCGGAAGATCGGCTTATCGACATTCAGGATGAGGCGGCCGTTCTTGTGGTCGAACGCGGCGTTGACCAACATACGCTGTCGGTCCTGTTTCCCAGGGCCCATTTCCAAGGTTTTCTCCCAAGCGGTCGCCAGCCAAGAAGGCAACTGGCCTGCCTTCAGCATCGCGTTGAACTTTCGGGCCTTGATCCTGTTCTTGGTGGCGTCATTCTCTTCGCAGCCTCCAGCCTCCAAGTTCAGGTTGGGATCCATGGTCGGGTCTTCCTCTTTGACAAACTCCTCCTCGCCAGCCTCCTCCCCACCCTCCTCCTCAGCGGCAGAGCCATCGTGCTCCGGCTTGGGCAGCCCATCCTTCCACTCCTCCTTCACCTCCCGCTTCTGGGGCTGAGTGCCCTTCTCCTTCGCGCCCTTCTCCTTCTTGGACGGAGTGGCCTTCTCCATCGGCTTGGCGGCGGGGCGCTTCATCCCTGTAGCCTTTGGCTTGGCCTTGGCCTTCGCCTGAGCCTTTCCTTTGGGCTTAGGCTTTGGCTGTGCCTTGGCCTTTCCTTTGGCCTTGGACTTTCCCGCGGCACTGGCCTTCGCCTTTGGCTTGGCATTTGCATCCACAGCCGCAGGCTCACTTGATTGGCCATCGCATTCACCGGTGTTGGATGCGTCCTCATCTGTGGGCGGCATAGCTCAGGGAGCAACGCGAAGGCACTCTTACAGGCAGCTAGCAACAGGCAACGATGCAAAATAATGTTCGGCGATGACCCTGAAGCACATGCGTCACAAGTAACATTTGCACAGGTCACAAGTAACATTTGCACAGGTCACAAGTAACTTTTGCAGCTGGTCACAAGTACAGGTCACAAGTAATACATTTGCACAGGTCACAAGTAACATGTGCACAGATCAAAGTAACATTTGCACAGATCAAAGTAACATTTGCACAGGTCACAAGTAACGTTTGTACAGGTCACAAGTAACATTTGCACAGGTCACAAGTAACATTTGCACAGGTCACAAGTAACATTTGCACAGGTCACAAGTAACATTTGCACAGGTCACAAGTAACATTTCCACCATCGATATACCGTAGAAGCACCTAGGTTGTGAAGGGGCATAAACAAGCATCATAAGAGAATAAACTTCATACAAGTAAGTCAGACTCAAGCCAGCAAATCCCTAATGATTCAGGCATCGGACTCCTCACAAACGCGTCGCACGCAAACAGGCACAAACAAGTGCATCCATGGCACAGCTCACAGCAAAGCACCCCAGTCACAAGTAAACTACCGGCTGGTCAACCAGTCTCAAAGAATAGCTTTATGTTCTGGCGCTGGGATGGTTCCATTTGGAGACTGCGTGTTGGCACTGGGTAGTTCAAGGAAAGAGTTCTGTTGGGTGATGTGGCTCATCATGGTTTACTTGCGGCACGTAACATTTGATTTGCAACGCCCTTAAAGACAGATGTGTGGTCCATGCGCACTTCAATGTGAAGTCCAGCATCATGGTCACAGGAATTCGCAGAGGCTGCAGCTAGCCGGACTCCTGTAAGGTCCAGGAAATGCCTCTGCATATGGCTGAGATGAGCCTTGTCGGGCCAAATATATGAGGCAGGCATGTTCAAATTGTGATGCAATGCTGGTGCAACGCTGGTGCAATGTTGGTGCAATGTTGGTGCAATGTTGGTGCAATGTTGGTGCAGTTTTTAAAACTGCACCAAAACTGCACCATTTTGGTGCAATGTTGGTGCAGTTTTGGTGCAGTTGTAAAAACTGCACCAACATTGCACCAACATTGCACCAACATTGCACCAACATTGCACCAACATTGCACCAGCATTGCATCACCATTGGGCACCCCGCGCATCATTAATTTTAGGTGGTTTGCCCAACGAACTGCGATTCTGCATGAGGGAACTGCCCAAAAATGCTGGCGCGTTTTAGCACAATTCCCCAAGTGACAAGGAGGGGCTCAGTGGTCAGGAGCTGGAAATGTGCAAACAAAGTGTAAGTGGCCTCGACTAGTCACAAGGAAATGGCGCAACTGTTGCGTGCTCTCATCACAAGTAATCGGCTCTCAAATGGACTTTTCTCATGCTCTCATCTCTCGTACTCTCATCACAAGTAATCGGACTCTTCGCATGCTCTCATCTCTCGTGCTCTCATCACCTCTCAAGTGTACTCATCTCTCGCTCATTTTATCAGCCTCTGCGGAGCATCTGTCTGCCGAGTTCGCCCAGCAGAAACGTGATCCTCCTGTCCGGGGATGAGCTTCGTCGCCTCCGCCTTCTTCGGCTCCGGCTCCTCGGCGTCCCCGAGCGGCGCCGCCTTCGGCGTGACCGCGAACGGGCTGGAGCCCTGGCTGGCGACTCATCCTTGACAACCACGCCGCTGCCAGTGCCCTCCTCCTCCTCATCAACCTCCTCCTTCTCCTGATCAACCACCTGATCCTCCTGATCCTTCTCCTCATCCACCACCTGTTCATCCTTCTCCTGATCAACCTCCGCCACCAGCTGTTCCTCCTTCTCCTCAGAGTCCATCTCCATCTCCTCAGAGTCCGTCTCCTCGCTGACGTGGCTGACCAAGCTCACAGGGCTCGCGGCACAGTACTCGTCGAAGGAGCACTCATCAGGATCGCCAGAGCACTCATCAGGGCCGCCAAGAGCATCTTGAAGAGCGCGCCCAATCTCTTCGTCCTCCAAGTTGTCCTCCTGGCCGTCGCCATCAGCCGAATGCCCCCGAGGGGGCGGAGGAGGCGGCAGCGGCCCAACCCAAGGAGGTGCCTCAGCTGACAGGCTTGCCGCAAGTAATGAATGCCGAAAGTAATGCCACAAGTAAAGTGAGAACCTGTCACACTCAAGTGTTGGTCGCGAAAACCAAATAGCCTTCCTGTCCCAGCAGTGGCAACTGTTGTTTGGGTTGAACAATGATAAGAACACACTTGTTGCTGGCACGACACCTTGGCCGATGCCCACTTCGGCATAGCGCCAGCATAATGAGTCGGTGCTGTTGGCGGTGGCAATGGCGCAGGTAAGGCAGAGGGAGCCGGCGGCACAGGTAAAGGCGCCACATGTCCACGAGCCGGGGGCGGCAGCGCTATCGACGGCTCCAGCGGCCGGCCACTGCTGCTAAGCTGCGGCTCATGCGGATTCGCACAAATGCAGGAGATGCCGTCGTTCATGCTCTGCTCCTGCAAAGGATTTCAAACGACTTTCAACGCCGAGTCCATCAAGTTTCTCAAGGAAAAGTCTATCACCACGTAAGTCACAAGTAATCGCAAGTAAAGACACCTCGAATTACGGGAGATACGGGGGCCCATGACAAGTGCATGATCAAACATGTGCAAACGTGGTTCAAAGCACCTGACGAGTTCTTGCTTTAAAAAAAGCATCGATGTTTCAATTGCCTGGTGAAGACCAATCTGCAAACGCGAACCCCGTCAGCGACAAACACTTCTGCCAAGGCGCATCCCCAAAGATGAGAAACATGCTCATGTGCTCCCCCTCGTTGCGGCTGTCGCTCCAGCGCCTCCTGCACGTCTGGATGCTCACCAGGTTGTAGCAGCCCATGCTCTCCAGCGCCGAGCGGATGGTCCACTTCCCCAGCGAGTTCCGCACGTTCCGGACGTAGACCCTGAAGCGGTCATCGGAAGCCATGGCGACGCGTGACCTGCTCGGCAGCTTGGGTTGTGCTGTACTGATGGGTTGGTCAGTTGGCCGATTGTGGATTGCTTGTCATGTGGTGGAGCTGGTTTGTTGAGGTGGAACTGGTTTGTGGAGGTTGTGGTGTACTTGAGGTTGATGCAGCTGCCACGTGTTTACCTGAGATAAGATTTCTTCTGGTTGGTTCGCTTGCTCTTCCTTTACTTGCGGATCCTCACAGTCTGGGATTAGATTTGAGGCAATTGGTGAGTTTGGTTTACTTGAGATTGGGTTGCCTGTGATTGGTTGAAATTGAGTTGGGTGCTTGGACAATGGTTTACTTGTGCCTGGGATTGATAGGTTTACTTGTGTTAGTGGCTTAGCTGCACGCCCTCTCTAGATGCATTTTGTGCAAACAAGGCCGGCGCGGGTGTGGGAATCTTCACACAATCCACACAAGTAAAGCGCGCAATCCACACAAGTAAAACGTCCATTTACAAGTAACTTTCGTTTTCTGTGTGGGGCCCTATAGTGGTCATGGCCAAGTCACCAGACCCCTCGCAAGTAAAACGTCAGGCAAACATTCTGCAAGCAACACCGATGTCACGACCGAAGGGGTTGGCAAGCGATGCGGCTGCTTCACAAGTAAAAGCGAGGCGGCTGCTTCACAAGTAAAAGCGAGGCGGCTGCTTCACAAGTAAAAAATGGGTGGCTGCTTCACAAGTAAAAGCGAGGCGGAAAAGCAAGGCGGCGCTTCACAAGTACAAGCGAGGCGGTTGCTTCACAAGTAAAAGCGAGGCGGTTGCCTCACAAGTAAAAAATGGGCGGCTGCTTCACAAGTAAAAGCTCCACATCCATCGCAAACGTCACAAGTATCAACTTCACAAAAGCCCCCGCGTTACACAATATCTTTCTTGCAGAAGTGGGCTTCACAAGTAACGGCTCCAAGGCAGGCTGCCGCGAGGTTTTCCATCAAAAGCCAAATCCGGCTGCTTGTGCTCTAGCGGCTCGAACCACTGCCGCTGGCACCGCCGCTCTGCACAGTGGCGTCGGAAGCCACCTTCGACTTCTTCAGCGACGCGGCGAGCGGCAACCCGGCAGCATTCATGGCATCCACCTGCTCCCCCGCCTCCTTCCACATCGCAGGGGTTGGGTGAGGGCTCTCGAAGCAAACCACTCGGCCCCGCACCCTGACATAGAGGCGCCCATCACGCACCGTCGGCAGCTCGGCCTCATCATCAGCCGCACCAGCCGCGCCAGCCGCGGTGCTCTCCATGGCTGCCCTGGCTGCCTTCGCAGCCGCATCGGCCTTGCGCATCCGAGCCCGCAGCTCCTCCTCCGGGAAGATGCCCACCAGCTCTTGCAGCTCTGGCGGCAGCGGCTCATTCTCCTGCGACATGCCTGCGAGAGGGGTGCCTGGGACAGATATGCTTGTGAGCAAGTAAATCTCTAGACATGAAAGTTGATGAAGCACCACCTCGCGACAAAGAACACACAAGTAAAGCAGTCGTGCAGAACTGGTGCTCCTAAGAACAACATGAGCTCACAAGTAAAATCCTTACGTAGGGCGCTGCTCCAAGGGCGCTAAAGTTCACAAGAAACGCCGAGAGTCGCAAGGACAAGGCCGCCGCACTTACAAGCGTCAACGGTTCCAAAGTAGAACTCTAACCCTGCAGGTGCTGAGTGAGCATCATGCCTTGCCCGTGCATGACAGAAGTCTAAAACAGAAGCTACTTTCTCGACCCGCAAGGTTCGCATTTGACACCACTGTGGGCATAGACGTGCTGGCACGTCGACCCACCCGCCCCAAATGGCACAAACACCGTATAAAGCGGTCCATAAGCAGGCATCAGTCAACATCTTTCAGGTCGTCCAAGAACTTCTCCCGAATCATCTTCAAGTCAGCGGCGTTCTTGCCTCGCTGCACCTCCGGCACCAACCGGCGGCACAGCTGCCGGTGGTAGGTCTTGTCGCAGCTGCCAATGATCAAGCGCCACTTCTTGTCAGACTGATTCCATTGGCGGATGTAGGATTTCTCCGAGTACATCTCGAGCTTGCAACTTCCATAGGTTGGGCACTCAAATTTGAAACTGGACACGTCCTCGATTTCTCCGAGTACATCTCGAGCTTGCAACTTCCATAGGTTGGGCACTCAAATTTGAAACTGGACACGTCCTCGGGAATCTCAGCCAAGGTCAGCAAACCCTGTTCCTTGCTGGGCTTCTTTGGGGAAGCCTTGTTGCGGGCATTCTTCTTGGCCATGTCTTTGGTTTTACTCTCCGTCTTCTCCTTCTTAACCACCTTCAGTGTCTTGCTTTTCTTCTTCTCAGTCAGTTTCTTTTTCTTCTTCTCTGACTTTGACACCTCGGGAACAAAGGCGCCGGCGTCCGCAAGTAACGCATTCTCCGACAAGTCATGGCTGCTGGGCTTCTCCACGTCCATGGCAAGGATCTTCGCAAAGATCGAAGGCGGTGTCTTCAAAGACCAGGAGCTTGAAGTTTTCATGGGCTGAAAAATGACGAGGTCACCAGGTATTGGCGCCGCCTGGATTTCCTGACCACTGTCCTCCTCCCCGCCTTTGATCTGGCTCTCAGCGCAGTACCCAGGAGGCAGCTGGAGCTTGTCGAGCGCGATTTCAAGCATGACCTGCTCTTCCCTCCCCAAGAGTCGCCAGCACTTCGATCTCAACTCCTCGTTCATCTTCAGGGACCTCAACATGGCCAAGAGGATTCTCACTGTTGTGTCAAGCCTGTCCATGGTCGCCTGGGGTTGCCTGTTAGGTGGCAACCACAGAACCTTGCTCTTGTACAAGAGGTCCAAGCTCGACAGCACTTTCTTCGAGGCAAGCTTCGAATTCGGGGCAAGTACCAAGAGGTCGTACAAGAGGCCAGCCGTTTTGGCCAGCCACTGAGGCTGGGGAGACGTCTGCCATGAGTACGAATGTGGCCCAGAGGGCGGCGGGCATATGAGTGCCCACAGATCCTCGCTTTTGTGGTGCTCCAAGTACTGCCGGAAAACTTTGGCCAAGTCAGCCACGGAAGTCGTAGGGTCTGCCACCAAGCGAACCTTTGAGGAAAACGATTCCCTTTGGGCCTGGCCACTTTGCCGTTTTCGCTCTTCAAGGATGAGGCTCAGGGCAGCCATTGCAGCAACACAGCCTATGTATCGGCGTAGCTCAGGCAAATGCGCTCCGGGGCAACAAGCAACGTCTAGCAGCCTCCCTCACCCGCCGAAGTAAATCTAAAGCAAGTGCATGAATGGAGGTCCGACATCCTTCCAACTTCCAAGTAACTTGTGCGTCCACAAAGGCGAAAAAGGCTGAAGACTCGTTCACAAGTAAGCTGAGACACTGGGCCCATAACCATTGCCCATGCAGACCGGCGAGCAATAACACGACCGGCAAAACAATCAGCGTTTCTTGTCACACAAGTAAGCAAACATGACCCCCGCGCCTTTGTTTCTTTTTTTCACTCATTGCACAGCCTCATCGCCCGTTGCAGCGAAAAAACGCAAAGACCTGCTTCTCTTCCATATTCACATCGAATACCAAAACTGCCAGGACAGAATTGCTTCTGAACTCCATCGCGATCACGTGAAAATGATAAATCGACTCAACTCGCAGTGCAAACGTAATATCCCGCAAAAGCGCTGACACTGGCCCAGGATCGACGTCCTCCCAGTACTCCATGGGCGGCGGCTCCTGTCCTTCTAGGCTATCGGTGTCTATCCCAACCGCCCAGGCCGCAAATATCCAGCCGCTCATGATACCACAAGCTGTGTGCTAGCCAAGAAAACTGCAATCACAGGATGTAAGCGCACAGCCTTCGAAGCCGCGACATGCGCACGTAAATCAAACGATTCATGGGGAACTCAAAGGAGGCAAGACCATGTCTCAAGTAATACACATTGTTCAGAAACATGTTCCCACTACTCAATGCTAAGAAAAATGTTTGGACTCAGGAAAAATGCGTTCGAGGCAGCTCACGAAATATACAAGAAAAAATACTGAAAAATACTGCTTTTTTTACTAGTAATGAAATTTACATTTACTACTAAATTTATTTACTAGTAAATTTACTTTACTTGGCCTAGTAAAATGAGATTAGTAAATAGTAAATTTTAGAGTAAATCGCTGCCATACTAAATTTACTACTTTTGCAGACTCAGGGTGATCGGACGGATCGGACTGCGCGGACGGAGTCGACAGATCGGACGGATCAGGCGGAGCCAGACTCATCGAACTGCTCGGACAGATCGGACTGATCGGACAGATCGCACGGATCGGACGGATCGGACCGAGCGGACTGAGCAGCCTGATTGGACAGATCGGATAGAGACGGAGTCGCACAGATTGCATCGGACGCATCGGATTGGGCGGACAGGCAGAACGGAGGGCTCAGCCACACCCACACGGATCGCACGAGGCTGGGGCAGATCGATCGGACTGACTGGTGGCGGGGCGGACAGATTGGACGGAGCCAATCTCTTGGTTGGATTGATCGTGCAGATCGGAGAGGACAGACAGATCGGACGGATCGGACAGATCGGACTGATCGGACAGATCGGACAGATCGGACGGATCGGACGGATCTGATCCGACGGAATCAGAACTGATGGACATGTTGCTACGTTGGTTGTCTCCAATTTGTGGTGGATTGGTTCTTGCGAGAAACAGCTTTTCTTGTGGCCGCCCTTAGATTATGTGAGATTGCTTTTGGTAGCCAGTGCTGCAGCTGATGCTATGTGATGCTGGTGATGTTGGTGATGTTGGCGATGGTTTGGTGGTAAGGCGGGGGGTGGTTCATTTGAGGCGGGCTTGGCCGTGCCATGGATGTAAATGAACCACCCTCTTGTCGGTCATCATCTCTTCAAGTTTGTTTGAAATAGAGCCACGGCAGAGAGCTCGGCTGAACGTGCACGTTCACAGGGTTTTTGTTTTTGGCTGTAGACTTGGCTAGCCACAACAAGAGCGTGGAGACACAGTCGAAATCGTACCAGGAATGCAATAACATGTTGTTTTGAATCTTTTGGTTTGCTGCGCAGGCATAGCAAGCAAGTGAAAATTAGTGATGGAATGTGGACAGTTTCGCTTTTTCAATTGCAGGTGTAGATTCGGTTTCTTGGCAGTGGACGTTTGAACAGGCTGCCTTTCCGACCAATCTCGGCTCCATCCGCTAAGCGCAGGCACGCTCAAGAGCACACAAGAGCACGCACAGCGTTTCCTTGCCGACGCGTCGAGCTTGTAATTGTCTTTTGTTCGGTGCCTGAGCTACAGCGTGGTGATCCTGCGCGCCGCCGGAGGAATCGGAATTCCATCCCAGCAGCACGTTCTGAACACGAGCGCGATGCTTGTTCTTTCTGACGCATAATATTAGCAGCACTCCTGCTTGTTCTGTGCCCCGTCGGTTTTGTCTGCATTCCGGCTCCTGACAAAGGCAAAAGGTGATTCAGCGCACGTCGCAATGCATCCAGCCTCACGTGCCTCGTCCAGGCAGACGGACGACGGGCCATGATGATCTGAGGTGCACAGATGGAGCGTTGCGACGCAACATTGCACCTTTCGTGGCTGTGCCACAAACACACTGGCATACGCGAAAGGGATTACTCTTCCTCAGCGCTATGTTGACTGAGTGATGACCCGAGTTCAAGGAGCGAATTACGAGATTTGCCATCAGATGTGCCAGCGCGCGCTGGCCGTCGTAGAAAATTCCTTTTCTCAAGGTAAGAATGTGCTCCCGAGAGGGGACGGCCTTAGATTGTAGACTGCCAGGGGCCCCTCTTTGCCCAACACGATTGCCACAACGGAAAGCAAAACTATGTTGGACTCCCGCAAGTGTTTGTCATAGAGCCCGCAACATGTACAGTGCAGATCGTTTCCTGCCAGATCTGCAACGCGCATACATTTACCATTCCATATGATTGCTGGTTAACGGGTTGGTTCAGACAGTTATTTTGCCCTCACATGGGCGGAGTGAATCTTTATGTGCATGATTCCAGTGCTAATTTGCTCACGGCGCGAAGTATGACGCCAAATTTTAGGACAATGATGGATTGTGGCATTTTGCTCGGCACATGGATTTGCGTGCCTTGATGAGGTCAGTGAGTACGCAGCCTTTTCGGCTGCAGTTCAGTTTTGGTGGAATTCTGGTGGCCTGTCGTTTGCAGACTGGGCAATAACACATCCAAGCTGAATTTATGCCTAGTGATTTCCAACTGGCGCTTGATCAATGAGCGCCGATCTGCAGCTGACCCCGGACGGCGGCCTGATGCTGCACGTGCGTCTGGCGGCAGCGGTGCTCGGGCGGCATTTATTGAAACCAGAGAATGGTGGGGAGTTGGATTCATTGCATTTTGTGGATTTGGAGACAGGGGATTGTGAAAACCTTGTTAATCTTTTAATGTTGCACTACCACGGAAGGAAGTCTTCAATTCTATTGTAGATCAGACCGCCGCTGGTCGTCGGGTTGTTGGAAGGCATAATGTTCGTGATGGAGAGGGAAAGCAGAGTTGCTGGGAGGTACCTGCAGTGCCGAAGTCTTCGGGGCTAGCTTTCGTGCCTTGGCGCATGTATTTTTGCGACAGAAAGTTACTGTGAGTTTCAAGCTTTTGCGATGAGGGCGAGGCCCATCGTTCTGGATCCAACATGCAAAATCGGGAAGCATGTCAAGAGCAGTGTAAGCATCCAAAAACGGCCGCTTGTTTTCAGGAATGTTGCGCCAGTTTTGAACTCCAGCTCTCAACATAGAAACGAGGGCGCATTTCCGCCAAGGGATCTGGATCGTCGCTGGGTTAAGTAGGTTGTCACAGATTGTCGATATTTTTGCTGTAGGCTGTGTTGAAAGTCAGACGCAAGTTTCTTTTGGTTTCAGCAGGTGACACAGTTTGAAGTCTTAGATCTCCAGCAGGGGCTACGTGTGAAGGAGTAAGCATTCATTGTGGACGGATGGAAGTGAATACCGAGTATGGCGCTGTTGTTTTGGATTGTCGGAACTTTGCTAACTTTTCAACGTGTGCGAGGCACTGTCACGGAAGGAAGTCGCTCATTCCGTCATAGATCAGACTGCCGCCTGTCGTTAGGTTGTTGGAAGGCATAATGTTCGTGACGGGAGGGAAAGCAGTTGTTGGGAGGTACCTGCGACGCCGAAGTCTTCGGGGCCAGCTTTCGTGCCTTGGCGCACGTATTTTTGCGACAGAAAGTTATGTCCGAGTTTCGAGATCTCTTCCTCAAGAATTCCCCGCTGATTCGGAATGTTATAATTCCCGGATGGCGTTTTAACATGATGTGTGCGCTGGCTAGCCGGAGCACTCAGGCGGCATTTCTTTTGAAATCCGAGTATGGCGGGGAGTCGGCTTCATCGCCATTTGTAGATTTGGAGAAGGAGGATTGTCGAAACTTCATCAAGCTTTGTTTTAATGACGCTTTCTAGGTGTTTGACGCACCACCTTTGAAGGAAGTCTCTCATTTCACTATACGTAAGACTGTCCTTTTGAGAGCAGAGTTTCTTGGAGGTACCGGCGGCGCCGAAGCCTTCGATTCGAGCTTTCGCGGCTTGGCATAGGAATTGTCGCGAGAGAAAGTTATGCTTCAGTCTCGATATTTTGTGATGTGCCCGAGGCTTGTCGGTCTTGATGTTATATTTGCAGTTTTCATATTGTGCATTTTTATGTCAGCCGCATATATGTTAAACATGCAAAACTGGGAAGCATGTCGAGAGCAAGGCAGCAGGTATCGAAGAAACGGTGGTTTGTTTGCAGGAATTGTTTTGCAGGTGTTTTTGAATTCCAGCTTCCAACATAAAAACGAGGGTACATTTGGCTAAGGGATTTGGATCGTCGCTCGGTTTGTCGTGCTCCTAGGTTTTTAATAAATGCGCTACGTTTGCGCTTTAGGCTGTGAGACGCAAGGTTGGATTGGTTTGAGCAGGCGACACTGTGTCAACTGCAGCAGGGGCTATGTGTGGAGAGGCAAGCAGTCATTGTGGACAGATGGAATTGAATGCCCGACATTACACATTCGCGCTGGTTGCCGGATCGTTCGGTGGCAGCTGAGATCCACCGAGGCTGCTCCGACCCCGAGGCCGAGTTCAGTTGCGTCCACATGGTCCGTGGTACTTTGGTGTAGCATCAGCCCTATGTTCAAATCTTGCTTGTTCGGGTGGGTTTGAGTCTCGCATAAATCCCGGCGGGTCCTTTTTGATTGAGGAGCATCGAGACTTGTCGGTTCCTGAGGTAGGCTCGTCACCATCGCCGGAGCGAGACGCGCCGAAGCGCAAGGTGTCAGGGGGGGCAGCGGGGCGCACGACATACGTCGACCCGAGCGTCACGATTCGATATTTGAAATTTGTGGCTTCTCTAGCGAGATCACGAAGGGATTTCACTTGAGCTTGCTTCCGACCAGGATGTTTAATGTATTTGCCTCAAGGGGTCACTCGGTTGTCGGCAGAGCCAGTGTCGTTCATCAGACGTAGCTGTCGCTTCAGTCGCAACTTGCTGCAATGGCATACATTCAGTCCGACAATCACACCAAATCACGCTCAATCACGCCCAATCACGCCCAATCACGGCATCCGACAAATCATAGATTCCGCTAAGCCCAATGTTGCTAAATTATGCTACATATCGAATGTTGCTTTGAGAGGCTACATTTGAATGTTAGTAAATACGACCAACATGGAGTGTGTGGGATTGATCCTTGTGTGCTCTTATGTTTTGTATTTTTTTGTTTGATGGGCTTCTTTCACAACTCATATCTGGATCTCGGGGCCTTGGCGGAATTTCAGTGAGAGCGAGACCTGAGAAGGTAGGAGTTTGGTTCGACATCGAGGCCACAAGAAGGCCGCACACACGGATGAGCTTTGCTTGTGACTAGGATTTTTTTTACGTTGTCCTCAAGTATCACTTCTATGCGTTGTCAAACGCATGGTGTTTTCCCATTGGACATCTTCTGATTGGCACACCATCTATCCTCCGGAGCGAAACACGTCATCGAGAGGCAGAGGGGCAGTCGACGTCGGCTCACCCCAAGCGGCAGGTGGGCCATGTGGCTCCCGTGATGTCAGCTCATCTTTGAAGATTGCTCTAGAATGGGAGCCTTGATGCGCAAACCATGGCGCCGAGCGAGCACGTTCTGGAGTTTGGGTTGTGATCCTTGTTTTTTGCAGTTGATTTCTATTTTGAATGGATCCTCTATAGGTTCTTTAGTTATGCAGCATGTTTTCTGTTTTTTTTTTTAATGGTTTTCTTCGTATTCCAAATCTCGATTTGAGAGCCATGACGGAACACTAGCGACAGCGAGGCCGGAGAAGGGTAGAGTTTCGATAGCGAGGCCACACAAGGGGGCCATTGGAGTTTGCGTGTGATAGCGACAGGATGCATGTTGCATTGTTTTTATTTGTTAATGTTGAAACGCATGTGGAAACATGAACTGTGTTTGAAATGCTTGACCATAATGGCATGTGCCATTTTGGCTCAAGCTTTGCCCTGGGTTCCTAGAACCCAATTTGTGTGAAAAAAATTGAGTTTGGACACTTTCGAACTAACCCCGATCAAGCAATGGCTTCCTCGGCAACCTCGGCCACCTCCTTTGAGCTGATTGAGGACCAGACGCTCACCGTGGAGGAGGTTGAAATGGCCAGCCAGGAGGCCCAGGAAATTCGCACACGCGAGGCGGCAGTGGCGGCCGGCCTGGTTTTGGACGAGCCCGAGGCCCCCCCGTCGGCTTCGGCTACCGACGTGATGAAGGACCTCTCCAGTGCACTGGAGCGTCTCCGTGTGGCGTTTGCCACACCGACTTCCGGCTTGGGTGCCCCTGGCCCCGCCGAGGAGGAGGACAAGGACATGGAAGATGCGGACGTCACGGAGCGGGCCACTCCACCGGAGGAGGCACAGACACCACCCACGAAGAGGCTGAGGGGTTTCGTGGCGGCTTCCCAGAAGACCACGGCTCATGTGAACAAACCGGTCTCCTTGGTGCCGGTTGAGGGCCGACCCGGTTACTTCAAGCTGGTGGACCTCCCAGACCTCTTCCCGGTCCTTCCGGCATCGGCGGCCATTGCTGAGGGACGTCACGGTGGAGGAGGCGGTCTCCCTGTTCCACAAGTTTGTCGGGAAGACTCACGGAGGACCTGGTGATTCGTATCCTGGAGGCCTATGTCCCGATGAAGGTCCAGATCCGGCAGGAGGAGGTCTGGGCCTCGCAGTTCCAGCGGAACAAGGCGTGCATTGGCACCCAGCGAATGCACAGGCTCGATGCAGGCCATTCCGATTACAAGTTCATGTGCAAGGCATGCGGCACGGGGTGGCCAGAGGCAGCCAAGCAGTGCTGGGTCTGCCCAGGCAAGGAGTTCGTCCCCTTCCAGGCACCCTCGGCCACCTATGAGGCGGACGGCATCACCTACAACCTGCTCATCGTGGAGGGCAAGCCGACCTGGATCCAACAGCGGGAAGGGGGAAGCCTGGGTGCCGCTGGCCCCGGTGGTACCCGGGCACAGGCAGACCGCAACCTGGTGGACGGCACGGTCCTGGGGAGAGCTCCTCCGAAAACGGACACGGCAGAGGAAGGACTGGCGGTTCCAGGTGGCTTCACTGGGGGAAGAATGGTGGGTGAACAAGGTAGGCACATACGGCATGGCCAGTGCCCAATCCTACTGGGGACGCCTGGCAGCCCTTCTACTCCGGGTCCTCTACGCACTTTTCCCTCAAGTGGATTGGAACTTCGTCTTTGTGGATGACTTCCTGTGGCTGCTTCGCAGCGAGGGGGCAGTAAACTTGGCGGTGGCGCTGTTGGCAACACTCCTGGCCTTGGGCACCCCGCTTAGCTGGAAGAAGACACATTTGGCGGAGGTCAACACGTGGCTGGGCTTCGTGGTCCACCCGAACATCCCGCAGGTTCTCATGGCCGCCAACAAACACATCCTGGTAATGGAGGTCTTGCAGACCATGGTGGAAGGGCAGGCGATGCACTCAAAGGACATCGAGAAGGCCCTGGGCCGCATCCAATGGGCAACTGCTGCATGTCCGCTGGCGAAGTCGATGCTTCAGCCACTTTGGGCCTGGAAGATGGCCACCACCACGGTGGGGAAACCCCCCAAGGTGGTCAGGATGCTGGCGTTCATGCTGCGGTTCCTCTTCAACACGCCCTTCGTCCAGTACTCCCCTTACTTGCCGAAGTCCTCTTGGTGGGGTTGCAGCGATGCTAGCGCCTCGGACGAAGGACTGGCATTTGTGGGAGGATGGTGCTCCAACAAAATGGAGCCGGAAAAGAAGGAGGTGTACTGGTTCCACGAGCAGATCCACGTGGAGGAGTACCCTTGGGCATTCAAGAATGGGGATCCCAAGCGGAGGATTGCGGCTTTGGAAATGCTGGGCACGCTCTTCCTCTGTAACATGATCCTCACGCACCAAGGCCCTCTGTCCTCCCGGGTCCGACTCCCGGTGGGCAGTGACAATCAGGGCAACGTCATGGCGATGCTCAACCTTGGATCCAAGAAGCCCTACACCGCGGCGATCCTGATGGAGCTGGTCTTCCTGCTCCACACCCATGGCTGCTCGCTGGCGGCCAACCACGTGCCCCGGGAATTCAACCAGTGGGCTGATGAGCTGACGCACCCAGATTTCTCTGGGTTCGACCCTTTGCACAGGGTCCCCAAACAGGAACTCTGCGAGGAGTTCGTTTTTCTCCCGCGTCTTCTGAATGGAGATGCATTTGATCTTAGCGTGGGCCCACCCATGCTCCCGTGACCGGAGCCGGTGGGTGACTCACTTCGCTGGTGGCAGACCCCCCCTGTGGCCTGGGTGCCCCGGGCCCCGGCTCAGGGGCGGGCGCTATCAGTCTGCACACCCGTTCTTCAGTTTTTGAGAGTTTGAGGTGGGTGGCCCATGGGGCCCACCCAGCCGTTGACATCTGACAGGGGAAGATGAGTCCCTGGCACCAACACATTGCTCGGATAAAAGAGTTATCGCGTGCTTGTGTGGTGCCGTTTGGTTAGCTTGCATACACAAGTAGACATCCAATCTATGTTAACGCACATGTGAGTTGTCGGCAGTCTTTGGGGTGTATATGGCTGGTTGCACTATGTCAAATCCTCCGCGTAGCCGGAGGCAGAGGGGGCATTGACGTCAGCGTATCCGAAGCAGCAGGCGTAAGGGGGCATTGGGGGGCTGCCTTGTTTTTTTTTGTTGCTGTCTGTCTTCATTGTCTTATCTAGAGTGCGAGCCTTGCCGGGCATACTTTTATGATTGTGCGAAGGAGCATAGTTGGTCCATTCATGGGTGCGCTGAGTATGTGGTGTTTCTTTATCCTTTTACGTGGTTCGACATTTGCATTGATTTTGGGGGGTCGTTAGTTTCGCGGTTGTTTTTTGATAGGTTTACTTTGCATTCCATATCTCGACCTGAGGGGCTTGACGGAAATGTTCAGCGATTCCGAGGCCGGAAAAGGCTTGAGTTTGGTTCGATAGTGAGGTTACTTACTGTAGGGGGGGCGCATGAGTTCGCTCCTGACCAGGACTGGGATGCCTTCTGTGTTGTCTTCAAGCATCCGACGGTTTCTTTCCCTTCGAAACTAGAAATCTCGACCGGAGTGCCTTGATGGATTTTTAGCGACAGCGAGGCCCGAAGAGGCGTGAATATGTTTTCGGATAGGGATCATGATTATGCACGGCCCAATTAAGCTTGGCGCCTTACATGGGGCACTGTTAAACTCTTGAGTCTTATCACGAAGACTCTTTATAATTTTAGTTTTTTTGAGGGTTGTTTACCCAGGCAGGCCACGGTTGAACAGAAGGCAGCTGAAAGCGCCCCGATCCATTTTTTAGGCCATCATCAAGGAGGTTGTTTTTGAGGGCTCATGAGAGGTCAGTTTTTGTCATAGGAGGGCGTGTGGGGCCTTCATTGGAGGAGTTGTGATTTTTAGGGTGGTTTCGTTTGGTCGGTTTTCCGAGGTTTATTTAGTATCATAGAACATATGCGGTCTGAAGATCCTTCTTGGCATGGTCATTAGTCGACAATCATTGTAAGGGTGTCTATAGAGGCCCCTTAGGTTTTTAGGTTTTCAGTTGGTTTAGTGGATGGGTTTATCAGAAAACGGACAGCCCAGATGACCCACATGAGTTTTGGTTCAGGCGGCAGCGTTCGACATCGACCTCGACAACGCCGACACTGGGCTTTGCGCGGCAGGCGGCCAGGCGAGCCGATCTGGGCCGGTCGTGTTTACATGGAACAAGCAGTTTCTGTTCGAAAGGGCTTCCTTTGCATGTCAGGTTGAGGGCCATGACCAGCGTGGCCTGAGAATACTCGAGTTTGGTTTGATAGCGGGCCGCAGAAAGTGTGACGGTCTTAGATATTCGTCCAGCGCAACTCCTTGCCCAGAGGCACAGCATACGTCGATGCCAGCGTACCCGAAGCAGCAGGCGTAGGGGGCGCTGGGCTACTCTTATTTTTGGTGTCTGTTTGTCTTGAACGTGAACCTGGCTGGGTGTACTACTATGTGTGTTTGAATGAGGATAGCTGGTTCATTCATAGGTGCACAGAGCACGTGCTTGTTGTATGTTCCTTTTTTTTCCCGACGCTTCATCTATATT
This sequence comes from Effrenium voratum, assembly GCA_963377175.1. NCBI lineage: Eukaryota > Dinophyceae > Suessiales > Symbiodiniaceae > Effrenium > Effrenium voratum. The sequence continues at coordinate 114,829 of CAUJNA010003776.1, read as the reverse complement.
TGCAGAGATGTTTGGGGTTTTTTAGTTAGGCAGCTTTTTTTTTTCTCTTCGGGCTCCTTCGCTTCGACCCTTAAGTCTTGACTGGAGTGCCTTGGTGGATTTTAGCGAGAGCAAGGCCCGAAGTGGCTTGAGATCATTTTCGGATAGGAATCCGGATTCCTCTATGATGACACACGGCCGAACCAAGCTTGGCGCGTTTGAACAGAAGGCAGCTGAAAGCGCCCCGATCCATTTTTTAGGCCATCATCATCAAGGTTGTTTTTGAGGGCCTATGAGGGGGGGGTTCATAGAGTTAGTGGAGGCCTCTCCCGTCCGCATTTTGCCATCCAGTCCTAGGGTCCCCCCCACACTTTTGGGCACAATTCAAATACGCCCACTAAAACAGCCTATTTTCAACATTCAAATTCAATCACCCACCCACTCCAACACCAAAAAACACATATTCACACACCCATCTTCATTTCTTACCCCATCTCAACATCACCCTTACACTCATTCAATAACAACAATCATAACTACATACCACCTCAACAAATCCCATCCAAAAAATCCAAGCTACATACCAACATTTTTCCATTCCCAAGATCGCAACCCCAAGATCTCAATAATTTCTCCCTTGATCCAACCTGAGACCCTTTCCCATTTCCAACAAATACAAACAGTCTAAAAAAGAACCCTATGTTCGCCCCGAAAAATGGTTAACCAATGGAAAAGGGAGAATTAAAACCGTTAACCCAAATCTTGAAAACAATCCCAGTAAAATATGGATGGCAAAATGCGGATGGGAAAGGCCTATGTAGGAAAGCACCCCCACGGCTTATACGGGAAAATTAAACTAAAATTACAACATATAAGATCTTATATGTTGTAACTATAGTATAATCAAGAACTGAAACATTCATCTCAATAATAGCTAGCCGCGCTTTCATTATCGCTAAATTCTTCATCCTCGTCATAGAAGTCTTCCGTGCTGAATATATGATAAAATCGGATATGCCATTCTGCCTCTGTTCTGAATGATTTCCAACAGTGCTCTCTGGAAGCCCGTCCTGAGCAATGCCTGTGACTTCCGAAGCAACTGCCCTAGCCTTCCACAGCAACTGCCCGAGACTTCCGAAGCAACTGCCCTAACCTTCCACAGCAACTGCCCTAACCTTCCAAAGCAACTGCCCTAACCTTCCACAGCAACTGCCCTAACCTTCCACAGCAACTGCCCTAACCTTCCACAGCAACTGCCCTAACCTTCCACAGCAACTGCCCGAGACTTCCAAAGCAACTGCCCTAACCTTCCACAGCAACTGCCCTAACCTTCCACAGCAACGGCCCTAACCTTCCACAGCAACTGCCCAAGACTTTCCAAAGCAACTGCCCTAGATGTTCAAACCTTCAGAATTTCCGATCTCAAATAAGCGCGAGTCACACCTTGGACATAATAATAGTCTTGTCCTAATTTTCGCTCAATTCTTTCGACTGTAAACTTGTTTGCTGACCACGAACTCGTTCTCTCCTTCTCACTGATCCCTTTTTTGCGGTATATTTTGACCTCATCGCCAACCCTAACAGGGGGATATTTACGGGTTTTGATTCTGTTCATCTCAAGCTTCATCTTGACCTCAAGATGGTTTCCCTTTTTGTGGGCATCGTTTGGAGTCATATCGTGGGCAGAATGAACCATTTTACTGTTGTATGTCAGCATGATCTCGGGGATATAATCAACCCATTGTATATTAACCTTTCCCTTTTTCTCGTCTGCATCAACCCTCTTGAAAAGCATGTCCTTGAACGTGCGGATGAAGCGCTCAACAAAATGAGGGTGCCCTCTTGTTTTGTAATTCTCTATTTGTTGATCCTTGAAAAAGTCAACAAGATCCTGATTGTTAAGACTCCCTTCGTCATCAGAGTAAATGAGGTGGGGCTTCCCGAGTTTGTTCAAACCTTCCATTATCCCAGCAGTGATGTCGGCAGGTTGCTTTGACATGATAGGCATCACCGCGGCTTTACGGGAGAAAACATCAATAAGAACTAAACCTATACTAAATTTTTGAGTTTGTAAATCATTTTTTGAAATAAAGAACAAATCAAGCTGAAATTCATACAGAACATGTGGGGCGATGAATGAGTTGTATCCGGATAGTTGTTTTTTCCTTTGCACATTCTCTTCAAACCACTCCTTAACATCTTGCATTGTGATGGAAGGATCCTTTTTCTTACTGTCTACTAGAGTTGTTTTTAAAGAACCAAACCCCGCACGATCGTAATACACATTGGAAATTATATCATCTTTGTTAGAACTACTCATTATAATAAAGAAGATATTTTAATTTTCTTGTTCTACTTGTGGTTCTTTCTCTGGTTGTTCTCGCTGTTTTGCTAAGTAGGTCTGGTGAATCTGTGTCTTAAAATGCGCCGCGCGTGTGTTGTGTCCATAAGTGCCACCACAAGGGCACGCGGTCTTAGCTAACAGTTTCTCTTTCTGCCTCTCATAATATTCCTTACGCTTTTCTCTGTATGTTGCTAGATTATTTTGATAAAAATGTTTGTTCCTTTCAGATATCGTATCCTTGTTGTTCTGTCTGTATTCTTTGCGTTGCTGGTTGATCCTATCTTTGTTTTCTTCTCTATATGCTTTGTTGTAGGCGCTGTGTTCCTCTTTTCTGCTTTCTCTGTATGCTTTGATTTTGTCTTGGTTCTTCATGTAATAGTCTTTATGCCTTTCTTTTTCCCTGTCGGCGTTTTGATCGCGATATTCTTTGTCACTTCTTCCAGCTACAATTTTGTTAACGCAGTCGTTGTTTTGTATATGATAGCCCTCTCTTCTGTGTAACTCCATCTGGTTAGCGCACGGATATTCTTCAACAAGTTCAATCTTGCAATTGTCTACACCAAACTCATCAAAGAGTCTGTTAGCGCTTCTGTAGCTTTCCTTGCCTCTACTGATGTGTTGGTTATACATGTATCGGTGTCTTGCCATCCTTTGACTCAACTCTTCGCAAGTGCTACCAATGTAGGCTTTACTATAGCATACATCAACGATTTTGTAAATCTTTCCGTTCTGATATTTATTCATATCCTTATTTATCTTAAGATATCTATTCTTTAAACCTGTATGTCATCACCATACTTGTAAAACATTACTTGATTCAGATCTCTAGCTCTGGTGATACAAGTAAAATACCACTCCCTCTCACAGTAGCTTTTATTCCAATCATATATCACGACATCGTCATCAATACTGCATCCCTGTTTGCTATGACACGTGTAAGCATAAGCATAAATAAAATTAGATCGCAAGTGCCATATCATACTCGTTTGTTCTTCTTTCGTCTTCACATTCTGAAGAGTTACAATGTTACCATCAAATCCTGTAATTTCATATTTGATATTGACGTGAAACGTCGTGTGTTTTGTTCTCATATACTTTCTACAAATGAGTTTATCGCCTATAACATATTCTTCGTCAATTCCTTTCATTTGTCTAATCGCATTTGATACCTTTTTGCAAGTTTCATTCGTATATGCTATGTTGTTTTCACACAGTTCAACTTTATCTGTAAATCTGAAATATTTAAGAATAATATCTACGAATGGAAGTTTATTTACAAAAATATCTTCCTTGATACATTTGAGTTTGTCTCGGTCGGCTTTATTCTTCAATCGCTTGCATTCAAAAAGCCAAATGTTGTAGCCAAATATATTATCTATACATTGATCCAAATATGTTTTATAATTTTGTGTGTTAGTGATTCGTGTAATACTTGGCAACTGGTCCGTATCTCCGGCACCGATGATAATTTTACTATCTTTATGATCTTCTGTAAATTTCTGAATTCTTGACAATACATAAGTATCATTACAAAAGATCTCATCAAACACTATTACATCAAAAGGAGAATGATCATACTTTTCCATCTTCTCATCACCAACACTGATGGCAAAAAACTTATTGACTGTGACAGCTTCACCATCGCATTCTTGGAGTAAACAATTAGTTGGCACGACAAACAAAACTCGTTTACCCTTCAGTGTTTCCATGCACCGCCCTATAGTAGATTTCCCCCCGCCCGGAAATACAGCTCTCACCATGATTGGGTTATGCTCTTGGACAATGTTCACTAATTCCTCTTGGTCCCATTCGTTTTCAACCTGTAAAGTCTTACGTTTGACAATCGCAATATCAACATATTCACACTTCTTCTGTTCATACAACTGCTTTCCTGTATGATGGATCTCATCGTGAGTCTTGGCTAATTTCCACCCACCGATCCCATCGTGAAAATCTAGCAACTGCTGAGTCTTTCTCAAACCAAACTTATTAAAACCCGAACAGTCCACGACAAAAGCGTCGCATTTGACACTCAATACCTTAACATTGTTCTCTGTCAATTTTTGATATGCGCATTGCATTTTGAAAATTATGATACTGCAATAGCATTTCTTTAATAAATCGAAACCCATTGGACAACTCGCACCTATCAACCACATTCAGAATATAATATAAATTGTCGTTTTGTTCAGATACTTCTCTATCACGGCACCACATGCCATTATCATCATATTCCTCAACCCACTTGGCAGTATTCCTACTCATCATGTTTAACTTCCCCCCTGCATCTGCCTGAAGGCTGATCGCCTCATTGAGATCATTAAAAACGAATGATCTCTGACTGCTGTTCTTACTTTTTTCCAACAAGCCAAAAATCGAGTTGGCTATTATTTTTTTAATTGCCTTGTCTTCTTCAATATTTTCGCTTATTCGCTTTCCCCAGAGTTCCTCAACCAACATTTTATTATCTACCTTGTGGATGAAATGTGGCTGTTTGTAGTGAGTAATGGACAACTCGCCAGATGCAACAAGTGGCATAAAATGCTTAAGAAACATACCATAAACTATATTAGTATCATTATTAAAAAACAGATTGCGATGTGTCAGTTCTGCTTTTACCAAATATATATTTACATCCTTGATCTTACATTTACTATTATAAGCTTTCCAATTATCAAACTGATTAAAAACTCCGATTCTGGTAATCGTATTAAATGCATCTGTAAACGCTTTGTTCATGTCGATCTCCTGTTTTGGAACATCCAATTTATCCAAGCCCTTGAATAACTCGCCTTGTGGGACGATGGTTCTATAATTATTTAAAACTTGTATATCGGTAGGACTATAATAAGACTTGTGATTTGGATTGAATAATTTCTTTTTGAATGTAAACATCGCTTCAGTCATATTGTTGTAAACCGTTTCTCTGTCTACTGTGATGTCACTATTGATCTGGTCGTCTATCAGACACTGTGACCTAATGTTTAGATATACATTATTGAAGCCCGCCCTCAATTCTGAAATAGTCCCTGCTTTGTGAACAATCTTGCATTCATACCCGATATTTTTGAAATCGCAAAATAATTTATTTAGATCATTCTCTCTATGAACTAAATCTAAAAAGTTCTTTTCCTGTTTGTCGGTTCTGTTCGCAATTGTTGCCTTAACCATTTCAAAAATGTCATCAATAGTAGAAAACATTTTGCAAATCGATGGCTTCTCTCTATCACTTATATGATAGTCGGGCCGTGCCTCTTACTACAAATGCATCATCAGTATTTTGTTTTTGTTCCAATCTTTTAATATTATTATTCAGTGTGTAGATATGATTATTTTTGACCATTGCATAAAAGGCTCTGATGTTGCGGTCAAACATCTCTGGTGAATAAGAATAAATGATTTTGCCCAGTTGGTCTATTATTCTCACACGCATTCTGTATTTTATAAATACCGGGATCATGTCATCAATTGACGCCCCCGACTCTGTGAATTCCTGTTCTGTTTTATTTATTAGTTTTAGTATCATCCCTCGCGACATTGGTTCTTTCTTCTTGTTGTTCATTAGGGTATCTTTATAATAATCTGTGAGTGTATTCAACCAACATTGATTGTCTACATAATTACCTTTCTGGATTGCTTCCATAAATGTTTCTTTCGATGTATCCAATTCGGTATACATGTAAGTATTATACATACTGATGTTTTCCGACCTTCTCAGGTTGGCTTGTCGTGGATTACTAGGCTGTCCACCTTCCACCTTTCTGGCCCTCAAGATCTTCAAGGCGCCAATATACCCCGTCTCTACGTTGTAAGCCACAGCGTTAGTCTTCTTGGTTAACCTCTTCTTCTTGTTGATCTCGATTGTTTTTTTCTGATCAACGCCAACATACCCACCCATAATATTTAGCATTGTTTCAAATTCTGGATCTTGGGCAAGTGTTACAATGAACTTTCTGAATAGATCATAATCCTTGGTTTTTACAATTCGTTTGCCTACATACTCGTCTATATTTGTGCTGGCGTTAACGGTGTATGTTCTCTCCTTACCGTCCTTTGTTATGGGGTAATATTTGAGTTCTCCGTATTCTGTTTTGTATGTGAAAGCCGGCTTTTTGTTGTCACCTTCCCTAACACCTTCGCGGTAAAGCATGACGTCTAATGTCCATGACTCATCGTTCGCCTTAGACTGCTTTACAATGTTAGTTACAGTGCTTCGTTTCATCCTAACATTCAACGGTAGATTTATACGGTTGTTTTGGATCACATCGTCGTATTTTTTGTCCCATTTCTTTTTTTCCTTTGGGGTGGTTGCATTGATAAACCCGTCAATAATAGTTGATGCGGTGCTAAACTGTGCAATTTTTCGCTGTTCATATAGATCTCTCAATTCGGTGGCTTTTTCCCTGGTATCGCCTGCCAACCTATCAATTCTTGAATTTAATGACCTGATGTTATTTCTTATAGTTTTTGACAATGACATAATATATTTTAGATATTAATTATTAATATTATTTTTTCTTTAGGTGTAATTTAGGGAAGAATTCATATTTAAATTAATTTCCTATAAAATGTCTTAAAGAAATGTTACATATAATATTATAGTAATGATCACAGACAAACACCCCGACGACTTGACACTGGAAGAAATAAAAACAATGCTGGCGTATTACAACCGACTCTATTATTATAAAGTCAGAGACGATGAAGCATACAAGGCCAAAAAAAGGCAAAATGCTTTAAACACCGCGCATAGAAAAAGATTAGATAAAATGATTAAAGAGAGTGGCATTGAAATGGCACCCGAAGAACAAAAACCAAAACAAAAATCTGGCTTCCCGAGAAAATACAAATTTGAAGATTACGGGCTGAAAATGCCGAGTGGTGTAGAATAATTGGTTTATTTAATCATTGTTTATGATTAAATTAATCATTTTTTTAATAATTTTAATTCTAAATCGTTTCTCCATGTCTTGGATCATATTATATTATTTTGACTTGTCTTTTTTCTTTATCCTTATCTTCATCATTTTCACTTTCAGCATCAGTAGGAATAGGTATTTCTGTTGGTGGTGCTATTTCATAATTCACATTTTCTTCTGACGATGATGAATGAACAGTATGTGTTGAAGAACTATTAACAGTGATAGGTGGAGAACTATGAACACTAACAGGTGGTTCTGTGTTTAACTCAACATCTTCACTAACATTTGTATTTAACCAATTCATTATGGCAGTTGCTATATCGTATGATGTTACTAATGAATTCATTGTTAAGTTAACTAACAACTCTGAACCTTGAACTGTGGTTATTGTAGTGTGGTATGTTAAATGTGCTACTATTTGTCCTATACTAAAACCTGACCTCATCATAAATTCTATAATCCGCATCAACATAAATAATTTATTTCTGTATTTATCAATGTCATCATCTTTTTTATCATCATCATCGTCATCATCATATAGATCAAGATCATATGTAAATGCTAATGCTTCTGCCTCAGCCTTGGTTATCAATTTGCTTTTGAAACTCTTTGAAGATCCACCTAATAGTTTTGTCATATCATCAAAATTATAAGTTTGTGTTGCCTTATCATATGGCAGGTCTGTTTGCGTTGCCTTGTTTTCTTTGTTAAGCGTTTGTGTTGCCTTGTCTGCCATCATAACTTCTGCGTTCATATATCTTTCTTTATTTTTATAATTCATTAAATCCATTTCATCAAAATCAAAATTATTCAACAACATATTTTTCTTGTATTTCTTCAGTATAACTGTTGTTTTTATTTTGCTTGTCATTGCTTGTTTAAGCATTTCATCATATGTAGGGCGTTTCCTTAACTCGTGTTTGAGGTTGTTAATCATTTTATATAATTATTGATAAATTATGTAAAATGATCTATTTTCCCTTTGTTGCTTTACCTTTTCCTTTCATATCTCTCCAGTCTGTCATTCTTTTTCTTAACAATTCATCGTTTACTTCTGTTGTCCATTTTCCGCTGTTTATAAGTTTCTCCACCAGTCCAACTAAATAAGTTCTACCTGTTTCCTTTTTACCTTTCCCCTTTTTCTTTGTGTTTGAATATTGTTGTTCCTGTTCTTCAGTAAGTCCTGTTCCTCTTAAATGTAATTGAAATAATATGTCTTCTTCTTTTACTGTGCTTCCTTTCCAATGGTTTATATCAGTTGAATAGTCGATGGTTTCCTTATGTGTTCTTGTTTGTCTTTGTGGGACTGTGGATGAAATGTCAGCGCTGTCCCTTGTTTGTTCTCTTCTTTCTTCTTTCCTCGTCATTAATCCTCTGTGTGCCCTTTGTATCCGTTTAACTGCTTCGTCTTCTTTCCTCGTTGTTAATCCTCTTTGTGCCCCTTGAATTCGTTTAACTGCTTCGTCTTCTTTCCTCGTTGTTAATCCTCTTTGTGCCCCTTGAATTCGTTTAACTGCTTCGTCTTGTGTCATAAGCGGTTCCAGTGCTGGTAAATCATCATAGTTGCTTGATTTTGATGATACTACTGACTGCCACTCATCTTTCTCTTCTTCTAACTGTCTTGCTCGCTGTGCTCGTTGGTGTAGATCTGCTATTTGTTCGCTACTAAGTCTTTTTGAAACTTGACTGATTTGTCGTTCGTGTTGTTCCTCTGCGTCGTCCATTGTGGCACTTAGTGTTTGTATCGATCCGTCTCTTAAATCCTCCATTTCATCATCCCTTGTCATATCAAAATGCGGGACTGTTTTAGGTTGTTCTAATATTTTTTGAAAGTGTTGTTGTCTCAAATCTACTGTATTATTATCATAAACTGTTCCTAATGGACTATCACGAAAATAATAAGCGTTTCGATCTATTACATCTCTTATATTCTTATTTTTATATTCTTCCTTTGTAATTTCCTTTATCAGTTCATTATAAGACGGTCTTAATCTTAATTGAGATTTTAATGTTTTCATCTGTGTATCGTCTAATCTCATTGGTATATAAAATTAATTAGATTATAATTTATTAATCTAATTAATTCAAGTAATTTAATCAAAATTAAAATCCTTTCTTAATTGATTGATTATTCCTTTCTTCTTCTTAACCATTTCTGAATAGGATTTACCTGTTTCACTTGATGGATGATGTCTCAATTTTTCATTTTCCAACCTTTGGATTTCATTAAAATAAGCCTGTGCTTCTTCTTGATATCTTCTTTTATTTTGAAATACAGCATAATCCTTTTTAGCGCTATGACGTTCTAATTGTTCTTGTAATTCTTTCAAGTATGTGTAATTAGGTTGGTGTGCCTTGTTGTCTCCTTCATAATAGTAATGTTGAGTTGATTTATATTTATTCTTCTTTTTTGGTTTGTTTGTTTCAAAAACTGCTTTTCTATCAATAACATCACTGATATTCGGTTTGTCTTTATTTTGTGGTTCTGTTATTCTATTTACAACGTTGTCATAAATTTCTCTACGGTGCATAAGCAATTGTTTTTTATCAATAATCATTATATAATAATAATTAGATTAAATAATTTTAATTGCTAAATTACTAATTTTCTGTTTATTTTTATTATCTCGTTCCATTTTAATATTATTGTAACGGTCTTTTGCAGTTTCAAACACTTTATTTGCTGTGCTTTCTATATGTTGTTTTAACCTTTCTTCAACTCTTCTTTCTATTTCTTGCTCATCCACTTTTGGAATATTATCTTTAACCTTTTCATATACATTATTCTCAAATTCTTTTGCTTGTTGTGGATGCATAATTTTTCTTCGAACAACTTTGTTAGGGTCTGGTTCTTTTTTAACTGGTATTCCATTACAGTTATGACGATATTTGAAAGTGTATTTTGTTAAATATTTTTTACATTTTGGACATTCCACTTTTTCAGTTGAGTATGTTTTAGATTTTAATTCTTGCTTTGGTTCGTGTTCTCCTTCTACTTTATTATTTTCTTCATTTATAATATTATTAGTTTCTACTTCTTTACTTTCTTCATTAATAATAGGTTCTTCTTTAATTTCTTCTACTTCCTTAGGTGCTTCATTATTTTCACTGCCTACGTCTATAATTTCAATATTTTTAACCATATAATTAGTATATGATAAATATTTATATTACAATATTTTAATATAATTTGTATATAATAAATAATTATATTAAAATATCTATTATATGCTTTTCTAACCTTCAAAAAATGTTAAACTAAAACTACTTGTTGTTCCATTCATATTTAAAACTCTACCCGATGCATCAGTAAATCTAAAATGAAGTCTATTCAATGAACGCATACTAACATCATTAGCATCATTTAAAATTAGTTCATTATCATATATGAGGTTGCCGAATGATGTTAAAACTGGTACTTTCTTTATTATTGATGAAGTACCAAAACTACATAACTGGTTTCCGTTACTTAATTCATTACAATGAATATAAATATTTTTAACAGGTAAAAATGATATAAATCCACTAACAAACGGGTCTGCTGTACTATTTACTTTTTCAGTAGTATTTCCTAAAATATCATTAATACTATTAGGATAATTTCTATCATAATCAATACTAAAACTAAAATTAGTTTTTAATTCTTTATCTGTATGGATTATAAAAAAATAAGAAATATAATTACAACTTATAGTTATATTATTTGTTTTTAATGAATAACTACAAGTAAAAAAATCACTATTTCCATCAGTTCCATTAGTAGCAGTATTCAATTTATTTTGTAATTCGGTTGCTAATTCACTACCTACATAACTACCTTTATCAGGTGCTACAATAAAATAATATACTGGTGCTCCTATTAATATCCCTCCTAATGTTAAATATAATCTGTTATTTAAATTATCTTCAATTGGATAAAATGAATTAGCGATAGATACTTCGTGACAAATCATTTTAGTATTTGGTCCGCATTCTTGTTGCTCTCTTAAATTAATAACAAAATCTGATGTAGATTGACTGTCATTTAAATCACGATAAGCACTGTTGATATATATTTTACGAAATCTCATTATATTTATTATTTAGAAATTTTATAATTTAATTATATATGAAAAAACATAAATATTATTTAAAAGAAGGAAAATTAAAATCATACAATCCGCTTCATCAAGGTCATAGCGAAATGTATAGAAAAATAATTAATGAAATTCAACAAGAAAAATCATTATTCAAACCTAAATATAATAATAATTTATCTGACACAGAAGGATTAAACAAAGCATATACAAATGGTAAAGGTTATTATTTGGATAATAATAAACTATATGTTGCTGGGACATTTGGTAAGTCTAATATTAAATCAAATATTAATGATATTTTAAGTGATATTACAATTCCATTTGGTTTAAGTTCATACAGTCAAAGGTATAGAGATATTAGTGATATACTTGATGAAAACCATAATGTAACCGAAGTGATTAGTCATAGTCTTGGAGCGTCAGCATCATCAAAATATATTAAAAATAATCCTAATAATAATATTAAACATTTGACAACTTACGGCGCTCCTTTTGTTTCAATGTCATCTAAAAATGATGATAGTTATACTAATTTTAGAAGTGGTGGAGATGTGATTAGTATTTTAGACCAAGGTAGTATTCAAACACGAACCAATACTTATAACCCATTAACAAATCATCAATATTCAAATTTTCAAGACCAAGGAAAAGAACCAACTGTAGGTGAAGACCCGGTTAAACTTGTGATGTAATTATTTATATAAATTATTATATAAGAATGCCTAATAATGATATAAAAAATACTATAAATCCTAAAAAGAAAGTCAGTTATGATGACATTAAAAAGATTGTAGAAGACGAACCTAATTATAAGGTTGAAAACAATAATATTAAAAATAAATCTAAAAAACTATTAAATAAAAAATCTAAAAAAGAAGTTATAGATTATTCACACTTTAAAATAAATTAATTTAATAATAGAATAATATAATAATTTTCTATTATTAAATATATAAAGATGGAAACTCTGGAAATAGATGATGTCCTTGTAGAGAAGAATTTAAGATTTAAATTAAAAGATGGCGGTTCTTATGTTCGGTCAAAAGAAAGTAAAAACTTTTATCCTTCATCGGTTTCTACTTATACCGCTGATACAAATTCAGTAATTAGATTTAACATTACTGGACCACCTAATCAATGGTTGTCCTTACCATCACTATTATTAGGATTTACTCTAAACAACACTGATAACACAGAAAATCACGAACTTAGACCAATTGATACAGCCGGTTTCTTTGATAGGGTGCGTGTGTTAATGGGTGATGTCATTGTATGTGATTTAAATTCTCTTTCTCGTGCGAGTGCTATGAAAGATGTATTAAAATCATCAGAAGAAAAAAGAATTGATGAAGCATTAGGTTTTGGAAATACTCTACTCAATCATGATGGACGGTTTTTAGTTTGTAATGCTACTGGAACTTCTACTACCCAAGCAGTAACTAGAAATGTAACCAATGGTAATTATAGAGGAATTAAAGCAGGTAAAAGTGCCAATGTCTATTTTGATTTAAACTTAAAATGTTTCAAGACTTGTGAAAACTGGATACCTTTATCTTATTGTCCAATAACAGTTGAATTATATTTAACAACTGATGTATTAAAACCAATTGTTAATAGAACAGGACTTTTTACTGATGCAAACACAAGTGTCACTTGGTCAGTTACAAAACCTTTATTCAAAGGAAATGTTTATACTATTGATGATAGTTTATATGCCGAATATGCGAAAATTTTAGAAACTGGTTCTCTTCCTATTACTTTTGAAACTGAAACCCTACAAGAACAAACAGCATCAACATCAACTGAAATATTCACAACTATTGTCCGCAATGTATCTAAATTAAATAAACTGTTTATTTCTTTTTCAAATGCGACTCAAAAGGGTTATGTAGGCGGATACGGTGAATTATTGAAACCATATAACTTTATGTATCATCCACTGGCACATGTAACAAATGACCTAGGATATTATGACCCAGAGCACGATTTATCTGCTTCTTTGGTAATTGGTAATCAAGTTATCCCAAGCCAGGAAATTCAAGGTATTCGCGAAGCATATGCCCATCTTATGCATTGTGCTGATAAACCAATGTTAGTTAGAGCAGAAGATTACAGGTCTCACGCTTTTATGTATGGGTTTAATTTGCAGAAATTAGAAAGTGCAAATTATACTGGTATGAACCTTAAAAATAATTCAAATATGGTTGTTAAAGTGAAAGCGTTGGAGGGTTCAACATTATATAGCGCTCCTGGTAAAATGGCCGAGAGAATTTATATGCTCTTGGTTCATGAGTGCATTCTTGAAATCCGTTCAAATTCTGTAACATTTTATGATTAAAATAAAAAATATGATATTATTAATTTTCTAATTAATAATATAATATTATGAGCAAAAACTTAATGAATATTTTGATATTACAGCAAATAGAATTAGGCAAGTAAAAGATGGAGCAGTCAATGATATAGAAGACCTTTACGCGAGTAAATCTGACATTCAAACAGTATTAGATAGTAAAGCAGACCAAGCAGACACCTATACAAAGGAGCAGATAAATGCTAATTTTTATGATATAACTGAAACATATGACAAAACAGAAATTAATGTATTATCAAATAATATTAGTTCAAATTCTTTTTAATAGGTAATCTGACAATAACTTCAAATACAAATTTTAATAATATTTCATCAAATACACATTTAATAAATAATTTAAATTCTACTATGACAACTAATTTTAATAATATTTCTTCAAATACTAATTTAATTAATACAAATTTTAATAATATTTCATCAAATACAAATTTAATAAATAATTTAAATTCTACTATGACAAGTAATTTTAATAATATTTCTTCAAATACTAATTTAATTAATACAAATTTTAATAATATTTCATCAAATACAAATTTAATAAATAATTTAAATTCTACTGTATCAACTAATTTTAATAATATTTCATCAAATTCTCATTTAATATCTCAATTACAATCAGGTTCATTTGATAGTAATTTATATTACAATAAAATAACAACTAATAATTTATTATCAGATAAATTAAATACATCAATATTAAATAATACATTAATACATAATATAACAACTACTCAACTTTTAAAATAGCAAATTTTGGAAATTATAATAATTTTTATGAAATGTATAATAATTATTTTGATAGTTATGTTTATGGAAATTTAAGTGGAGCAACTATGTTTTTAAATCAAAGAGGTTTTGGAGATGTAGAAATTAATAATTCTTCAACTTTTCAAAATGATAAAATAATATTAAATCATAATACACAATATTATCTAATTTACAAGTATCTGGTTTATTTTCTTGTTCGTCTATTTTAAATATAGCAGGTTCTGATGCTAGATATGTTTTACAATCAGATGGATTAAATGGATTAATAACAGGAAATACAAATACAATTAATTCAATAATTACTACTAATAATTCACAGGATACATCATTAGGTCAAAAGTTAGATAAAATAGATACTAACGCTCAATCAGTAGCAGGTGCTATTAATTTTAGTGATAATACAACTTTACACAGTAATTTAAATATGTTGACTACGGGAAGTATAATATGTAATAAGTTTAGTACTACACCTTCGCCTAATTTAGGTTTGCAAATGACTTTTCAAATGTTTAATAGAGAGTTCAATATTAATAGAGATGGTAGAATGTGGATGAGTAGCGCAGGAGGTCAATGGGAAACGCAAATAGGAGATGCTAATGTTGGACGTGTGTGGGTTAAGGATAGATTCGGTTTAGGTGCTGTTGGTGTTAACGGTTATGTTTTAAACTGTGCCGGAAAATCGAGATTTACTGATGCAGTTGATTTTATAGGAACTGACAAGGCAGTAAATCTTAACAATGGTTCATATTTGAATTTTAATAATAATGGTTCAATACGAAGATATACACCTGATGCTATAGAAGGTTTATATATGTCTCATAATGATTTTGTTTCTATTTCTATTGGCGATGTTAGTAATGCTTCTAATCAGTTTATGATGTGTGATGGATTAGTGAATAAAACTATTTTTAGTAAACCTATCGATGTTTTAGGAAACATTTATACGAATGCTAATGTTAATTGTGATAATGTTAATATTGCTACTGATGGTAAATTAACAATTGATACAAATTGTGAATTATATAGATATGTTAGTACTTTTTCATCTTTTGATATGAGGAATAGTGATGCTAATTCTTCAATTAGATTTATTTGTGGAGACCCCGCTGTTCAGTCTAACATAGTCGGAGCAGTTAATATTACCAGTGGATGGACTTTTAATACTGCTACTGTTGATGTTATGGGTAATTTATTTGCTGATGATGTTTATGTTAAAACTAATGGAGCATTAAGAAGCAATCATTTAGCACCTAACGGAGGAACATTAATAACCGTTGATACTAACTTAGCAGTTCAAAATGCATATTTAGCAACTAATACAATACAATCATTTGATTTAACAACAGTTTCATTTTTAAATGATATTTCCATGACTACTGGCACAGACATAAAGCTTGGTACGAGTGAAATATCAACTTATTATGATGGAACTAATTTATCAACATTTGATGTAATATTCAGAACGTCAAATACAGCTTTTAGAGTTTCAGATAGTTCAACTACACCTTCAGTTTTATTATCTATTGATAAGACATTTGGAACAACTGTAAATACTGGAAGTTTTACAAATAATGCCTCATCAACATTCAATGAAAATATAACAGTTGCAGGAACGAAGAAATTGTTATGTAATACACTTGAACCATCAACAGGAACTAATATAGACTTAACAGCAACGACAGTAACCATTAACGGAACGTTTGTGGATTCATCGTCAGCATTATTAAAGTATGATGTAGATTTAATAAAATCAAATTGTGTTAATGTAATTAAAAAGTTCAAACCAAAGAAATTTAAAAGAAACGATAGAAACGATAATGGAGCAGTTCATATAGGGTGGATTGCTGAGGAAGTGCAAAAGGCATTACCGAAAGATGTAAGCAATGTAGTTTCTACAAGTCGCGAATATTTAGGAATTGATTATACAAAAGTTCCAGTCATTTTACATAAAGCATTACTTGAAGTAATAGATAAAGTTGAAAAGTTGGAAAAGGAAATTGAAAAAATGAAATCTAAATAATTGATAATACGAGTAGATATTAACAATTATTTATTGTTTATAAACTCATTATGTTTTAAAGAAGAAAAGTGCCGGTTCAAATGCTTCTTACTTACAACTGCTCCACATTCACATATGGTTTTTTCTTTCATTTTTTCTAATATAACATCTCTATTTGTGTAATGGAAATCTCTTGATTTTTGCTTAACATATTCTTTCTCTAATTGGTATTTTTGCTTTTTTGCTTCACTAACTCTCTCCTTATTTGTATTATACCAATTGTGTTTATATTCTTTGACGCTTGGTTCAATCATTGGCATTGTTCTATTCAAAGAAGGTTTCAATTCTTCAATTAACTCTCTTTCTCTTTGTCTCGCTTCAAGAACATTCTTACAACATACTGACTCAATTAATACCATATCAAAATTGTCATATCCTCCATTGTCTTTTATAAACGAATATAAATAGATGTGTTGTTTTTTACTGTTTAAATTTTGACAGTCATATTTGTGCTGTTGCTTTCTATGCTTAAAGCTGGTAGTGTGTCCTATATAAAAATCTTTAACTTCTAAATCTCTACAAACAATTTTATAAATACAAGTATTAGAATAATCAATTTCTTTTTTGGGCATCAGGTATTATAGAGTATTATAAATACCCCTTTAAACTATTTTATAATAATCTAAATAATAATATATAATGGGTATTGGTCAAAGCAAAAACGAAGAAAATAACAATATGGAAGACATTAAGAATTTAAGAGTAGATGAAAAAACGAGAGCGGATACTTTAATAATAAAATCTATTCAAGAATGTGTAACGAGAATAGAAAAGTTAGAAAATCAAAAATCGGACAAACTATTATATAAATTACCTGCGTTGAATTTATGCAACGCTTCATTGATTTAAATTAATAATATTAATATGATTCATTAACATTATTAATTAAAAAATATGAATAACATTTACTAATAAAACTTTGTCTTTCTTAATTGATGACTTTAATAGTTATTTTTTTCACTTGTAATGAAATAAAATTAGCCACATTGTCCCTATACACTAAATTAGTTTTATAAAGGTCTTTATTAAGAAAATAATAAATATCAAATAAATTATTTGATGTTAAAGTACGATTACGAAGATGATTAAAAAAAGTAAATGAGGTAGATGTAACAAATATATCATATTCAATTAATAATTTTAATGGTTTATGTTTTTGATGTAATTTATCTAACTCACTTAAGTTAAAAATATATGATATGCCGTTTTTGATAATATTTTTCATAATGATATTATCAATTTCAAAATACTGTGAATTCTTTAATTTGTAAGACTTATACACTGGTTTAAATTTATTAATATAATTTTTAATAATACTATTATTTTTTATTTTTAATAATCTAACATCACCTAAATTATAAGATAATACAAGGTTTTTAATTTCTATTGGTAAATCATAAAATATCATATAATATTAATATATTTATTTTTTTAATTAGTAATTTTCAAATAATGTGAAAAGTTTTTAAGAAACATACGGTTTGGGTCTTTTTGGAGAAGGTCAATATACAAAAAACTATGTGGTTCGTCAGTAGCAGTTTCATATAAATCATAAATTACTTTCTTGCTTTCGTGTAAGTTGTTTCTTCTAACAATTGCTGATAGTTCATCTTGTAGCAACTCAATTTCTTTAAAATTTCTCACTTTATAAAAGAACAAATGTGTAGCATTTACTCTAATTAATGGTGGTATTGTATTAAATTTCTGAATACTTGTTATTACTGATATACCGTTATGGCGTCCTCTTACATACAATGAGTTTAACAGTTTGTTATGTCTCGCCACCTTAGGGTCATCACTTATATCATCCAAAATAACCAATATGGAAAACAATTTCCTTAATTTGTTTCTTTTACTATATTCTGTTATTTTGTGTTGTGTCTCTATCACTTGTTCTAAATCTTCTGCCTTAAACTCTTCAAATAAGTAAGGTTCTTTTTCATTATCCACCTTCATTTCTTCTTTTATATATTTTTTAACGGGCAACCACACACTATCAACATTGATTGAAGGAGACCAAATATATATTCTTTCAAAACAGTTTTTGTATATATCAAGTATCATATTAATCAATAAAACTGTTTTACCGCTTCCTGACGGTCCAGTTATGATACTTCTGAATGGCAATTTAGGGACGACCTCGTGCTTACTTTGCTTAAAGTCATATTTGATTTCATCAATTGGTTTTACATCAGGCATAATAAAAATAATATTAAAGACATTTAGAAAATAATTTAATATTTATTGTTTTATATGGATAGAAGTTATTCAGATTATATCAATATAATAAACGAAGTAGAAAATATAGAACAAGTTGTTATAACTAATAATAGATTTAAGAAAGTATGCTATTTTGTTTTAGAATTAATTAAGTTTGTGATACAATATATTAAAAATATAAATATTAATATAGATGGGGAGAAAGAAAAAGAATAAGACAGAATCAGTTGTTTCTTCAACCGATGAAGAAAAAGAAGAAATTGTTAAAGAAACATCAGTTATTGAGTTTGCTTGTCCAATGTGTAAAAAAATCTTAGAAATGAAAAATGAATTAGAAATACAAAAGAAAGGAAACTTGTAAATGTTCGTGTATTCCAACAAGTTTCAAAATAAGTAGAAATGATAAGAAAATGAATATTGATAAAACTAAAGACAGTATAAACTTAGAAACAGATGTTCATAATATTGCTATCAAATGGGGGAGACATGCATCGCCATCCGATAATGGCGATAAGGAAACTCAGGAAACTGTTAAACAAATGATGAAAAATTAGTATTTAAAGAGTAGATTAAACATAATTTAAACATTTAGTTTTAAAAGTTTTATTTTATAATATAATATATATATAGTTACATGGATGAAGGATTAGAAAAGATGGTTAAAAAACTGAACAAGGTTTTAGAACAGAATAAGAATATTTTAGAAATCTTGCAAGAAATGGAAAAGAAGAAACCGCTAACAAACAGTTATCAAAGTAAAGAAGTAGATCGAACCAATGGTGAATATAAAAATAAAAGAAATATTTATTTAAACAAACTTAATAACAAAGAAATTAAAGAACCGAAGGCTTCAACTATGACATTTTATCAAATTGACTATGATGAAGATACAGGGGTTTATTCTTGATTGAAAACATTTTTCTCTGAAAATCCGTTTAAAGACATATTGGCATAACTAATATTATGAGTTCTACAGATGACGAAGAAGAAACAGGATGCACAATGGTTTATCCTTGCAGTAAATGCGACGAAGCAAAGCCAAGAAAGGATTTTCACAAAATGTATGATAGAATTAAAATGGAAGAGATATTTTACAAAACATGTAAGGAATGCAGAGACAAAGTAAAAGCAACAAAAGAGTTAAGGAAGGAACAGAAGAAACGAATACAACCCCTGGAAATACATAGATTAAAGCCTTTGATACCATAGTTTTGCTATACTTACAACATGTAAGATCTTATATGTTGTAATTATAATTCGCTTGATTTAAAAGTTTCCCTGAAAATGTATTTAAAGAAATATTACCTTAATATAATAAGAGGAAAATGAACGATGATGAAATCAATAATTATATCAATAAAAAATGCTATGATTGTTGTCACTTCAAAAAAGAAAATATGGAATTGTATAAATTAAATTTACCTAATGAAACAGTGAATAATATTATTAATTATTCAATGGATGAAGAAGATTTATGTAAAATTTGTAGAAATTGGAGATATTATCAAGAATTAATCAGATGTCTGTTGGGAATAAAAAGAATTCGACATAGAAATGTAGAAGATGATATTTTAATATTTCTAACTGTAAATAAAATACCACCTTATGATTATGTTAAACAGTTTCTTAAAATTAGTAAAAAAATATGGAATGATGGATGATATATTATGGTTGTTGTGTTATAGTCAAGATAAAGGAGAAGATGTTAAAGAAAATATCAAATTATTTATTGAAAGTAAAAAGTTTAATGTTCAGAATACAGTGAGAGATGTTAATATTATTTTTAAAATGATGTATGAAAGAAGAAAGATTTGTCAATTAAATTATTATCCTGTACTGAAATTATAATCATACTATAATAATAACATGTAAAATCTTATATGTTATAATTATAGTGGTAAAAATATTTCTATAAATATATAGTTTCTCTGAAAAAGCGCTTAAAGAAATATTACCTTAATATATTAAGTAAAGTATGCGCGACATTAATAATCTACCATTGGAAATTAGATTGAATATTATGTCATATCACTGTTATGATATATGTCCTTACAGGTTTAATGATATTCTTAAAAACCATTTTCCAACTTGGGAAAGAGTAAAAAGAAACCCATTCTGGGCAATGACTTTTCCTGAAGCATTGGATGATACCAAATCTGACTATGAAATATATTTAGAATTGAAAGCGTTCTATAATTATTCCTACATATATGATATTGAAAATAAATTTAAACAGCTCTGGTTCATTGATAGTATTGATGACAAAAGAAAACACTTGAGAATTGGTTATTACGACGCAATGAGAGCACTGTTGGAAATGATGCCATTCAGAACAGAGGCAGAATGGCATATCCGATTTTATCATATATTAAGCACGGAAGACTTCTATGACGAGGATGAAGAATTTAGCGATAATGAAAGCGCGGCTAGCTATTATTGAGATGAATGTTTCAGTTCTTGATTATACTATAGTTACAACATATAAGATCTTATATGTTGTAATTTTAGTTTAATTTTCCCGCATAAGCCGTGGGGGTGCTTTCCTACATAGGCCTTTCCCATCCGCATATTGCCATCCATATTTTACTGGGATTGTTTTCAAGATTTGGGTTAACGGTTTTAATTCTCCCTTTTCCATTGGTTAACCATTTTTCGGGGCGAACATAGGGTTCTTTTTTAGACTGTTTGTATTTGTTGGAAATGGGAAAGGGTCTCAGGTTGGATCAAGGGAGAAATTATTGAGATCTTGGGGTTGCGATCTTGGGAATGAAAAATGTTGGTATGTAGCTTGGATTTTTTTGGTGGGATTTGTTGAGGTGGTATGTAGTTATGATTGTTGTTATTGAATGAGTGTAAGGGTGATGTTGAGATGGGGTAAGAAATGAAGATGGGTGTGTGAATATGTGTTTTTTGGTGTTGGAGTGGGTGGGTGATTGAATTTGAATGTTGAAAATAGGCTGTTTTAGTGGGCGTATTTGAATTGTGCCCAAAAGTGTGGGGGGGACCCTAGGACTGGATGGCAAAATGCGGACGGGAGAGGCCTCCACTAACTCATAGGAGGGCGTGCGGGGCCTTCATTGGAGGAGTTGTGACTTTTAGGGTGGTTTCGTTTGTGAGGCGCTTGGTCGGTTTTCAAAGTTTTTTCGGTATCATAGAACATATGTGGTCTGAAGATCCTTGGGATGGTCATCAGCCGACAATCATTGTAAGGGTGTCTATAGAGGCCCCTTAGGTTTTTAGGTTTTTAGTTGGTTTAGTGGATGGGCTTATCAGAAAACGGACAGCCCAGATGACCCACATGAGTTTTGGTTCAGGCGGCAGCGTTCGACATCGACCTCGAAAACGCCGACACTGGGCTTTGCGGGGCAGGCGGCCAGGCGAGCCGATCTGGGCCGGTCGTATTTACATGGGGCAAGCAGTTTCCGTTCGAAAGGGCTCCCTTGGCATGTCAGGTCGAGGGCCATGACGCTACGTTGGCGACAGCGTGGCCTGAGAATGCTTGAGTTTGGTTCGATAGCGGGGCCGCAGAAAGTGTGACGGTCTTAGATATCTGTCCAGCGCAACGCCTTGCCCGGAGGCACAGCATTCGTGGATTCCAGCGTGCAAGCAGCAGGCGTAGGGGGGGCGCTGGGCCAGTCTTATCTTTGGTGCGTGCCAGGCAGGGTGTACTGTTATGTTTGTTTGAATGAGGATAGGTAGTTCATTCATAGGTGCACAGAGCACGTGCTTGACTTTGTTGTATCTTCCTCTCTTTTTTTTTTCTCCACGCTTCCTTTATATTTGCAGAGATGCTTGGGGTTTTTTAGTTAGGCAGCAGTTTTTTTGTTCGACGGGTTCCTATCCCTCGACCCTCAAATCTTGACTGGAGTGTTTTGATGAGTTTTAGCGAGAGCAAGGCCCGAAGTGGCCTGACATTGTTTTCGGATTTGAATCAGGATTCCTCCATGACTACACACGGCCGAACCAAGCTTGGCGCCGCGCACAATGAAGACTGTCCATGGCCACGGTTGAACAGAAGGCAGCTGAAAGCGTCCCGATCCATTTTTTTAGGCCGTCATCAAGGAGGTTGTTTTTTTGAGGGTCCATGAGGGGTCAGGCTTTTTTTCGTCGCAGGGCCTGTTGTGGGGCCTTCATTGGAGGAGTTGTGATTTTTAGGGTGGTTTCGTTTGTGAGACCTTGGGATTGCTTGGCCGGTTGTACGGGAATTCCTACGCCAGCGCAGAACGTTTTCATGCATCATGCTTGCGACTAGAGATTGGCGTTTGAGGTTTCACAGGAATTTTTGAACGTAGGAAATGGGCGGTACGGTTAGCCTGCACTTGCTCATCAGTGTGCTGGAAGCCGATGCGGCCGTGCCCATGGGTTTCTCAGGCGGTCCCGGACTTGGACTTGAGGATGTGCTTCAAGTGCGGCAGCGTGTGCTACGATCGCAAGGGCCGCTGCTTGAACAGAGGCTGCGTTTCTCGACTGCCAGAAGTTAGGGAGAGCATCATAGGCTGTGCCCGAACTGGAACCCCTCAGCCAAAGAGGAGTCGTTTTCATGCTGAGCTAGTTTTGAGGTCCAAAGCTGTTATGATATTGGAAACTAAATTCTTACCAACTGCAAAGCCAATGTGTGCTTGGGCTGAGACTGCGTGCCGAGGTTTTGCACCACCGTCGGGGCAGCCGAGGGGTCAAGAGAGCTCAGTGGCAGGCTCCTTGGCTATGTGGAGCTTCTTCCGGCACTGAAGAAAGAAAAAAAAGAAGGGGCAAATGATGTATTTGGTGGCGGGCGGGGGCATACTTAGAAGACCCTACCTCGTGCACCCAATACTAGCGTTGCTCCGGCTATGACAGGGTATGATGTCAACACTAGAATAAAAACGGAATCGGCATTTATCCTGGACAACCAGTTTTTTCCAACACCACCACAACTGCAAAATGCAGTGGCAAAGCGGCTTTCCGAAGTGAAGTTTTCGTGGGTGTAGATAATGTCCTGGACCGAATATCCGGTTGTGGTTTAAAGGTATCAAGTCTTTTCCCTTGTTTAAAGCAGGAGGCATTTACCATGGGAAGCCGGCTTGAACATATGGAAAGTGAAGCGGGGGTTAGAGTAGAGGCCGTGTGATTCTTGTATTGGAGGTTGGCTAAACATATTGTTTGTTCTTGTTTTAGGGGCCCACAAGTTTGTTTTGGTTTCGTTATGGTTTCCCTTTAAGACCACCAAAAAGAAGTACCCTCAAAAATAAAGACACCCAATGTGAAATGGAATCCAATGTTGCCAGGGGCTTG
This sequence comes from Effrenium voratum, assembly GCA_963377175.1. Lineage (NCBI taxonomy): Eukaryota > Dinophyceae > Suessiales > Symbiodiniaceae > Effrenium > Effrenium voratum. The sequence continues at coordinate 90,813 of CAUJNA010003776.1, read as the reverse complement.
TCCGGGTCCTGAACAAAACTGTCCGTAGAGAAACCGCAGTGGCACTTTGGGACATGGAGACAGATGCAGAAAGAAATTCCAGCCTTTGTGGTTTTACTCGTGGGTTTGGTGTGGACTCCTGAGATTTCGGAGAAAAGGAGGCTTAAGGTTGGTTCCCATGTTTTTTTCTATACGGGAAGTGGTTTGTTGGAGTTGGTAACTACTCCGGTTTCTGGACGCAACAAATCTTTGGGGCAGATTATTTCCGTAGACAATCAGTTCAGACTTTGTTTGACCCGTCTATTCAGGAAGTCAGCTTCAAGTGACATCTGGACATGTTTGTCAATAAGCTTTATACACCCTAATTTACGTTTCCATTTACTAGGGCTCCGTTCAGGGTATCTACGTTTGATTCATAGCCATCTTTCATGTGTCCTGAAACCGTGTAGTGTTGTGTCTTTAAATAAGGAACGTTTGGCATCACAGCAAGTGCCCACCAAGCCTATACGACTTTCATATCCTTTCTAAACCCTACTTGCCCAAAGCCAGCCTTGTGACCTTGGAGTTTCCCCTTGTTGGTCGACTTTTAGTCATGGCATCAAAAGGTCAGCTAACGTTTCATTTTTGGGTCTGAGCTGTGCAACTGAGAATCCGATGTCATGATATGTGTTTGTTTTTTGAGGGTACCCTTTGGGAGTGGTGTTAAGGGGATAGGGAATCCAAAAAAATCGGTTTCCAATTTTCTCACTTTCGGGGTTGACGTGCGTTTAGATCCGTTTAGAACGAGTGAAGAGACTTTGGCCGACTGCCCACGCGATGTCTCTGCGGTCTACACACTCGATGTCCGGTTACTCGTCCGGAGCTGAGGCGAACCGCTCCTATGCTGGACCCTGCCCAGGGTCCGAGATGGATTTCGCAATCTCCGAATACCCTGATCATTGTTTTTCAGTCCAGACCGAATCGACCGGATCTGACCTTTCGGTATTCCCTGGTTTAGTTTATTTTTAGTAAAGGTCTCAAAAGGTTATCACTTTTATTTTTAGGTCCTTTGGGCAAGCAAGTAGTCCGTTCGGTGTTTATGGCTCTTCCGGTGGGAGAGTATCTGGTTTTTTATGGGTTTCCGGTCCCATGTAGAGGACCTTCTGATCAACCTCCATTTGCTTTATGGAAAGCTGGGTTGAAACCAGGATATTATGGGCAAGAAAGGGTAACACATGTGCGCGGCAGTTAGTTCGGGCAGACACTAGAAATAGTAGAATGCAATTTCGCTTCAGGTTTTAGTATGAAATAAGTGTTTAGGCTACAGACACCTCGTGGCGTGCCGACCTGGGTAGTTTGAGGGTCCAGGTGGTTGAAAAAGAGTTGGGGTTGTCCCATTGCGGGGGTTTCACTTTAGGGTGAACCAATTATTGCACATGACTGACCTCTCGCAAGTCACACTCCCGGCAAATTTTGATTTTGGGCGGAGGTTCACAGGAGTGGAATTTCTTGTAGCTAGATTGGTTTTACCAATACAGTTGTGATGTTTGATATTGGCCTTACTGCAATCCCTGTGCAAACGGGCAGTAGGACCACCTAAAATAGCCAACGGGAACAACTTACCAGCACCCGCCCCCCCCCCAACCACTGCTGTTTGGACATCACCTGTCTCTACTCCTTGCTTGGTGGTGATGGAAAACCACCACTTGAAACCCATGATTTGGGGTCCTAAAACGCAGCCTCCCGTGCTACGGATGTATTCACTTCCAATCCACTGGACAAGTCACCGATACATCCTCTCATTTTTGGTGGGTGATTGGCAACACAATGTCCTGTAGAAAATCCTGCTGGCTTCTATGTTGTCAACAGTCACTGGGTTTTGGGTGCTTCGAAGTCTCAAACTTGTGAGGAACATCGTGAGTTTGGGCGACGTGCCGACACAGGCGGGTCCTCGGTTTGGTGTGGCATCAGATAGTTTTTTCATAAGCCTCAAAGGTGGTGATCAACCTCTTGTTTAGGGGGCAAGGGCAACCCACAAACTTGCGAGTACCCCTGCAGCCTTCAAAAACTATTTTTGGTTACAGGGTATGACATCATGGCATCCCTTTATGGAAACCTAGATCGTTCAAAAAAATCGTGTGCGACCCAAAAAAAGGTATTCGGAGTTGGGAATAAGGGAATAAGGATGCCGGCACGGACTTCTTAAACAAGAGACAAAGTAAGAGCAAATGATGTGTTTGGGTGGGAGCATATAAGATGCTTGGCGTGGGCCTCTTTTAGGATCAATAGTGCCCCGACGTCTAGGCCGCAGAGTACTTCAGTTTAGGCTCATTCCCCTCAAAAGCTCTACGAAGGCTTATCCCGATGAAATCAATAGCCTCATCGCGCAGCCAAACTTGCATGAGCCATCTTGCACGAGGAGGTATCGCATGAAAGCAACATTCACTTTCCATTATGTTTTCGGGTCACCCGTGGTGTCACTTCGTTCTATGCTGGTCCAAACTGCAAGTAAAGACAAAGACGGAAACCCGCGCTTCTTGGCATTCGTCGTTTGTACTTCGTTAGGCGTCTCGGTGCTGAAGATAGCCCATGCTGCCCGTGAGCTGCTGAAAGTGAGAGCCCGTCCCGGATGGCCATGCCTGATTTCGGCAAGGGATCTCAATGCTATCGAATATGCTTGGTAATCAGATCAGATGGGTTTCATTGCCTCTGGGTTTTCTAGGTTGACATGCATATGTTCGCAAGTGAACGGGCTCCTTCCAAGCTTTTTAAAGCGGTAGATTCTCGGGCCTGAAATGAAGAAGCTCCAACCTCTGACTGGCTTGAACAGCTCCAGCTTCGCGTGCGTCAAGGAATCTGTGTTTGTCCCGCCTGAACGGAGGTCCTTGTGTTTCTGAAGATAAGATGACGATGCCGGTGTCTTTTCCGCTGCCAAAAACAAGGAAACTGCCTGCAATGCACCTTTTGGTTCAAAAAGTAGATGTCTTCGGTTTGACTGTTTTGTTTTGCGGCTTAAAAAAAACACGTAAATGACCCCTCAAAGGGGTCCCAAAAGAGGGTTCTGGTTGAGCAAACGTGGAGCAATTCGACGGACGAGGGGGAGGGGGGAGGGCTCACGTCCATTGCAGGTTGTCTCTAGAACACGGCAGTTCTTGTGTTCTATTTGCTTGAGAATATGGCTGCTGATCGATGTTGCTTTTGGCGGGATCCTATCAGCCTTTTCCGTTTTTTTTGCCGGGAATTTGGTTTTTGGAGGTCATGAATTGCTTTCGTCAACACTTTGGGAGTGAATATTTGGCGTGTCTATGATAATGGGCGCCGGGGCAGCCCACCCACTCTTGCCACGAACGGCCGGGGCAGCCCACCCACTCGTGCCACGAATGGCGCTGGCTCCGGATCCATTTCGCTATTGCCGGCTCTTTCGTTGCGCCGACCGGGCACGGCTCAGTGTGCGGGCATGTTGTCTTGAGTACTCCTGCTTGAAAGCGAGTCTAGAAGGACAGCACTAATCTTGGAGGTCCTGAAAGCTGACATCGTAGCACGTCTCGTTTGTGCCCTGGGGGAGAAACGCGGGTATGTTTCTTTATGTAGTAATTAACGATTTTCTTGCCGCGGGGCAAAACAGGGGGTAGCCTCAAAGCAAGACAGGTTGTTTTCGAATTCTGGATTCGGCCCATCCACATTGGGGCCATCTACTTGGAGAATACCTTCCAGAAGGGCATCTCACACTTTTCTTAGGGTTGCTCCGAACTGCACCGCACCACAAGAGCAGACAACTGGTACGTTTTATCTTTTTGCAGGTGCCCCCTTTGCAGAATATTTGAGAAGGAGATCGCCAAGTAAAAGCCCGACAAAGAGATATTTCCCACTAGCGGAGCGCTCCTGAGTTCGAAGTGATGGGAGCGTCCGCGAAACGCTGCGAGCCGTCTCCAACACCACGGAAATTCCCGTGCGGGACTCAAGGTCCAGTTGAAGCTCGAGTTTCGGGTTGTGTCAGCTGTGTTACGTCTTATTGCATCCGCCTTCAGCCTTTTGTTTGCTTTGAAGTGCGCGGTGGTCACCAAGAGGGAAAGTTGTATTCTCCTTAAACTGGGACTCCCCTATGTAAGAAAGGAGTCACGACTTGCACGCAGCGGGCGGCCCCAAGCCGTGTCCAATTTCCGGAGGTATGAGCATAGGAGCATGGGCGGGCTCGCGTTTGTTGACGGCTTGTCTCTAGAACATGGTAGTTCTAGAATATCTAGAACTTCCTGCGTTACGGCGGAACTTCCCGCCGCATTCTAGAAAATCAGCCGCAAACAAAGAAAAATGCCGCAACCAAAACAAAAAAACGCCGCAACACTGTTTGCTTTCCGGGAATTTCCGCCGCATTCCCGCCGATTTCCGCCGCATTCCCGCCGATTTCCGCCGCAAATCGGGGGGTACAAGAAACTGAAAACAAGCTCTGCCGCAATTCTAAAAAAACGCCGCAAATCAGGAAGAAATGCCGCAAATCCAAAAAGGCGCCTTTTTTTGAATCTCAAGGTATGGCTGCAGTTGCAGGGGGGTCTAGCACCATTGGACGTTTTTTGCCGGGACCTCAGCAAATGGAGGTCATAGTTTCCCTTTGTCAAGATTTTAGGAGTGACTCTTTGGCGCGTCTATGACAATGGACGGCGGGGCAGCCGATCCACTCGTGCCTCGCTGGCCCGATCCATCCTCCGGCTGGTAGAGCCGGGGATTTGCTGGGTCCTATCAAGACCCAGGAGGGCCAGTGAGTATGCAACAGAAACACTATGAACAACATATCCGCCCCCTAAAATCCAGCTGCGCTATGTGTTCGAGCTCGAAGAGCGAGGGCAATCCTACCCGTAGGGTATTCCGCGGAGAGGCCCGCTCGATTGTTGGTTTGAGGATGCCATTGGCTCCTGGGGGGTGTTTCTTTTGGGAGGAGGCCTTCGGCTCCTGCGACAGGCTGTATTTTTCTAGGACGCCTTCCGCTGCTCCCGCGTGTGCTGTTGTTTGAGGAGGCCATGGGCTGCTCACGGGGCATGTCTTCTTTTGGGAGCGGCCTGCGGCTCCTGAAACATTCCTGGCGCGCGTTTGGTTGTATGAGGATGCCATTGGCTCCTGGATTCCTTTTTTGTAAGGCTGCTACTTGCTGCTGGCAAGCAAGCGGGCCGAGGATGCCCTAGGCAACTGGAAAGCAATCAGAGAAAACAGCTATGGATGTGACGGGAGCATCGGCCACCCCCCCTCCCCCCCAACCCATACGGGAAGGCGCTTGCTGTGACTGAGAGTCGTCAAGAGCCGCTCATGCGGCATCGTCGGGTTTGTTGGGCGCAGCGGCGTCGGTTGTCTAGTTGGTCTGCCTTGGCAGTGGCGACCCATGCGTGCTTGTGCGTGCGTATGTTTGCTCCAGCGCAGTACGTAGAGTCCACTTCCATGTCGGCTGTCTTGGAGATTGGAAGTCTCTCGGCATATGTTTTTTTTTGCGGTGGTGAAGCTTCGGATTACCTTGCCCAGGGTTCGAAAGCAGTTTGAAGCCAGCAAGCAGAGGCTTGACCGCCGAGCTCGAAGCGGCTATGGAGCGGGAGTTTGTAGAGGACATGGCGGCCTGGTCTCGGCTGCATGAGCAGATGCGAGCCTCAGCCGAGTTCGATCATGCACGGATCGAGGATTTCGAGGAAGCACCGCTAAGTCAGTGGTTGAGACCTCCTGCAGAGTCGAGCGGCCCCCGGGAAGAGGGCAGCAATGAAGGTGGGGAAGCCAGTGCTGCTGTGCTGGAGCTATGGCGACCGGCCTGGCTTTGCTGGGATGCATCCGCTGAGGCAGCTGTGAAGATCATGCCAGACAGGCAGCCTTGCCTGACTTCCATGTCGCAGGAGATGCAAAGCTTCAGGGAGCGGGTAGATGCAGCTTTCGGGTGGCATGGCAAAGTGCTAAATGCCCAGCGGAGAGAATTCCGAGCAGCGGCGCAAGTCTCGTTGTTGCGCCGCGGCGCAAGAAGCATAAGCGTGCGGGGGGGGGGGGGCAACACAGATCTCGAATTGAATAAGTTTCAGTGTGGCCCAGAAACGCCATTGATCAGGTTGGGCGAGACAGGATAGTTTTGGCACGGTCTTGACCCCCCGCGCGGTCCCATACGGTTTGTTCTTGAAGTCGACATCTTGCTTCACCAGGGACAATATGTTTTTTAGGGATTCCAAAGGTTCACGGGCGACCTCGCTGGCGCGAGCAGGAGTCTTGTTTGGGCAGCTTAGGCTCTTGAAGGCTTCGCCAGACGACGGGAAAAGTGAGTTGCTGCAAACGCGGCTGTTTTGCTTGCTGGCGGGCGAGCTCTATCGATGTCACGCTGGTTGTCTCTTCGAGTATGTCAGCGGTGCATGGCGCCCATGCGCTACTGGCCTGGCTCCAGATCGCCTGGAGTTCGTCTTGGACGGACTGCGGCGTGCGCAGGCGCACCTCAGCGTGCTCTCGAAGGCGAAGCCGAAGAGAAACTTCGAGGACATGGTATGGGAGTTGCGCGTCGTCGAGCGTGTGGCTTTCGACGATGTCCTTATGAGGTGGCAGCTGGAGGACATTGTGCCGAAAAAGGCAGATGTGCGAGCCAGTGACTGGCTGCAGGGACTGGCTGAACTATGCCGCAGCCTTCGACACACCTTTGCAGAGCACCACAGGAGAAGTTTTCACGGCGCGGGCGTATCCTAATGAGGCAGTCTGCGTGTTTGCAATGGTTCCGGGGGGGTTAACGGGCCGCACTTGTGCGATCAGTTTCGCAGGACTATTGTGAAAGCCTTCCTGCGCTGGGGTGATGAGCCGGTGGATGAGAAACAACAAGCTGGGCTCTGCTTTCAAGACTGCTACCTCAGCACTGTGGACGGAAGTGTGCGTCAAATGAAGAAGGCCGGCCGATGGCTAGGGTATTTCGTGTAGAGAGCAGCAAAAATCACACACACACAAACACACAGACTCAATGCGAGAAGGAAATTTCGAGCATGCGACGCTGCGAGGATCGATCACTGTGTCATGTTTCTTCCTTGCATGAGTGCGCACGAAGGGCGCGTCCCTGAAGGATGCTCGTCGTGGGTGCTACATGTGGATACCGGCGGAGCTGTCCAGCGCCCCTGGAGTAGAGACACGCTGCCGCTATGCTGCAATGCTGATGGCTGCTTTTGCCGGCGGCAATGGCTTGCAGGTGCTGCTAGACCAGTGCGCTCTAGTGGTTGCGCGGACAAGGCAGCCCGATGTCATGCACGTCGTGGTGGGGGAAGGCCACGATGGGAAGACCTTGGTGTTTGTGGACCACATGCGCGCAGTGTTCGGCTCGGGCTTCGGCAACTGCCCTTGTTCCATGCTGCAAGTCGAGAGAGAGTTTCAGGTCCAGGGATCCAACTTCGTTCACGCTGTATGGATGGCTTGCGACGAGGCCAGGAGGCAGCAAGGTGTCTGCGAGGACTTGATGAAAAATTACATTGGCGGCGGCTGGCTCCCTTTGAGGAAGAACCACGCGCAGGAGACCACTTATGGGTGCTGGCGCTACGCTGGAAAGGTGTGGTGTATGAACACCGCTGACATCCCTGAGATCCCCACGTCAGAAGAAAGGTCTAACGCACGGAGGTTTCGCTGCACATACATGAGGAGCCGATTCGTTCCCCAGTCAGAGGCTGTCAGTGTTCAGGACAAGGTGTTTGCGGCGGACGCGAGGGCAAAGGACTTCATGTCCAGCGGGGCCGCGGTGTGGTGCTTTTACCACGACTTCTTGTTCCCTCACATGAAGAAGTTCGGAGTCCAGGCTTGCAGTGGCCGATTGGAGAGCCCAGGGGCAGTTTCGACCACGACCCTGGACACAAAATGGCTTCTTGCTCGGATGAACCGCTCGAGCAAGGCAGCGCAGCCAGAAGAGGATGCTGCTGCCCGTCCATCCGCACCTGCGCGATCGGAAGAGGAAGCAGCGACCACGTCTGTGGCGGAGAAGATTGTGAGGGAGACGCACAAGATGTTCGCTGGCCAGTACTTCGGGACGGCGGCGGCCTTAGAAAGCACGTGGCGCGTGTTGCTGTGTGTGTGTGTGGCGCCAGTGGTCTGCTCGTCGTTGCATGGTGAGGTAATTGTGTGGCATATGTGTGTGTATGTGGGATCCCTGCGTGCTGCAGGCGGAGGTGAACCGAGCTGCCGTGGCTGCGAATCCAGGCGTGGTGCCTGCGAAAAAAGCACGGCCAGACGGCAGCAAGAAGCTGCGTGTGGATTGGCTGCGGGACTCGGTGGCTTCATTCCCAAACATCATTCGGGTGGTGACTGGCAAGCCAAGATCCGGGATCGCAAGTGAGCGTTTCGAGCGCAGATTGCTGGATGTCGCCGAGTGGGAGCGGTGTCTAGCGACCTGTGCTGGAGAAGGTTCATTCGTCCAAATTTTCGGTAGTTGGCCCCAATGGCGGTGGCATGACCAGAAAGAATGGGTTGATCCTGTGCGGCAACTGCGTCGGCTCCCAGACGGAGATGCTTGGGAAGTGACTTGCGCTGTGGACCTGCAAAGGCTTCGTGACTACATGAGCCAAGGACGTGACCGACGACAAGTGCAAGTTCAAGACTTTGTGGCTATGTGCGAAGCGCAGGGCAGACAGAGTGGCAGCCTGCACCTGCTGCTGACAGTGGGGCACCAAAAGGTGGCCGCAGGCCGATCGCTGGGTCGTGTGTTCTTTCCGTGGCTGAGCGTCCCCAACTTGAGCCGGGAAGCTAGGCGTCACGCTGCCCCAGCCAATTCCGTGGAGTTCGACATCCCCAATGCTGTGGTGCACTTCGCCGTGCAGCTTGCAGAGTCGGACGGGCTGGAGATGCCGTGCTTCAAGTTATACTGTTCGTACAAAGAGTGCTGGCGGCGAGCTGTGGCAACCTGGTACAAGTTGCAGGAGCAGGACTCGAAGAAGGAGCTGCTGAGGGCATGCTTTGGATGCACTTATGCTCGCAGGGTGGATGGAGAGCTTCTTGCTTGTCCTTTGTTGGAGGGCTTGGCAGTGGAGTCTCATCGACTCCAGGCTCGACTTTGCGAACAGCACCCAGACTTGCTGAAGTGCATGCAGGAGTCGGGCAAGCCACGACCGGAGGCGTCGGTGCTGGCATACATCTTGTTTGAGATGGAGAATCAAAAGCTGAGGCAGTTTGTTGAGTTACTTCCTCGTCACAAGTTTGCCATGGTGGCGCCTGTATTTGATGCCGTCGTGGCCGCCCCAGACCCAGACGGAGATGCGGAGACCTTGGTGGAGGACTTCGAGATTCTGACGGGGATTCGCATGCAGGTTGCCAAGGTTTGCACCGAGACAGCCAGTACCAGTTCACTGCAGCATTGGCTGAGTGGCTGTGAGGTTCCAAAAGAGGTACTCGTCATTCCTGGCCGCTTTGCCTGCGTTCCCTCTGCCTTGGCCAACTTATTTCCTGAGACGGAAGAAGCGCTGGCTCGAGAGTTTGCCGGACAGGACCACCCTATTTCGTACAAGGAGGTTGCAAGCCGCGTGTCAGGCTTGTGTTTGCGCTGCCTGTCTGCTGAAGAGGCGCCCAGCCTTCCTGGCGGCGCACGCTGCCTGGTGCACGAATTTTGCCCCGATGGAGACGAGATAGGTCACGCATATGGGGCCTTGGTAGGCCCAGAGACCGTGGTCATTGTCACTTCCAGTCCTTCTACCGCGTGGGAAGTGGACAAGCAGCACTTCTGGCAGATGGTCAGTGGTGAGTGCCGCCTGCGAGTATTTCTGGCAGAGTTGTCACTTGATGCGAGACCCGACAAGCGGAGGAAGACGGATACTGGCGGCGCGGACATGGACGTGCTGGCCGGTGCTCGGCGAGGAGGAGAGGACGAGTCCTTGGCCGAGGACATCATTGGAGAAGTACGCGGCCTGATGCGCGCGGAGGTGGAAGCAGAGGTGATGCGTCAGAGCCTCAGGCGCCAGACTGCGTGCAGGAGTGATGCGCACAAACATGTCGGTTTCTGTTTGATCATCGGCGCACCCGGACCAAAAGAGGGGGGGGCTGTAGGTGTCATCGACCAAGCAGGGTCGGCGAACCCAGAGCCGGGACATCGCTGCACGTTGTGTCCATTTCGGTCGTTCACTCGGAGGGCCCATCTGGTGACACATTTGAAGAAGCATCACTTGCCCAAGGCGGATTTCACGACCACCAAGCAGCAGTACTACTTGGCATGTAGCGTCTATGAGCAGCGCAAGGCAAGGTGTGGGGGGAGGCAGGTAGACAGCTCACGGGGCGGAAGAGGGATGGAATGCTTGCGGCGGGGAGCCGGTGGCGAGGAGGGCCTGCTTGCTTGCTCGGCAAGGCTGATTCATTCCTGGGCATCGATCGACGCCGAGTCTGAGAAGCTCTTGGCCAAGTACAACTTTGTAGACATGGCGCTGGTGCTAACAAGGCAAGGGCCGCAGCTGGTGATCAAGAAGCAGACCGACGCTGCCATGCGGGTGAACAAGTCCTTATACATGCACGGAGACTTCGCCGACATGGTCCTGGCCAAGGCCTTGAAACATCGCGGCAAGATCCAGACCATCTTCAACGACATCACCAGCGAGTGGGTGTCCTGCGGCAGTCTGTGTGCCTGGATGGGCTGCCGTCGCAGGGAAACTCGACAGCAGGTGCTGGACATGGTCTTGGCACAGCCCAAGGTTGTAGGCCTTCAGGCGCAGCTGATGGGAGAGGCAACCCGTCGCTCGGAGTGGCTGGTGTGCAGCCACGATGCAACCTTCCAGGTCTTGTTCAGTGCCATCGGCCAGAAGGCTGGCTTGTGATGTTGTGTCGAAGTTTGCGCTGGTTGGATTCCAAGACACGAGCTCGGTGGCTGGCGTCACTGTAGCACTTGGCTTGCTCCAATTGTATCGGAGTATTTCCTCAACAGCTGAAAGCTAAGGCGTCTCGGCCCAGGTAAGGTTTGGGGGTGTTTCGGGCGAGCGCTGGAGTTAGGTTCGAGCAAGGTTCCGGGGTCGTCTGGTACAGGACGGGTGTAAGATTCAAGGAAGATTCGGGAGGTTCCGGGGTTGGGGCGCAGGGTTCCGGAAGTTTCGGGGTGAGGCGCAGGTTAGGTGTAGGGTTCAAGGAAGGTTCCGAAGGTTCCGGCGTGGTCTGGTGCAGGCCAGGCGTAGCTGCTGGGGATACCACCTGAGCTTATTTTTTTTCGTTAGCGCTGGCGACAGGCCATGCGGCAGGGCGATGGAGAGACGCACGCCATACATACCGTGCTGGGGAGATCTGGTGCCGTAGCCGGCTTCTCCTTACAGCGGACGGAGGGGGCCGGCTGCTTCAAGCGAGCCATGAAGGAGTTGCTGCCTTATGACGCACGCTGCACAGTTCGCTTTGTCTTCTCAGACTCGCCAGATGCTGTGGAAGGAGCTGACTCAGTTCTGCCGCACCTTGAAGCTGTGGGAGAGGATGCGCTGCACTTTGTCCTGCGGGTTGAAGCATGCTCGGGCGAGAAGCGCACGGCTTTATCTAGACGGCTGCTTAGCATACAGGGCAAGTTCCGGGCACCGGCCACAGGCCGAGTTTACCATGGCAGGGAAGACGGGGTGCCGCACGGAGTCTGGCCAGAGCACGAGGAGAAGGTCGTTGAGGAGGTAGACTGGGGCACCTATATGAAGAAGCCGTTTGAGAGCCACCAGGAGTACGTGGATGCTGCGCATGGACTGACTTTGGACTTTCCTAGGGAGATGACAGGAAAGACGCCAAGGGCAGGAGCATCCGAGAGATCCTGAAGGCAGGGGTGTCATACCGGCACTACCGCTACTTGATGAATGGCAGCTACATCATGGATGCGGTAGTGCGAGTTGTCGGGCCCGAAGCCGCGAGGTTGATGAGCTGGGGCACGTGTGGGAACGAAGCGCTGCACGCGCAACTCAAGGCTTCGCAGCAGACGATCGTGCAGCAGCACCTGGAGGCCTTTCCACTACAGCTGCAGGCGTTTGGCTTGGCAAAGCTCATGGCCCACCATTGTGCCGCGTTTTGCCCGAGCATCGCACAGCGCAGCGAGGCCGAGATCCTTTGCGTGCTGCAGGGGGAGCTCTGCCGAGTTCAGGCGCACGGCCACGCAGTGCAGGAGTTGAAGAGCGTGGCTTCCCGGGCAGAGCTGCGGAAGCCCCTGCACCATGTGACCGCTGAGCTCATGGCGGCGCGCAAGCTTCGGTCCGCCGAGCAAGCGCGCCGCTGGCAGGTAGAGGCGGCGAGGAGGGAAGAGAAGAAGCGCCTCCGCGATCTATTCGGCGATTGAAGCGGACGGTCTTCACGAAGTTGAAGATGCTTAGGTGGCAATGGGTGCTGGCAGGGTTATTGTGTGTGCTTGCTTGGTGTTTTCGTTTCTGGAGGCACGTCTCCTTTGGTGGTTTTCATGTGTTGAGCCAGTTACTTGCCTTGGTCGGCCCGAGGACGTCAAAGTGGGTGAGAAGGGCTAGGCCAGCACAGTGAGTGGATGTGCGACACTGCGTGTAATTCGATGTCTGTACTGCGGCCCTGGCGCCTGCAGAGCTATAGGAGGGTGTCCAAGCGTAGGTTGCGGGTTGCCATGTATTGTTGAGGCCCGTGTGGGAGCGGTCAGTTTTATGGGGGGCGCTCTGTGGCTGTTGCCTGGCTGGAGGGGCCTAGCTTCAGACTAAGTTGGGTGCTGGGATGCCAGCGCTGTGGTATATGGCAGGACATTTTCAACATACTTAGTTTGTCGGCTTGAGAAGGGAATGCGTTAATTAATCAAGTCTGAGGGCATGTTGCCTACCAAGGCGGTTCATGGCTATTGTTGAAGAGCACAGATGCAGCGGAGGGGACGCGAAAAAGAGGCAGCTGGCATGGGGCATGCGCGCGCCTTTTGACTCATTTCTTATTTTAGGGACTCGTGGGCCATGGTTTCTTATGGGAGGAGGCTTTTGGCTCCTGAGACATTTTGTATGTTTCTAGGCTCTTAAGGCGCGCTTTGTTGCTTGAGGATGCCATTGGCGCGCTTTGTTGCTTGGCATTGGCTTTCAGAGTTTCTTGTATTTTGAAGCCATGGGCTCGTGGTAGGCCAATTCAAGGAAGATGGGCTGCCGCCTGATGCGCTGCTAGAGCGACCAGTATGTGGAACACGGGAGTCAGTGGTTGAGACCTCCTTCAGAGTCGAGCGGCCCGGTGGAGAAGGCAGCGCTGTCGTACTCATGCTACCGGACGGCTCTGCTAGGACGTGTCTGTTGAGAGGCTGCCGTGCAGATCACACTGGTCAGGCAGCCATGCCTGACTTCCACGTCGCATGAGATGCAAAGCTTCGGAGAGCGGGTAGACGCAGCTTTCAGATGGCATGGCAAAGTGCTGGACGCTGAGCGAGGACGCCGTCGGCTCCTTGTGCGCGTGTTGTTGTTTGGGGATGCCACTGGCTCCTGCGGCTTGTGTATGTTTCTAGGACGCCAGAGGCTCCTAGCGCACACTTTGCTGTTTGAGGATGCCATTGGCTCCTGAACATGTTTCGTTTGTCAGGATGCCCTTGTCTCCTACGATATCTCGTTTAATTTTTTAGATGACTGTTCACCCCTTAACGACTTTTCTTCTCTTTGAAAGTCATTGTTTGAGGATACCCTTGGCTCCTGAACATGTTTCGGTCGTCAGGATGTCCCTGACTCCAAGACGTTTTTTGTATTTTTGACAGTCATTGTTTGAGGATGCCCTTGGCTCCTGAACATGTTTCGGTCGTCAGGATGTCCCTGACTCCAAGACGTTTTTTGTATTTTTGACAGTCATTGTTTGAGGATGCCATTGGCTCCTGAACATGTTTCGGTTGTCAGGATGCCCCTGGCTCCTACGATTTTGCGTTGAATTTTTAGATGACTGTTCACCCCTAACGACTTTTTCTTCTCTTTGACAGTCATTGTTTGAGGGTGCCATTGGCTCCTGAACATGTTTCGGTTGTCAGGATGCCCCTGGCTCCTGCGATGTCTCGTTTCATTTTTAGGTGACTGTTCACCCTACCGTCTGCATAAAGAGTCCTGGCGGAGAGCTGTGGCAACCTGGTACAAGTTGAAGGAGCAGCACTCGAAGAAGGAGCTGCCGAGGGCATTTTTTTCGGATGCACTTTTGCTCGAAGGGTGGATGGAGAGCTTCTTGCTTGTCCTTTGTTGGAGGGCTTGGCAGTGGAGTCTGAGCGACTCCAGGCACGACTTTGTGAACAGAGCCCAGACTTGTTGAAGTGCGTGCAGGAGTCGGGCAAGCCACGACCGGAGGCGTCGGTGCTGGCGTGCCTCTTGTTTGAGCAGGGCCGTGAGGTTCCGAAAGAGCGTACGCGTCATTCCTGGCCGCTTTGCCTGCGTTCCCTCTGCCTTGGCCAAGGAATTTCCTGGTGATGGACGCCGCGCGAGGACGCCATCGGCTCCTTGTGCGCGTGTTGTTGTTTGAGGATGCCAGTGGCTCCTGGGGCTTTTGTATGTTTCTAGGACGCCAGAGGTTCTAGCGCGCACTTTGTTGTTTGAGGAAGCCATTGGCTCCTGCAGAACGTTTCTTTAGGGAGGATGCCGTTGGCTCCTGGGACATTTTCTCTCTGCAGAACGCCATCGGCTCCTGGTGCGCATGTTTTTGTTCGAGGATGCCATTGGCTCCTGGGGCATGTTTTCTTACGGGAGGAGGCCTTCAGCTCCTGAAGCATTTTGTATGTTTCTAGGACGCCATAGGTGCGCGTGTTGTTGTTTGAGGATGCCACTGGCTCCTGGGGTTTTTGTATGTTTCTCGAACGCCAGAGGCTCCTAGCGCACACTTTGACATCCCCAATGCTGCGGTGCACTTCGCCGCAGCTCGCAGAGTTGCACGGGCTGGAGATGCCGTGCTTCGAACTATACCGTCTGCACAAAGAGTCTTGGCGGAGAGCTGTGGCAACCTGGCACAAGTTGAAGGAGCAGGACTCGAAGAAGGAGCTGCTGATCGGATGCACTTATGCTCGAAGGGTGGATGGAGAGCATGCCTGTGTTGTAGGACGCTATCGGCTCCTGAAGCATGTTTCGTTGGGCAGGACGCCCTCGACTCCTGGACGGCCCAGTTCAGTTTTCGAGGGCCGTCCACCCCTAAGATTGTTCACCCCTAAGGCGTTTTTTCTCTTCGGCCGTCATTGTTCGAGGATGCCATTGGCTCCTGAAACATGTTTCGTTTGGCAGGATGCTCTCGGCTCCAAGACGTTTTTTTATTTTTGACAGTCATTGTTCGAGGATGCCATTGGCTCCTGAATATGTTTCGGTTGTCAGGATGTCCCTGGCTCCAAGACCATTTTTTTTTGACGGTCATTGTTGGAGGATGCTATTGGCTCCTGAACATGTTTCGGTTGTCAGGATGCCCCTGGCTCCTGCGATATCTCGTTTCCCCAACGACTTTTTCTTCTCTTTGACAGTCATTGTTTGAGGATTCGTTTGGCAGGCTCCAAGACGTTTTTTTGTCTTTGACAGTCATTGTTTGAGGATGCCATTGGCTGCTGAACATGTTTCGTTTGTCAGGATGCCCTTGGCTCCTACGATATTGCGTTTAATTTTTAGATGACTGTTGACCCCTAACGACTTTTTCTTCTCTTTGACAGTCATTGTTTGAGGATGCCATTGGCTCCTGAACATGTTTCGGTTGTTAGGATGCCCCTGGCTCCTGCGATGTCTCGTTTCATTTTTTAGGTGGCTGTTCACCCTACCGTCTGCATAAAGAGTCCTGGCGGAGAGCTGTGGCAACCTGGTACAAGTTGAAGGAGCAGCGCTCGAAGAAGGAGCTGCTGAGGGCATTTTTTTGGATGCACTTACGTTCGTAGGGTGGATGGAGAGTTCTTGCTTGTCCTGTGTTGGAGGGCTTGGCAGTGGAGTCTCAGCGACTCCAGGCATGACTTTGTGAACAGCACCCAGACTTGTTGAATTGCATGCAGGAGTCGGGCAAGCCACGACCGGAGGCGTCGGTGCTGGCATACATCTTGTTTGAGATGGAGAATGTTTGAGGATGCCTGTGTTGTAGGACGCTATCGGCTCCTGAAGCATGTTTCGTTGGGCAGGACGCCCTCGACTCCTGGACGGCCCAGTTCAGTTTTCGAGGGCCGTCCACGCCTAAGATTGTTCACCCCTAAGGCGTTTTTTCTCTTCGGCCGTCATTGTTTGAGGATGCCATTGGCTCCTGAAACATGTTTCGTTTGGCAGGATGCCCTCGGCTCCAAGACGTTTTTTTTTATTTTTGACAGTCATTGTTCGAGGATGCCATTGGCTCCTGAATATGTTTCGGTTGTCAGGATGTCCCTGGCTCCAAGACCTTTTTTTTTTGACGGTCATTGTTTGAGGATGCTATTGGCTCCTGAACATGTTTCGGTTGTCAGGATGCCCCTGGCTCCTGCGATATCTCGTTTCCCCAACGACTTTTTCTTCTCTTTGACAGTCATTGTTTGAGGATTCGTTTGGCAGGCTCCAAGACGTTTTTTTTGTCTTTGACAGTCATTTTTTGAGGATGCCATTGGCTCCTGAACATGTTTCGTTTGTCAGGATGCCCTTGGCTCCTACGATATTGCGTTTAATTTTTAGATGACTGTTGACCCCTAACGACTTTTTCTTCTCTTTGACAGTCATTGTTTGAGGATGCCATTGGCTCCTGAACATGTTTCGGTTGTTAGGATGCCCCTGGCTCCTGCGATGTCTCGTTTCATTTTTTAGGTGACTGTTCACCCTACCGTCTGCATAAAGAGTCCTGGCGGAGAGCTGTGGCAACCTGGTACAAGTTGAAGGAGCAGCGCTCGAAGAAGGAGCTGCTGAGGGCATTTTTTTGGATGCACTTACATTCGTAGGGTGGATGGAGAGTTCTTGCTTGTCCTTTGTTCCTTTGTTGGATGGCTTGGCAGTGGAGTCTCAGCGACTCCAGGCATGACTTTGTGAACAGCACCCAGACTTGTTGAAGTGCATGCAGGAGTCGGGCAAGCATGTTGGCAGGATGCCCTCGGCTCCTGTGATGAGATGGCTGTTCATCCCTAACGGCTTTTCTTCTCTTCGACACTCATTGTTTTAGGATGCCATCGGCCTATGAAGCATTTTGCGCGCCTTTGGCTCCCTCGGCACGTTCCACATCGTGTGGAACGCGACTGCTTTCTGGCTTGTCCACATGAAAAGCGTTATTTTTCCTCGGCTGTCATGGTTAGAGGATGCCATTGGCTCCTGAGGCAGTTTTTTTTTGGGAGGATGCCTTCGGCTCCTGAGACTTGTTACGTTCCAGACTTTGCAGCAGTTCGTCCAAATGCTCCCCAAGTACAAGTTTGCAATGGCTGCAACCGTGCTCGACGCGGTCATTGCCGCGCCGCAGGAGGGCGGGCAGACTGATTGCATCATCTTCAAGAAAGAGACCGGTATTCTCAGGCAGGTCCAAACTGGCCATCTGTGTCAGCACGTTGGGCGAGTGGCTGAGTGATTCTGGGATGCTTTTGCGTGTGTGGCAACCGCAGTATCAAACCATTTCCCAGAGTTGCATGCCGTGCTGAGTGAAAAAGTTCGCCGGCGGACTTGGACCTGTGTTGTCCCCAAGATGCGCGCTGCGCAGTTCGCTTTGTCTTCTCTGACTCGCCGGAAGCTGTGGAGGGGGCTCAGTCGGTTCTGCCACGCCTTGAAGCCGTGGGACGCGCTCCACTTTGTTCTGGCGTTGTCTGTTCGAGGGCGCCGTTATCTCTGCTGTGTTTTTTTCCCGCAAAGGTGCGCTTTGTTTGCGGCTGCCACTGGCTCCCGGAGCATGTTTCGCTTGTTTGCAGGACACCGTTTGGCCACTGGTGCCCGCTTGGAGCGAACACGGCTGGTCATGGTGCGTGCTTGCGGCTCGCCACTGGTTCCTGAGGCCGCCGTTGGGTCTTGGTGTGCGCTTTCTGGCTTGAGGAAGCAGAAGGATGTTACGCGGAGGCAAGTCCGCGGTTTTCGCGTTTCTTTCAGGGAGTGTATAAGTGCTGAGCGTGTCTGCAAAAAAATAGTCAAATAGGCTAAGGTTCACGAAATCTCACGGGAACCCTGGTCTCCGCTTGAGAATTGCTCGCCTGGCTGGCTTGCCGTTCTTGCCCACAGACAGTGACAGCGGCGCCAAAACCTGGCGCAACCTTAGCCGAATGGCAACAGTTGAATCACTCAGGCCGACACAGGATATGTCCGAAAAAGTAGGAGTCACCTGATCGAGTGGCCGGCATGGAGCGGGCCCGGACCCAGATTTATGGCGTGAGGCTGTACTTGGGGCTGGCCGAAAAAGATCGAGTGAGGGCAGAGTTGGAGGAGCTTCGAGGCAGCAAGCCTACCTGGACAAGCGCTGGCTGGCAAGCCGCGGTGAGTGCCTTGTCTTCGTAAAGATATGCTGTCATGTTGAAACAGCGCTGTGGTTGAGTCTAATTATTATTTTTTTGGCGGGACGTCTTGAAAGCCGGCGGGCATATGTGGCTCGCTGTTCAGGACGCTGGCGAAAGTCGCGGCAGCCAGAGCAAGGTTTTCGGAAGCGTGGTCGGCAGGTAGAAATGTGCGAGGAGGGCACAGAGACGGAGGACGGCTGGGTGGGGAGGAGGGCAGGGCGTGTTGTTCGGACATGTCAGTGGAGGAAAGGTTGTCGCACGGTTGAGAGCGTTTTGATGTTTGGCAAACGGCGCAGGTTAGTGAGGCGGATGATGCCGAAAGTCAAGCCAGCTCTTCATCTTTGCCCGCGCTGGATGCATCTCTCAGCTCCACCCGAATGCAAAAAGTTCTAGCGTTTCTGCTGCAGTTTGCCGCTGCGATTTCTCGCGCTGGCGTGCCCCAGTGGGCATCCGCCGCAATAGAGTCCGGCGAGCAGACTTGGCAATTGCTGCAGCATGCCGGGCTTGGGGGCGGTGGCAACGCTGCTAGTTTTTGCAGGCAGCTGGCAGTGCGGTACCTGCAGCAGGTTGGACTGGCACGCGCGCCGCTTTTGCTGGTTGGCGACGGAGCCTCTGAGTGGGTGGAGCGGCTACTGGAGGGGCGAAAGTGGACGCGCGCTGCAACTTGCTTTCTACGATTGCGCATTGTGCTCTTGGCTGTTGTGTGGCTCTATTACCCCTCGTGCTTTTCCGGCTGAGTAGCCTGGTGTAGGGCGAAATATTTTTTGTCTAGTTTTTCCATTGGTTTTGGTTGAGACGTGTAGCATTTGTCGCGCCAGTCGAATAGAAACTTGCACCAAATTCGGGTGGACTCGATGGGACCAGTGCCAATAGCTGCGTGCGTCTTTTTTGGGGCTTCGTACACTGAGGCAGTGCAGCGTGCCTTACTCGACCTCTTGCACCACATGCGCCTACTGGTGCAGCACCACTTTGGCTACTCATGGGCCTGCATGCCTGACATCCAATCTGCGCAAGGTCTTTGCTGCGAGGCCAGAAAATGGTATAGCGCAGAGAAAGAGAACCGGTATGTCAAAAGCGGAGCGCCCTACTTGCCACTTGCTGCGGCTTGGATTCGCCGCATGGGTTTGCCTTGGCCACCCGCACCAGAGCCTTCGTCGCCAGATGCTGCAGTCTTGACAGATTGCCAAGGCCAGCTCTTGAACCTGTACGAGGCTCAGCTGTCGAGGTGGGCTAGCGCGATGGGGCGCAGCATTGCCGTGGCCCGCAAGGGAGCATCGGAGATATTGCACAACGCGCGGTTTGCATCGGTGCGGCTGCTTCATTGGCTGCCGGCTCTGGACAGGCACAGCTTGCATCTTTGGCATTCGGTGCTGCAGCCAGCATATGACGGCCGGCAGTACAGTTGGCCGCCATACGTGCGCCAGGGCCAGCCTCAGGAGCAGCTGCAGGAAGAGCAGCCGGCGCCATTGATGCCTGAGATTGCAGCGGACCTGCTTTTGAGCATCACAGCAAGCACGCTCATAGTGGCGCAGGAGCCGTTGCGGCTCCGCGTCTCTGATCCAAGGGGCATCGTTGCTGCAGTTCGACTAGCAGAAAGCACAGTGCGCTGGCCCTATGGCCGTGCAGTTGATCAGGCTGTGCGCCGGCGCCAACAGTCTTGGGCGCGGCTTAGCAAGAGGGTGGCAGTGGAGCACTCGGTGTGACAGCAAGCGTCATGATTTTTTCACATCATCGGCAGAGCTGATGTGTATGCTTTGCGTTCTCCAAGAGCGTGCAAAGCACTCTACGAAATCGTACATGCTGTACTTGGACCACATATTGACGTTATAAGAACACTGACGTGAGCCAACCCCTATTTGAAATGATTGTGTGGAGAAGGGCGCACGAGTTCCCCGCCAGGCCGGAAAAACAAGTTTGGATCGGCTGGGCTTCTTCCCAAGATACTTCTTTGCCAGGTGGGGCCCGACATCGCTACATGTAGGGCTCCAGGAAAAGGGGGGTGTGGAACTGTCCCGGCAGCAAATTTAAATGAGCCACCCTCAGTCCTGTCAGGTGTCTTCGCCCTAGGTGGCCAGTGATGTTGGTGATGCTGGAGATGCTGGTGATGTTGGCGCTTCTGCGGCAGCGGCCGGGGGGTGGCTCATTTGCGGCGAGCTTGGGCCCGCGGTCAGATCCAAACGAGCCACCCACATTCTAGCTGTTCTCCTCATTTTCGGCTGCGACCAACCGAGGCCAGAAATCAACCTAACCGGCGAGTTAGATCGTTTTTTGAGGGCTTCCACTTCCCAAGGCTCATCCGGAACAGCTGCAACCAACCGAGGCCAGAAATCAACCTAACTCGGCGAGTTAGATCGTTTTTGAGGGTTTCCACTTCCCAAGGCTCATCCGGAACAGCTGCAACCAACCGAGGCCAGAAATCAATCTAACTCGGCGGGTTAGATCGTTTTTGAGGGTTTCCGCAGGCTCACTGGCGGACTATACTTGTTTATGTCGGATCGCATTTGGACAGGATGAGCGACCCGCACCTCCGCAGAATGGATTCAGGCTAGTTTGATTGTCTGTTTGGCATCTGGCTTATTTGTTATCGTATTTCATTTTTTTGGCTCGGCTGTCGCTGAGTAACACTGACGGGAGTCAACCCATATACACGGATGGGCTTGCAGACGGGCAGTTCTCAATTCGAAGGTGCGTGCGCCAAGGTGACTTCAGTCAAGCCTTGCGTGAAAGGAGCACGACGCATCCGGGCTTCAACACACAGACATTTGACAACTTCACATGAGCAAGCGGGTGACAACATCAGCAGAGGTTGGAGCAGTCGGGTTTTCATGAAGACTGCGTGGCTCCAGCAAACTCTCGCCATTGCTGGGTGTGAACTGTCATTTTGCACACATCTGCCAGCTTCAGGAACTTTTTTGTTCTACTTTCCAAAAATAGGCTTGGGGCTGGCTTCTTTGCCACATGAAGGGCTTCGGGAAAGCGGGGTGGCTCATGCCTTGTGGAACTGTCCCGGCAGCAAATTTCAATGAGCCACCCTCAGTTCTGTCAGGTGTCTTTGCCCTTGGCTTGCCCTTGGCCAGCGATGTTGGTGATGCTGGAGATGCTGGTGATGTTGGCACTTCTGCGGCAGCGGCCAGGGGGTGGCTCATTTGCGGTGAGCTTGGGCCCGCAGCAGATCCAAATGAGCCACCCTCATTGCTGTTGTTCTCCTGTCGCGCGCCGGCTCAGCTGCTGCCTGTACTTGTTTAAGTATACCTAGAGATTCGTTGCGGCATAAATTTCTGCCGCAAAACAAAAAAACGCCTTTTTGGATTTGCGGTATTTCTTCCTGATTTGCGGCGTTTTTTTAGAATTGCGGCATAACTTTTTTTCAGTTTTTTCTACCTCCCGATTTGCGGCGGAAATCGGCGGGAATGCGTGGCATCTGGCTTATTTGTTATCGTATTTCATTTTTTTGGCTCGGCTGTCGCTGAGTAACACTGACGGGAGTCAACCCATATACACGGATGGGCTTGCAGACGGGCAGTTCTCAATTCGAAGGTGCGTGCGCCAAGGTGACTTCAGTCAAGCCTTGCGTGAAAGGAGCACGACGCATCCGGGCTTCAACACACAGACATTTGACAACTTCACATGAGCAAGCGGGTGACAACATCAGCAGAGGTTGGAGCAGTTGGGTTTTCATGAAGACTGCGTGGCTCCAGCAAACTCTCGCCATTGCTGGGTGTGAACTGTCATTTTGCACACATCTGCCAGCTTCAGGAACTTGTTTGTTCTACTTTCCAAAAATAGGCTTGGGGCTGGCTTCTTTGCCACATGAAGGGCTTCGGGAAAGCGGGGTGGCTCACTGTCCCGGCAGCAAATTTCAATGAGCCACCCTCAGTTCTGTCAGGTGTCTTTGCCCTTGGCTTGCCCTTGGCCAGCGATGTTGGTGATGCTGGAGATGCTGGTGATGTTGGCACTTCTGCGGCAGCGGCCAGGGGGTGGCTCATTTGCGGTGAGCTTGGGCCCGCAGCAGATCCAAATGAGCCACCCTCATTGCTGTTGTTCTCCTGTCGCGCGCCGGCTCAGCTGCTGCCTGTACTTGTTTAAGTATACCTAGAGATTCGTTGCGGCATAAATTTCTGCCGCAAAACAAAAAAACGCCTTTTTGGATTTGCGGTATTTCTTCCTGATTTGCGGCGTTTTTTTAGAATTGCGGCAGAACTTTTTTTCAGTTTTTTCTACCTCCCGATTTGCGGCGGAAATCGGCGGGAATGCGGCGGAAATCGGCGGGAATGCGGCGGAAATTCCCGGAAAGCAAACGGTGTTGCGGCGTTTTTTGTTTTGGTTGCGGCATTTTTCTTTGTTTGCGGCTGATTTTCTAGAATGCAGCGAAGTTCCGCCGTAACGCGTTGCGGCAGAAATTTCCGCCGCAGGAAGTTCTAGATATTCTGGCACTACCATGTTCTAGAGACAAGCCGTCAAAAGGTGCTGGGGAAGGGAATCGGCTCATTTCTTCGTCCTTTTTTGAGAGAAACTCGGAGCCGGCTTTGCGTTCACGGCGAGATGGATCGCGGCGGCCTGCTTCGGATCTAGTTCGATCGCGACTGCGTTTACTGTGCTCAGCAGCAAGCCTCGGCCAGCTTGAGGGTGAGATCGCGGGTCATTTTCATGTTGTATCCAGCAAATGCCTGTCACTGGGCACCCTTGTCAAGCAGTTTTGGGGCACAGATACTTTGTCACACACACACACACACACCGAGCGTGTCCCGCGTTAGTCTGTTTGCAACACGAATCTAGCACACGGCCCCAATTGGCAAAACACCCTTGCAAGTCACATGTTAGGCGAGCATAGATCCTCACGGACATGATGTCGGCCAAAGGCCCCCCCCATGAGGCTTGCTGGCTTGGCAAAGGGGCGGGCGCCCTTGACAGGTGACGCGTGGGCAAAAGAAAGCTGACTTCCGACTGGCCCCCTGTTGATGTTAGTTGTTTTTTGTTTGGGGGGTGTCGCGTCCCTTACAACATTCGCCCACTTTTGTCACAGGGTATTTTTTTTCGAGGGGCCGGCTCCATGAAAACACACAGATATTTGCGTCGGAGTTAGTGCCCAGTAACAGCTTCTTTTGTTTTGTCTCAGCCTACTGTGACAGACCCTTTGAACGTTTGTTGTTGGAGCGGATGGGTTCATGTCATAGCAGGGGGAGAATGGTAAAGGGGCATGCGCCCTCGAGCCACGTGCTGCGCACCCTCGACACAGGCTCGCGAGTGGCACGTGTGGCCGACAATGTGACTGTTGAGCTGATTTTGAATACTTCTACTTGTTGGGAACTGGTCCACCCACTCTTGTCAGGGTATTTTTTCCATAATAAACCGACTTGGGCTGGATTGGCCATGGTAGCTGAGCGAACCCCTCTACGCACCTGTCAGAATTGGACTCGTCGACTTGTCGAAGTCGACCTCGGCAGACATGTCGGACGGCCGGCCCTATTGGACTCATCGCGCGCGCTGTAGAGCTTTTGGACTCGCCGGACACTTCAGACACCGCGGGCCCTGTCGGACGCCGCGGGCGACCCTACGTCAGACTCATCGGACTGTTCGGACTTGTCAGACACGTCGGGCGTCGCGGTCGGCCCTACGCCAGGCCTGTCGGACTCGTCTCGCAGCGCGGGTATCGGACGCCACAGACTTATCGGACTTGGCAGACGCCGCAGACTTGGACGCCGCGGACTCTATGTCGAATGGATCGGACACTCGTCTTCGGCCCCGTAATTGCGTCGGACTCATCGGGCTCGTCGGACTCATCGGACTCGTCGGACACGTCGGACATCGCGGACGGCCCGTTCCCGTCGGACTCATCGGACTCGTCGGACACGTCGGACATCGCGGACGGCCCGTTCCCGCGGACGGCTTGGACACTCCTTGCGGCCCTACGTCGGACTCATCGGGCTCGTCGGACTCATCGGACTCGTCGGACACGTCAGACGTCGCGGACGGCCCGTTCCCGCGGACGGCTCGGACACTCCTTGCGTCCCTACGTCGGACTCGTCGGACATGTCGTACGTCGCGGACTGCCCGCAAACGTCAGGCATGTGGGACTCGTCGGTCGGCGCGGACCAGGGACAGTTCGGACTCGGGTCGGCTCGGACACCGACGCCTTGGGTCGGACAGCACGGACGCCTCGGGTCGGACAGCTCGGACGGATCGGACGGATCGGACTGGTCGGACAGCTCGGACTCGGGTCGGCTTGGACACGGACGCCTCGGGTCGGACAGGTCGGGCGGATCGGACTGGCCGGACGGCTCGGACTTCACTTTCTTTGAACATTCAGTGGGCGAGCCCGGCCTTACCTCGGAAAACCTTGACTGTCTATTCGGCAAGCTCGGTCCCACCTTGGAAAACCTTGAGCGTCTATTTGGCGAGCATCCCTTTCTAAGGATTGACTTTTGAATGGAGCCTCCTTTTCCAAATAGACCTCAAGTGTCCATCTTACCCACCCCCCCCACCCCCCCCCCCCCCACCCCACCCCCCCACCCCCCCCCACCACCCCAAAAACACACACACACAGAGATCGGTGAGCCTGACGGAGTGTTTGGACATGTGGGGCCCAGCGGCCCAGCGGAGCGGGAGGATGCTGATGTGCCTCCTCATCATGGGCATCCCGTGCCTGGGCGACCCGAACCACAAGGCGAGCGGATCCAGCGGATCCAGCGGATCCAGCGGATCCAGCGGAGCGGAGCGCGCGGCGTTCTGGTTGAGGGAAGACTTTGGTGGGGTTGGGTGTGAATGGGAAACCAGAAAAGGAAGACCCACCAATCTGGGGGTCCCTCCGAAAACATATGAAAGGCACACCCAAGTTTCTGATTCGACGCTGTTTTAAAGCAGAAACCAGAAGGAACACCTTCATTCTGGACCCTAAAAAATGACGCCGCGAGACTTCGTTCGGAGAGAAGCTGCCAAGCAAACCTCTTCGAGGGACCGTTCAACCGTTGCCATCGGGTCGATTGGAACCTCCAAAAGTGGCAGTTGTAATAAAATCCGCCAATCAGTTGCAACTTTTGAAGGGGAAATCCAGTGTCCCCTGTCAGATAGTTGATTGGCTTTAACAAGAAAAAGGTCAAATGTGTCAAGTGCCCCAAAACCAGGGCAGTAGCCAAATGCCCCTTGTTTCAGATTCCGGTCAACATCTTACCTGGGCCGCCAGGGCCCTGAGTGAGGTGTGGGGGTTCGTGTGGCCAACTCCAGATTGCTAAAAGCGGCGCTTTACGCCTAGACTTTGTTGAGCGCATTTTGTGGGTTTTGATTCCTTGGACATGGGTCACACAGTGACACTGCTCAGCTGTTTGGATAGAATCAGGCGGGTTCCACTGGTTTAGATAGGTTTTGTTCCATTGGGCCACCTATTTTGTCCAAAAGGACTATGCTCTTCAAGTCAGAGCCAAGGCAGTCGGCCAAGGCTTCCCTTAAGGGTTTCCTTCCTGAGACGCCGTCGGAGTCTTCACGGAAGGAACCACAGCGAGAGTTTGTGTGCCGAAAAATGTGCAGATCACAACTAGCTTGCACTCCTTCCAAGGATTCTTGGGTGCAGGATTTGATCCAACCGCTGTTGAAACCATACCGTTTGCATAAGTTAGGGTTTCATTTTGGGTGCTGCGAGTTCTGGACGCGTTCCCCATCCACTGTTTTTTGTTTGTTTGGTTCTTCCTCCTTTTTTTCCCCCTTGTTTTTTTTTCCTCTTCTTCCTAAGACACATTGTTTTTCCTTGTTTTTTTTTGTTTTATCCTTCTTCCTAAGACAAAAACAAAACACAGCAAGCAGAGAACTCTATCTCTTCCTAAGACCGGGCGCCTTCGTCGCCTTCGCCAGGGCGTGCTGCCCTTCCGGCACAAGCCCCCGCGCCGGCCCCAGGGCTTTGGCTTCGGGCGTTGGGGGCGTTGCGGGCGGTGGGGGGGGGTGGGGGGGGGGGGAGTGGAATTGGTGGGGGGAATCGCGCGAGGCGGAAACGCGTGCTTCAGGAAAAATGGTGCGGAGGAAAAAAAATCAAGATCCTGAAACGAAGGGAGTTCTCCAATGCATTTCCTTGAGAGGTATGCGCAGCCGGGGGGGTTCTCCAATCAGTTCGCAGGGGAAGTCGGATTCTGTGGATGAGCTTTCGCTTGGGGCAAAGGTCGGATATCACACTTTGGGTTTGTCCTTTTTTGGCGAAGGGAGGTTGCACATTCAGCTGGGGTGTGCCAGCCCCAGATTCTCAATGACTCAAGACAACCAATGGGCCCGTATTTTTTCGAGGTTACCCTTTTTTGGAAAGGAAACGGAAAGGACGCCACGCATTTTGGGAGGTCGGCCTATTTTGATACAGGCCCAACGGTTCTAAAAGGTGTTGGGAGAAACGCCGGCCTTTGCCTGCTGTGGCTGGCAAGAAACCGCACAGACTATTGTACATCAACCTCCGCTCAGCACGGATGTGTTTTTCCTCCGAGCCCAAGCAACAGTAACATGAAGCGATCCAAAAGCCGATGCGTCCTCCTTCCCGGATACGGGTTCTGGCCACTTGCCTAAATTTTCATTCAAGGTTTGTCCCAACATAGGACGCCCATGGCTTCTTCGGGTGAGGGAAGGCTCAATTTGTTAAACCAAAAGGAATCGACCGCGTCCTTAATCCATCTTCCAGAGTTTCCTAAACCCATTTTGGGGTTTCCATCCAGTTTAATGACCACCGGCAGGTGTCCATCTCTCGCACATAGGTGTCCTTTTTGGTTGATCTGGTCGAAAAATCGAGGGCCCTGGTTGACCTGGTGGTTCAATCAACTACCAGGGCTATCACTTTTCCCAAAAAGGACACCTATGCTCTCGCAGTCAGTTTTTCCCTTGAAAGGCGCCCCGAGCAACACGAAAGCGGCGGCCAGGCACCGCTACAACAGCTCGGTGGACTGCCTGGCGAGCCCGGAGGTCATGGTCGCCGGGGCACCCGAAAAAGGGGCCACGCGCGGCTCGTCGTTTCTCGCCGCTTCTCGTTTTGCGGTTCCAGGTCTCACACTAGCCGTAAAAAGCGCGGATTTTCCCCCCCAAAACGGCTCTGGGAAATTGTCCGGTGTTGGCCCACCGGAACATGTTTCAACCACCGTCATGGTTATAGGCAGGTGCCTGACGCCTACCCAGTCACACTACTCACAATCAACCCCAGCAATGTTTGGTGTTAATAACGGGGTGTTTGTTTGTTTGGCTTGCCTTGCTTGCTCGCTCGCTCGCTTGCTTGCTTGCTTGCCCGATTCTCTGCTTCTGTTTGTGTTTCTGTTTTGTTTCTTTCCGTGTTGTTCTTTTTTTTCCTTCTGGACTTTCGTCTCTCTGTGTCCCTTCAGCTCTCAAGCTGCCCGCCAAAAACGGGAAATCCCGCAAGCTACCCATCAAAAGTAAATGGGAGGTCACCCCATAATTTAGGGGCAATTACCATGTTGAAGGGTAGTTTGAGGGTCCAGGCAGGAAACCCATTGCACTATTATGGGTTTCCCGAACGAATGATATGGGGGGTGGAGGGCGGCTGATCGGGAACCGGGAATCCTTCCCCCCTCCCGGTTTTGTGGAGACACAACGAAATCGAAAGCTGCCCACCCTTTTGGTCTTCCCCCGGTCCCTTTTCGAGTCTCACTTGACCCGACTCCGCATCCGACCTCTGAGATCCAGCAGTCGGGTGCTGCCATGCCGGCCTACGTCGGGATCCTCGGGAGTTTTGGCAGGCTTCCTGGCCGGCGTTGGCCTTTCTTCCAGCCCAAAATGCCTCAAAACCAGCCCAAACAATTGCTCTACGTTCCTTCCTGTAAAACCATCCTAACAATAGCTGTGAGTGGTTGGTTTCCTTCCTGTACATCCGGATTCCTTACTTTTGATTTATTTTATTTTAAAATTAAGACCCCTTTCAAGTCCCGCAGAAGCCTTTGCGGAGATGACAGTTAACATTAGAAGATTGCATTTAGGAAACGGGGGTTATGGCCAAAAAGCCATCAGTTGGGGAATGAATATGGGTCTGCGTCTTTTAGGAATCTGACCCCCCAAAAACATGGCGTGTTTCCCCCTGAGATGTTCCTTTCCCACCCAGCAAGGGGTGCGATCTCTAAAGAAGGCGGACCGGAGGATTTTTCCCTTGGTTTTGTTGATGTGTCAGGACGGCCTTCTTGAGAAGGCCTTCTTGAGAGCCAGGGGTTCTTCAATTTTCCCATCAGTAGGAAGCTTCAAAAGCGGCTTAGCTGCAACGGACACCACCAAAATGATCAACTTCTTCGGGGAATCCAGAGGTCCTTCTGCTTGCGCCCTCTCCCGTCTGCTCTTCAGCATGCCCCGTGCTTTTTTAGAGCAGCAGCAGCGGCCTCGCTTGCCGCGAGGCTCTGCCAGCTGCAGCAACCCAAAAAGGCCCCAAGCCAGTGCCCCCCTGAGAAGAGCGCGCAGCAGCTGCTTCCATGGAGTGTGCGTGGTCTTGCAAAGTCTGCTTCTTCTTAGGGCCGGATTTGGCCCTCTCAGCGCGTGGAACCAGCGGTCAACAATGCCCGATGCTGCTCAAAGCACCTGGATCGCCAGTTGCTGTTTTTTTCCTATCTACTTTACCCCAAATGACTGAAGAAAAACAACAGCAACTTGGCTATCTAGGCAGCTCTTTCGCCGCAGTCTTGGCCTGGATGTTCCTCCATGTCGTCCGGGAGACTCTGGTTCGCAGACCCAGGCGTGTGGCACGCCAGGCCGAAGCACCGCAAGGCGTTGGCCTGCGAGGCAAAGACACCTGCATGCGAAAACCGTGCTCCTCGAAGGAAGGAGAGTTGGCAGGAAGAACCAGATGTGTTTTTTTTTCTTTCCAGAGGACGCCAGCAAACGAAAGGGTGCAGTTGTGCTTTTGTTTCTTCTCAGCAAGGTGGCCACCACTGGAGGTTTGGGGCTTGCGTTTCGTACACGTATGGGTGGCCGCTCCAAAGGTTTCCCTTTAGTTTCCATTTAACGCAACCACAATAGAAGTTCCCTCAAAAAAGGACAATCCCATGTTGTGAACCCGTCTACCGTGGTCACTGTGCAACGGGGTATAGCTGACACGTGAGCCACTACTGGGGAGGACCAGCAAAAGGGACCCAAATTCAGAGTTTTCGCATGTGTTGGGCAAGCAATTTTTGGGTGTGTCTGTTTTTTGTTTCTTTTTGAGGGCGCTCCTTGTTCGTTGTTTTAAAGGGAGACTACAAGGACAACCAAGTGTTTGTTGTGGGGCGGGGGGTCCCTAAAGTTCTAAAGAAAAGAAACCATTTTGTCCGCCGTGGAATCCGTCTCGCCAACTGAGGTCATCACCTTCGCGTGAGCCCCGTGTTTCTTTCATCTCGACGCGGAGCTCGCGTTTAGCGCGGGTCGCGAAAAGCGTTTTCCAAATTCCGTCCGCCCGAGGGGTCCTTATATATCCCTTTTTGGACGGATCCGTCGTTGCTAGTTTTGTGTCCAGGTATGGACATATATATATATATATACACCTCATATTTGTAATTTGTTTGCGTTGATTGGCGAATATGATGACCCCTCCCCCCCGGTTGCATGTGACCAGCACAGCTTCGGGGAACAGCGCGTCTCACGAAATTCGGGCGAATTCGATGTGGGACAGCATGCCACGTTCCGGCGCCTCCAGATGGCTATGAATCTTGATCGGCATGTAGGGAGGGCGATGAGCGGGGCTTGGCCTAGTTTTACCCACACAACCGGGTCAACGTGTTGTACCATCTCAGAATCTCACATCTTGTCCCTTGACAATAAACCTGAACAAATCGACTTGGTGCTCCCAGCCCTCCGGTTCCTTCGCTTTTCACCCTTTAAGTGTTTAGTGGTTGGATTTCCCACTAAACCCACTAAGAGTTAGTCACTGAAAACAGGGGATCTGAGGACAGCCCAGTCGATTCTTCAAGTCTTGGGTGCATTTTGCTTGGATGTTAGGACTTCAACTTTTTGCCAACGAATGGTTTTCATTAAACCACCAGAAGTTAAACTTTTAGCCGGGGAGCAGAAAGCAACCGAGAAGTTCCATAGTTTTCGGCTGACCGTTTTTCAGGGCCATCGGAGGTGGTCGCTCCTCCTTCGCGGAGCCGCCTGTCTGAGCTGCCGAACGGCCGAAGCAGATTTCTGGGCGGCGGTCGCTCGAGGGTTGGAGCGAGCGCTGGACGTTGGCCGGGGGGCTCAAAACGGGGGGAGATGTGGCAGAGGTCTATGGATTCAGTCTGGATTTCTGGCAGGGTTGTGGTTGATCACCCCGCGTTTATCCAACCACTTCTGTGATACATGGGAATCCCTTCTTTATATGGGGGGTTGGTCTTTGGGAGGCCATTTAGGTAGTATCCAGCCCTGATTTGTGGGATTGCTCATTTTAAACTCTTTTAAGGTTGACTAAGTCGTATCAGTATTGGGCGAGGAGAGCTAAGGTAGATTGGGTTCTAAGAAGAACCAACCCAAGTTCATCAGTGGGTCCCTCTTGAAGGGGAGTACCGCCCGAATGCGAGTGGACATTAGCAAGCTAGAGGGTTTGAGCGCAGAGAGGGCGAGAGAGTGAAGTTTGCCTTCCTGTCAGAGTGTTTTTGTGCGCGTTGGTGCCATTTGCCTCGTCACCAACTGGTTTAGCAATATCATCCAACACACGGGACCCCCCCGTAGATCTTTTTGATGTGCTCTTTTTTCGTCCCCGCATGTCGATGCGATGGATCGATGTATGTCGGAAGACACAGCCATAATTCTGGGTGAACCATAGCGACCTCACACGACCTCACCCCAAATGGTGGTTTATGTGGGGAATGGCTACCCAACCACCGTATTTCAGGTTGGTGAAATATTATAATTCACCCAGACAATTACACCTTTGAGTGTCGCCTTCTGCCAACCGGCCCTTCCAGTGGAGTTTGATTCCCGTTTCTCTTTGATCTGACCCCTGCAACCTGGTCGAAGACGAAGAGGAACCAGGAAAAGCACCAATCGAGCTCGAGTTCGATATATCGCTGTGGGAAGTGAAGCTCACTGACACGTGACCAGTTTTATTTCCACTAATGTTTATGTCCAAATTATGTTGATTTTCATCAGGGGCAAAGTGGATGAACATACAACTGATGAACACGAAGGTCGTGACAAGAAACACAATAACGAATGCAGGCAAGATGATTCAAGACTCTTGTAGGTTTGTCTTCCCCTTTAACCCCCAACAAGCTTGGGTTGCTTTTTTGCAGACAAGCCAGACGACTTGGGTGGCCGAATGATTGGGGCGCCGGGTAGATGTTGTTTGGCGTCTGAAGAAGCGGAGAGCGCTGGCGCATTTCTTTGTCGTTTTTGAGGCAGACCGCCCCTTGGGCAGTCTGGAGCATCCAAAAGGACAACCGCCTATTTTGGCTGTGGCTCAAAAACAATGTACAACAACGGCACCTTGCTAAATGGAAACTAAGACTAAAACCTGCGTAACCCCAGGTCTTCAATTTTGAGCCACACCCCAGTTAGGGTTTTAGAGGATTTTAGCTTCCCGCATTTCAGAAGCAGCCCTCAATTGCGCTCGTGTTTGGCCACCAAGGGTGTTCCGTTCACCGAGGCTCGGAAGCATCCCCCCACATCGCCGGCGAATTAGCTCTGGGAGTCTTCATTAGGGTGAAGATCCCATGCACTCTTGGCTATAGCTCGCCACCGTCATCTTCCACTTGTTTTCCCAGCTATCCCTGGTCGGTGTTAGTTTTTTGCTCGGTTTGGTGAACACAAGAAGTTACTTCCATTTGTTTAAGAATATTTTTCTATTAAGGAATCGATTTCACTACTGGACATTTGTTATTTCATTTTTGCAGGGGGCGAAAAAGCAAATGGAAGTCATAGCTTTTGTTGGTTCCCCCGTGCCGGAAACACACAGCTGGGAAAAGGATCCAAAACCTACCTGTCACAGTTGGCATTGGACAATTCAGGACTGAACAAAGAGCTCACTCACGATTGTCGGCCCGT
Source organism: Effrenium voratum (assembly GCA_963377175.1). Lineage (NCBI taxonomy): Eukaryota > Dinophyceae > Suessiales > Symbiodiniaceae > Effrenium > Effrenium voratum. Next base: position 58,610 of record CAUJNA010003776.1, on the reverse strand, counting down.
TGCCCTTTCTTGGGGATTCCTTGTTCGATGCCAAGATGGACATCAGCCCCAGCCTTTGGGGGAAGGACTTGAGCCACACACATGGCTCAAGATTCTTGTTTTGCCCCGCCAGGAAACTCAACTGGTGTTTTTTGCGGACCAAAAGCCAGGGCCTGGATAGTTGATGATGCTTTTTTGCAGTTTTCCAGACCCTCGCTTCAACAGGAGCCTTCTCTTCAAACCGATGTCGAGGCTTAGTTGGAAGTTGAACCGGAGCCAGATCGTGTCACTCGGTCACTCGGGCGCACCGTGACGGACCGCTCGTGAGGAAAAAGGGGGCTGCGGATGCTTGGGTGTTTCTTTCCCCCCAAAATGGGGTGGTTTCCGAGGGTCCGCTGTTTGAGAGAACACTTTTTGTTGCATTATTGGTCCTTTGATTGCACCCGTTTTCTTGCCCTTTGATTGCACGACGCCGCGCAACGATGGCGACCCGCGGCTTTGGGGTCGGAGCGCGCGGCGGCCGTGGCTCCAAAGCCTAAAATTGCACCCTGGCAAATGGAGAGACCAAAGCCAGCGGTTTGCCCTAGCGCTTCAATTTTGGACCACATGGCCGAAACAAGCACACTCAACATTTTAGCTTGACAAGGCCGCGGGGCTCTACGATTTGACAAGTCGCTAAGCCGAGGCGAATTGGAAGGAAAAAACCAGACTCCTGGAAGGGCGCCCGAAGAAAACTGGGATCGACCACCCGTCGCGAAATGGATTTTGTCAACGCACATATCGACAAGAGCAAGCCGGTTCGGCGATTCGGCGCAAGCCTGGCGCGACGGTGACGGCGGATTGCACAAACTGCCTTGGACAGGTCGCCCGGGCGAATCTGAGCGAGGGATGCCGCAAAATGGCGGTGTAGCTGGATCCATTCTTGCCTTGATGACCCGGACCAGGGGTCGCCTGTGCAGCGTTTCGCGTGATCAAACAGATCGATCTGCCGAGTGCCGGAAGCAGTTCTGTTTGCTCGCGCGCTTGCTGAAACATCCAGAAAGTCTGCGCCAGCTCGTGCTTTGGAGATCCCAAAGCTTGCTCTGAAAGGAAACTGCACAGTCCAGTACCATGCTCGTTTTGATGGAGCTCAGACTTTTGCGAATCAAGCAGGACATGTTTTGTGGGTTTCTTATGGGTTTTCCCCTTTTCCAAGGGAGTGAGACTTCACGCTCGGCGGGGTTTGTGGAGGGTTTGCCTTCTGGGTACGTGTTTTCCTCGCATGGGGACCCAAAAGCATGTTCCTTGTGGTTTCCCTTTGAACCAACTTGAAAAGAGCCCTCAAACACTAACACGCACCCTTCCGAGCCCTTCACTGCGCTGTGGGAAGGAAAGAACCAGCAAAACACATGACGGCTCTGCTCGTTTTGAGTTCACTCGCGAACTGGATGAAAGGGAAACCGCTCGGAAACTGGGGGTCCTTTGCTGCTGTTTTGACGGCTTAATCCTCAATCCTTCCGCTCAGCGTCTGCAATGATTCCCTTTAAGCTTTAGTAGCTCCCAACTGACGCCACAGGCCAGTGGGCTGGGTCGCAGCGAGCTGTGACTTGACGGTGGCTCCCGCCACCGTTCACAGTGACGTGCTCCAGCTCGAAGCCCGTTCGCCGAATTTCGCCGAGCTGCGGGTGATCACGCTCCCCTGGCCCATTCATCTGACCCGCGCCTCCGCAAATAAACGAAACTAGTGTGGCCGGCCCGACACGTTCCGCTCCAGTGGGCCCGCTTCGGCCTTCATGCCTTTCTCCTTGATAGCCAGCGTTTTGAGTTCGAGTCGTGTTCCACGGCGGAGAAAAAAACACGTGCGTGGCGGAAAACAAAGCGGATTATCAGCTGCTGCTTGGGGGCAGTGGTGCCCCGGTTCTCCAAAAGCATTTTGATGGATTGGTCCGACCGCCGTTGGGTGCCGCCAACCACCATCTCGAAACTTCCCTCCTTGCGAGGCCCGCGGCGTCGAAAACAGGCCACCCACGCCCGTTGCCACGTTGTGGCTCCCGCGGTCGAGGCGGCGCTTGCTGGCCCAGGCCAAAGTTCGTGCTGCCACAGCTTTGCGTGGTGCGTATGTGCATTGCTGGTCTGGCCGCTTCCATCTTGCTGTTGCCTGACCTGTCACCCACCGCCAATAGAACCCGGGGCGCGCCTGTGCTCCCCTTCCTGCTGAGAGCGCTTGCCTGGCGCGGACTTTGCCGCAGGCAGCGTTGCCGTGCCCAGCCGTTGCCCCTTGCACAAGCCTCACCCAGCGAACCTCCCCGTCAAGGTGAAGCCCCCGCCTGATGGAAGTGCCGTCTTTTTTTTTTCCGCGCGCGCGCCTTTTCCGCAGTGGCTTCAACGTGTTTCAGAGGGGATTTTAAGGGGCGCCTCGAGGCCAGCTCCTCACGTGCAGGCGGGCACCCTTTACCGGACGCGGCTGCGCGCGGCAAACGGGCCCCCCCGCCGTCAGCAAGCACGTCACTGACCAAGGGCGGCGGCCCATCGACACCTGCGGCCGGGTGGGCGGGCAAGGCCAAGAGGCTGGCAGCGTACGCCCGGCTCGCGCCCGCGGCCAAGAAGGAGGACCAGCGCCGGGCAAAGGCAGCCGACACGGCGCCGCGCACACGAGGCGGCACACTTCTCGCACGCACCCGCGCCAGCCGCTGCACGAAGTCCACGGTTTCCGGGCTGAAGCGCCCGCCAACCTCAAGCGCAAGGACCACTGCCCCCGAGTTCAACGTCCCGGACCCTCACTTTCGCGTTGCGGCCTTGCGCCGCCTGCGCGTGCCGCTTCCCTTCAGCGAGCGGGTGTGCCCTTGTCGGCGCTGGATGCCTTGGGGGACCACCGTGCGTGCTGGCGTGTTAGGGACCCGCAGTGTGCCCCTGGCCAGGATCTGCCGCGAGGCTGGCGCCCGAGAACGTGCTCCTGCGCGACCTCAACCTCTCCGCGGCCGGGGGCCGTGAACCCGGCCTAGCCCTGCGCCAGATTCGACGCCGCAAGCGCCACCACACTTACCCTGAGCTCCTCCGGAGCCGGCGCTGCCGCCTGCTTGTCCTCGGCCTCGAGGTCGGTGGCCGGTGGCTCCTGGACGGGGTGGCCTTCGTGCGCCTGCTCGCGCGCGCCAAGTCGCGCCGTGTCCCCGAACTGCTGCGCGGGGCTGCTGTGCAGGCGTGCGTGCGGCGGTGGACTGCCCTCCTCGCAGTCGCCGCGCAGCGCGCGCTCGCCGCCAGCCTGCTGCAGCTCCCGCTGTTCGGGGAGACGTGCGTTGATGGCGCCGAGCCGCCGGTGAGCGATCTGCTCGCCGACGCCAGGTGGGAGAGTGGGCCTGCGCCGAGCCGCCTGCCCGGTTGAGCTTGCGCCATGTTGCGCCCGCTGCTCGTTGCGTTTCACCTCGTAGCTGCTGTGATGCTGCGGAAACTTGCTGATGTATATAGCAGTTGCTTTGGTTGCTCTTGGGGTTGGCTTAGGTTTGTCGTTTTGTGGTTGTCAGTACGGGCGGGTCAGCCTGTTAAAATCAAAACCGCAAGGACAATGACATTGAGTTCCTCCTTGTCATGGATGTTCTTCATACTCACGTTTAATCTTGGGGTTGGCTGAGTTTTGTCGTTTTGTGGTTGTCAGTACGGGCGGGTCAGCCTGTTAAAATCAAAACCGCAAAGATGACAATGACATTGAGTTCCTCCTTGTCATGGATGTTCTTCATACTCACGTATAATCGTGGGGTTGGCTTAGTTTTGTCTTTTTGTGGTTTCAGTACGGGCGGGTCTGCCTGTCAAAATCAAAACCGCAATGACAATGACATTGAGTTCCTCCTTGTCATGGATGTTCTTCATACTCACGTATAAATACTGATATTGACACTTTTCGCGTTGGCTTTGTGTTGTCATCAGCAGGAGCAGCTCAGGCTTTAGGAAAAAATCGCATGACCTTCATACTGATGCATCTTGAACACTTAAAATTACCTTTGAACAGTTTTCCAACAATCATTGTCATTTCAGCTAAGTGCAGTCAAACAGTTAAAAAAATGGGGGGGAAATTACCTAAAACACGCAGGGGCGTTAATTGGTTAAGATGCCATCGAGCCCATGGCCTTCAACCCGCCCAAGCCGCCGCCGCGTCCCCTTTTTTCGCGCGACGCCCGAAGGTTGACAATAGGCGAGCCATCTAATTGTTTGCCAGGCTTTGTGCTAGACATGAGCCGCTGCCGGTAATACTCAGCCCTCATCTTTTCTGAAGACCAGTGTTTGCCTTGGTTGTTTTTCTGAAACTGGTTCCAGCGCGTCTCTTCTGGTCGTTCTTGTTCTCTTGGATGAACGCGCTTGTCGTGGACCGCGTTGAAGGCCCAGTGATCTCGCCGCAGCATTGGCACCTGCTGTCCTGGGTGGCAGAGTCTCAGGTTAGCGGGCGGACTTGGGCCAACCTTACACCTGCCTAAGCCCACTCGTGACCTTACTTCGTGGCATTTCGTGGCCAAGCAAGTCAATGTCAACCCAAATTGCAACATAGGCGCAAATGCACATAACAGCTGGGACGTTACTCGAAAGACCCTTGAATGACAATTTTCAGGCTCAATGCTTGGCGTGCGGCCAGTGTTATGTTGACCGCAGGAAAATCTGATGCCATTGAGGATGAAATCTTGAGGGCCTTCCAAACGCAAAGAGGCAACACGCCCAACTCTCAGCTGAGCTGGGCGGCCTTAGCCACCACCCACCTAAAAGAAACCGGTTCTTTGACAAAGCGTCTGCTGGGGGTGTCAACGGCGGTGCTGGTAGGCCGCTGATCATGTCGCCAGCCTTCTGCAGCAGGCATCGCAACAGCCATTTCAAGACGTCATAGATGACAATGCCGATGGCAATCTCGAGCACCAACGGCCACCATGGCTCTGCCTGCCCGTCCATTGAGCTGGTCCCTGCTCGAGGCCCAACTGCTGCGGGCAGCGACGCTGCGGAGTCATTGCCAACTCGAACGCGAATGTCGACGGGCCTTTCCGAAATTAGCCTTGGTTGACCGCAGCGCAGCCGACGAATCTATGCGAAAATAGACTAAAGCTTTAAGCCACCGCCGATGAGCCCCGCTAAGACAACACGGCATTGATCGGAAGCCCCTTTGTGAAATGAAACACTCGCAGAACAAATTGACAACTTTTCATGTCTTTCCTGTCCCGCAGCCTTGCCGGGGTCATCCTACTGTCGCCTTCATCGCCTCGCGCTTGCACGCCCCAGCACCCCGGGGGCGTTGCGTTGCTGCCACACTACTGCTGGGTGACCCGGCGCAGGGGGATTCCTCAAAAATGTTTTCCATGAAGAAAAAGTGCTTCGCCACACTTAAAATCTGGTGGTGCACGGTTTGTTTCTGGTGTGGCCTCCCCGCCGCGCCTCTTCTGTATGGCTGCGCTGCAAACAGCGTTGTGGATATGGCAATGGGGCAAACAGCTGGCGGGCGAGGCGCTGCCTGCGCTCGCCGCACTCCCCCCAACTTGCAAGGAGGCCCTTGCCCACGCCGCCCTGGTTTGCACTGGCAGCTCGCCGTCCTACTTCCCCTCCGGATGGGGGCCGTGCTGCCTTTGCTGGGGCTGGTTCTTGTTGGGTGCCGGGCTCGGCGTTGCGGGCACGGTGGTTTTCTTCTCGGCAATGCCGGCCTCACGGCTGCGCTTCGGCCATGCTCGGCCGACGTGGCATGCAGCGGCAGAGGCAGTGCTCGCGTGTGTGTCTGCGGGCGGGCCTGCCGAGCTGCGGGGGCTGGCTGCGCAGGCCGGCCTCCCCGCCGAGGACCTGCTGTGCCAATTGCTGCGGGAGGCCACGCGCTTTCCGGCAACAGCACCGGCCGGGTCGCAACAGAACGCGCTCGCGCGTGGTACGGGCACACGCCGCCGTGGAGGGAGGCCGCCGCCCACGGAGGCGCACGTTTCAGCGGAACGGTGACCCACGCCACGACGAGGGAAGGGGGCGGGGGGGGGCACGAGCCTTTCGGTTTGTTAGTGCTTCCCTGCGGAGAACGCTCCCTTCACGCATGCTCCCCGCAGCCGTTTTACCCGCAGCCGACGCGTAAGTCTCACACCTTTTTCTTTGAGAGGCCATGGCTAGGTGCCGCGACTGCCGCTACCGGGTGGCTGAGGAAGGGGCATGCGAGCCGTGCATTGCCGTGCGGCGCATCCAGAGCCTGGTGCACAGTCAGGCTTTGCCGGGCTGGACCGAGGAGGCTGCAGCACACCTCCTGGAAGGCGCGGCGGCTGTTCTGGTGGCGCTGGCAGACGGCCCGCCGGCCCGTGGTGGTTCCGAGGACGAAGACGAGCCCAAAGAGGCTTCCAGAACCCCCCTTCGCCGGAGCCGTGGGCGCTCTCGCTCCCGGAGCCCGATCAGCCCTCCGCCGGGCGAGCCCGCTTCGCAGCGGGGAGATGGCCGGCGCGCGGGTAGCGGCAGGGGCGGAGGCAATGGGGGCGACAAGGGCAAGGCTGGCAAGGGCAGCAACCGGGGCGCGGGTCCTCCTGGGAGGCCGCGAGGCCGCAGGGACCGCAGAGGCCCCGGCAAGGGCAAAGGAGGTGGCGACCAAGGCCGTCAGCAGCGAGACCAGCGGCTTGCGGGCGCAGTTGCGCAGGCCACAGCTGCAGCGGTGGAGGCCGCCCTCCGCCAGCGCTGAGTGGTTTCCACACAGTGAAAGTGCTAGAGGTTCAGCATTTTAGCACGCCCGGTTTTTCTCGTTGCCCAGTGCCTTGAGTTTGTCCAGTCTCTCGGTTCGGCAGTGGCCAGCACGTGTTTTTTCAAGCAGTTGTCACGCTGGCGGATCCCAACTGCCACCTTTCAACTATGCAGCAGGTACAGCAAGCAAAAAGGGTGCGCGCGGCTGCGGGAGGGTCGGGGTGTGTTGCTGGGAGCACGCAAGCGCCGTCGAACCAACCCGTGGGCGGCTTTCCGAGTCGGGGAGGCTTTGCACCCAGGGCCCAACCAGGATGCCCGACGGCAGCGTGCCCTGCACGCGCTGGCACAGATGGGGCTCACGTCGGAGATCCCCGTGGTGCGAGAGCTGGAGCCTCCGCCTTCGCCAGGCGCGTCGGAGGCAGACACACTGACCGACACGCTCAGTGCTACGACGCCTTTTGCGTCGCCACGGGCGCCGGGCGAAGTCGCTCCCACTGCGCCGGACGTCGCTACGCCAGGATTCACTCCCACGGCGGCGCCGGCGCACTGGCACGGAGTGGGCCCTCCTACTGCAGCGCCTGGGGTGAGGCTGTCATGGCTTTACGTTCCCTTGCTGCACGCGGCTGCGGGCAATCTTGCCCCCGAGGCAGACGCGGCGTGGCGATCCGCCCCCGGCACAGGCGCGACCTGGGCCGCTATCGTTGCGACCCCGCGTGACGGGCCGCCCGTGGACCCGCAGCTTTTGGCACGAAGGTCGTGGCGGGAGAGGCCGCTGAGCCTGAGCTCGCTCCGGCCCTCGCTCGCGCGCGTGCGCTGGGCCGGTTGCCGCCCGTGAGCGTGCCATTGGCGGCAGCGCTCTTTTTCAGCTGCGATGCGGAGGGGTATGTGCCCGCAGTCGTGCAGGCAGTGCTGATGGAGGCTTATGGGGGTCACCAAGCCCTCAATGCGGCCCATACTCTCGCGTCAGAAGTCCGGCGGATGTGGGAGGAAGGTGCCCGAACTGCGCCCGCCCAACGAGCCGGCCGGCGTAGACGGCGTGGGGCGCGAGCCAGCCCCCGAGCGGAGGCCCCGGGAGTACAGAGAGACACGGCCTCTGTCACTGAGGGTTCCCCCGCCTCGCCGCCCAGCGCCAACCCAGTGCGCCGCGTGCCGTCCGCTGCCGCGTGGCGCGCGCTCGATGATGTTGATCTCGCGACGGAGTTCCGTCATCCGGTCGCCACTCTGCAGGATGTGCCGGGTTTTCTGCGCTCGGCGCTGCGTGCTGCGCTGGTGCAGGCCTTGCGCCAAGTCCGTGCCGCCCATGACGCGCCGAGGGCCGGCGACCCCGCCGCCTGCGCACGGGCTTGGAAGCTTTTTGTACTGGCCCCGCGCATGCTGCTTGCGCGCGTTGGGCAAAAAGGGCCAGAGGGGAGGCAGGCGCTCTTGGATAGAGTGGTCGCTTTCCAACGAGGCGACTGGCTCGCCTTGTTGCGGGCAGCACGTGGAAGCGCAGCGAACTCGCGCGCTGTGGCGGGTGGTGAAGCAGATGACGAACGCCGCATGCAGGCAGCCTGCGCCCGCGTCCGCAAGGGGGAAGTCTCGCGCGCGCGCCAGCTCCTCACTGCTGCGGAGCTTGCGCCCGGCACTGAGGCAACTTGGGAGGCGCTCACCGACCCCGAGCGTCGGCCCCCTGAGCCACGAGACCACATGCCCAGCGACGTGCTGGCGTTCACCCCCGACGCTTTGCCACGCATCACTCCTGATGCCCTAGCTGCGGCCTTGCGCACCAGCAAGCGAGGCAGCGCGCCTGGCCTGTCAGGCATGCGCGCGGAGCATCTGCAAGTGCTGCTGCAGGACGCAGAGGGTTTGGAGCTGCTCGCGTACGCGGGCACCTGCTTGGCCAGAGCGGAAGTGCCGTCCGAAGTCGTCGCGGCCCTTGCTTTGGCCCGCCTCACGGCCCTCAGCAAACCCAATGGGGGCGTCCGCGGCATTGCGACTGGAGATACCTTCCGGGGGCTGGTCTCGCGCGTCCTTGCCAGGCAGTGGGCTAACGTGTTCGACGCTGCCACGCAGCCATTCCAGTACGCGTTGCAGACGCGCGCTGGCACGGACGCGCTGGCAGCCCTGCTTCGCACTGAGTTGGAGCTGCGGCCGGACACCACGATAGTCTCGTTGGACGGGCGGGGTGCGTACGACTGTATCTCTCGCAGGGCTTTTCTGACAAAACTGCGGGAGGTCGCGCCAGCGCTCGTCCCCTTTGTCCGGCTCTTCTACGGGCAGCCGTCTACGTACTGCTGGTGGGACGATGCGGGGTGCCTCCGGGAAGTGCGCCAGGGCGAGGGCTGTGAACAAGGGGATCCGCTTGCGCCAGCCTTGTTCGCGCTGGGACGGCTACGCTCCAACCGCATGAAGAGCTAGCCGCCTTCCTTGATGATGTTTACGTTGTCACCACGGCGCCGGGAGCGCGGCGGGCGCTGGACACGGTCACCGGGGCCATAGCTGCGCATTGCGGCATCGCCGCCAATCTGGGCAAGACGCGGGTGTTCAACTTTACAGGAGAACCCGCGCCCGGCAACATAGCGGCGCTTGGAGATGGTGTCTGGTGCTCGGACAAAGCGACCCACGAGCGTGGCCTTGTCGTTCTGGGCACGCCCATCGGCCACTCAGACTTCGTACGCACGTGGTCCCAGAACCGCGTAGCGACGGAGCGCGTGTTCCTTGACATGCTGCCCCGCGTCCCGGATCTGCAATGCGCGTGGTTGTTGTTGGCCATGTGCGCGGCTCCCCGAGCCAATCACACCCTCCGCAGGCCGCACCTTATGCCGCGGCGCACGACGACAGGTGCTTGGGTGGCTCGCCGCCCGATGGTCTCGCGTATGCGCGGGATGTCGCGGGCCTCCCGGCTGCCATGGGCGGCCTGGGGCTGTGCTCCGCTTCGCGCGTTTCTCCAGCGGCCTATTGGGCGGGGTGGGCAGACGCGCTCACCGTCATACAGACGCGCCGGGCCGGCTTCGCGGAAGCGCGGGTCGCCGAGCTCAGCTCCCCAGCGCACGGGCCCGGTCCGCCTAGCTTGCGGGAGGCGGAGGCGGCCCGAGCACAGTTGCAAGCAGAAGGTTGGACTACTGTTCCATCTTGGCAGGACTTGCTGGAGGGCGCGCGCCCCCAGCACAACGACCAGGCTGTAGGCCTTGGGGACTGGCCGCACGGCTGGCAGTTTCACGCGTCGCGAATACGCCACTCCCACTTCCGCGACCGCGTGCTCTTGCCTTCCTTGCCGCCGTCTCTGAGGGCGTTGCTCCGGTCCCAAGCGGGGGCTCAGGCTGGTGCCTGGCTGACAGCCATCCCGGCTGATGTGTCTACCGCATTGTCGCCAGGTTCCATGCAGGTTGCGCTGCGGCGCAGGATGCGGCTCCCGCTGCCCATCGCTCCCAACCGATGCGGGGGTGAGGGGCCCGGCTGCGGAGGCGTCGCTGACGCTTTCGGGGATCATGCCCTTGCTTGCCCGCGGACTGGTCTGCTCGCTCGGCGCGCGAAGGTTGTCGAGCGGGCCTGGGTGTGGGTCGCGCGCGAAGCTGTGGGCCCAGAAGGTCAGGTGGTGCCGCAGCAGTGGCTCGCCCACACCACGGCCGTTGGAGTCGACGCGCGGGACAGACGCCGCTTGGACCTGGTCATCTACGGTGTTTCCCCGCGGGGGGAGGCACTCTGCTGCGACGCCACGCTTGTGTCGCCGCTGACGCGCTCGGGAGCCCCTCAGCCCCGGGCGTCGGAGGAGGACGGAGCGGCCTTGCGGGTGGCTGAGCGCCGGAAACGGGCGACGTACCCTGAGTTGCTCGCTCAGGGGCCGCAGCGGCTCCTGGTGCTTGGCTCGGAGGTAGGCGGGCGCTGGAATGACGAGGCCTTGGGGCTCGTGCGGGACCATGCGCGCTGTCGCAGCTTGCGGGCCCCCCCTGCTGTGCGCCGGCCAGCAGCCCAAGGGTGGCAGCGGCGCTGGTGGGCGCAGCTTTCCGTTGCGGCGCAGCGGGCCGTTGGGTCCACGGCCTTGGGCCGCGCATGGCCGGCAGCGCCTCAGGGCCCCGGCCTGCCCGAGCCGCCGCTGGAGCACGTGCTCAGGCTCGCCGCGGATGCGGGCGCGAGCCGCCTGCCCTTGCGCGGCTGAGCTGCTTGCCTCGCACTCGGCGCGGGTGCTGGTCTGTTCCAGCCGGCGTTTCACTCGCGATGCTTGGACAAAGGCGCGCGAAAAAAAAATGGAAACAACAAATGAGTTTAAAGCAAGTAGGGTCCAATGATGCCCATGCCAGGTTGTTCAACCAAAGACGTTAAATTAAACACATACTAGCGCCTGCTGAACGGCAATTGTCAGCTCCAGAACGCCTCAAGCAACTTGCGAAATAAAGGCCAAGTCCCGTTGACTGACACTGACTCGTCCAAAAATAAGGCAGCGGGGCTCTGCGGCCCTGTGTCGCCCGACTGCAACCGGGCGACTCAGTGCCACTGAGCCCCAGTGACTGCAAGTGACCCATCTTCAGCTCCAAGCCAACTTGACTTGATTGATTGAAGTCAACACTGAGGTTGGGCGGCAAGTCATCGGAAGTCCTGAATCACCCGACCTGCATCGGGCGACTCAGGGCCACCGAGTTTAACTCCGTCGATAGTCTTATAGTTGAAGATCGGAAGCAAATGAATGACATGAGCAACGCTTAGGGTTTCTTTTCCCTTGTGTTTAGGGCATGTTGTGAATCGAACTACGCGTTGGCCGTTTTGCTCCTAGCCTTGACCCAAACCGGCGGTTTCATTTGAAACTGGAAACGCCGCCATGGACGCCTTGCTGTGTTTTGGAGTGTGCCTCGCCATTTACACAGCCCTTGTGTCCGGCTTGACTTGCCTTGCCATCGGGTGCCTTCTGCGCCAGCACCGCAAGGCACTGCTTGGGTCTTTTGGTTTTCAGCCGCCGTTCCGCCCCGAGCCTGTGCACATCCTGCCAAAGCGCAAGGTTTTTCATCATCGGCATTGCCACCACTTGGCACAGCGCGATGTCTCAGCCTTCGCATTTCAACCATGTGACAATTGTCGCAGCCTGTGGTGATGCACATGCACTGGCAGACGACCTGCCCCTGTGACAGCCTTGCCTTCAAAACCACATGCTAATGTATAAAAATGCCGCGACATCGCATTTGGATCTTGAGCCCACTACATTGCACTTTGCCTCAATGCACTTGACTGGCAACCTCGCCTGCAGCATTCGTGAGCCTTTTCAAGCTTGTGTTGCATTGTACGCCTGTCTCTCCGCTACGGTCTTAGCTGTTGATTCTTGAGTTCGCTCTAGAACTGCATCCCTCCAGGGTTGCTGCCATGACACTAATGTCCAGGTATTTTAAAGCTCCTCCGGGACCTTCACAAGACGCACTGACTTCAGTCAGGACCCCAGTCATGCATTCTTGAGTCCGCTCTTGAATCGCATCCCTCCGGGCTTGCTGCCTTGCGCCGCGAGCCCTTGGCAATTGAGGCTCCTCCGGGACCTCCACACAGGCGCATTGCCTTCAGTCATGACCTCAGTCATGCATTCTTGAGTCCGCTCTTGAATCGCAGCCCTCCGGGGTTGCTGCCTTGCGCCGCGAGCCCTTGGCAATTGAGGCCCCTCCGGGACCTCCACAAGGCGCAATGCCTTCAATCATGACCGCAGTCATGCATTCTTGAGTCCGCTCTTGAATGGCTTCCCTCCGGGGTTGCTGCCTTGCGCCGCGAGCCCTTGGCAATTGAGGCTCCTCCGGGACCTCCACACAGGCGCATTGCCTTCAGTCATGACCGCAGTCATGCATTCTTGAGTCCGCTCTTGAATCGCAGCCCTCCAGGGTTGCTGCCTTGGCATAGCGTGCCTCGGCAATCGAGGCTCCTCCGGGACCTCCACAAGGCGCAATGCCTTCAGTCATGACCTGAGTCATGCATTCTTGAGTCCGCTCTTGAATCGCAGCCCGCCGGGGCTGCAGCCTTAGCACAGCGTGCCTTGGCATTTGGACTCCTAAGGGACCTCGCCAAGCCCTGCGATCAGGCTTATCCGTCATGACCCCGGTTATGCATTCTTGAGTCCGCTCTGGAATGGCTTCCCTCCGGGGTTGCTGCCTTGCGCCGCGAGCCCTTCACAACTAAGGTTCCTCCGGGACCTTTACAAGCCCTGCTCTCCAGGCCCTAAATTTTTTACACCGTGCATGGTACTGTGCTTGCATTCACACTTGGCCATCAGTCAAATGTTGATTTGCATCTATTGCATAGCGCTCGTTCACTCTCCGACCCAACGCCTTGCCTTTCGTGCCATGGAGTGTGACGGAGACACCTTAGACGCCATCCACACCACATTAGCCAGAAGCTACTTGGACCTTGAGGTTATGCTGGACGAGTTCTACACAGTCCTTCTGCGCATTAAGCTCTTCCGCCATGTCATCGCCGTTTGCCTTGTTGCCCTTACCGAGGGCATTCGTGCATTGTCATGCCTTGTGGAGTCTGTACAGCACTGGGCGGCCTTTGCATACCACGCCCTCACATGATGGGGCACCACTCTTTGCCGAGAAAAACACAGTGTGCCTGCTACACATGTAGCTGCATATGCTTGTCAACATCTGGGCCAACACTGTGAGACATTTCCGCCAGGTCGGCGCAACAGGCCGGGAACCTAGCAGATCCTAGCCCTCAGCGCTTACCACAATGTGCCTAGATACCACAGCCATTTCGCCCAACACGCTGTAATGGCGCTTTCAGCCCACGAGATTCAGCCGTGCCCTGAATTGGTGGAGCAATGGATTAGCCTGCTTGCTTGCTGGGCAGACTCATTCTTTGCCAGGCAACACAAGATTGCCCTACTGGTTACCTGGACTTCATCATCCTGCGAATTGGCCTTCACGAGGGCTCCTTGCATATTGCCCGCCTTTTGACACTGTGTGCCTTTGCCATTGCATATGCCAATCAGGGCCAAACCTTCACCGTGAATAGCCTTGCCTGGTTTGCCTCCGCCTTTGACTGGAGCAAACCTACAGCATGTTTCTTTGGCCAGACAACAAGTCATTCAGCCAGGGGCCTCCTGACAGCTGCCTGCGACCCTAACTTCAGGAACTTCGCAGTGCAGCATCGCTGGCACGAGCACTCAGAGGCAGCCTTGGTTTCACTCTTGCACGCCTGTGTTGGCCCTAAGACAACCCGCCTTCTGAACGCGGTTTTGTCTTGCCTTGAAGACCTTGAATTCATCATAGTGCGTCTTCAGCCTGCAATGCCCGCATTGCCAGCCTTGGAGATGCACTCTCACGAACCAGTGGACCTCACTTCATGCTCACAGATTTAAAAGTGTGTGCCTGGCGCTTTGCTTGACACCCGCTTCGACAAGCACTGTCAATCGGCGGACTCAGGCACATTCTGCCGTAGCCCTAATCTGACAGTTGTGCCGCATCCATGCCATTTTCTGGCTTTTGTGCATGGGCATCATGACAGGCTCGCGCCGGCTCTCCAGCAGCCTTGTCATCACGTGCCCCGACTAGCTGTTTTGTTTGCGCATCCGCTTTGCTACCACTGCCTTGTGTTTGTAGCCATTTCAGCAGTGTGCAACGCGCCACGCTACTGCTCGGCCCCACTCACTTGCCTTAAGCATGTCGGACCAGGTGCCTTCTTCAGTGCCAGACCTGATGGGCATTGTCTCCAGCATGACAGAAGAGAACCAAGCAGCCTTGACCGCCATGCTTACAGCCCTGCGTGAACGGACGGCCTCGAGATCCTCGTCGCCTTTGCCAGAAGCCGCCCTTCCCACGGATGAGTCTTCAACTTTGCCGCCTCAGAGCCTTGCACTGAAGAGCCGCCCTTGGTGCCTCTCTTCGACCCTGCCAGGGCAGAAAATTTTTTGTATCAGCCCTGCAGCAAAAATGAAAAGCCTTGGGCCGACCAGCTCGCGCCCGAGCTGCCTCCCGAGGCCCCGCCGGCAGACTCAGCACCCGCACCAGTGACTTCTCAAGACGCACTGCCGGCAAATCCAGAGACTGCCTCAACCGAGGTACCAAAGCCTCGTCCTTCGCCGTCAGCTCCGCATTGGCCCAACGCTCCGGACTTGCCAGACGATGCCCTGCCGGCTAAGCAAGAGGTGGCTCCCAAGGCTGCGCCCAAGCCAAGACCATTGCCTTCAGAGCCACAGAGGCCGCCGCCAGGGCCCCCGCCCAAGGCAGCCCCGAGCCCGCCTTGCGACTGGCCCCCACAGCCTTCATCCGGGTTCCATGAGCCCAGGCCTGACCTGCGGTACTTGGGCCTTGCACCGGACACGCCTCTGTACGCGTGGGACGGCAGCTGGTGGATGAACTTCTATGACTTGCCTTTCAGTAGCCCCCCCACGTGTGCCACGCGCATTGACGAAGACCATCACGCCTTCAGCATTGACTCCTGCTGGAAACGCAATGAACGGCAGTCTTACCGCAAGCCCGCGCAGCCCTGGCCAAAGCCCTCCCAGCCGCAGGAGAACACACGCGCTATCGCCCAACTGGAGCAGTGTGCGCAAATTCCTGCCATGCGACTGCCCTGCACTATGAAGGCTGCGCGAGTAGGAGGGGTCGCCAAAGCGTGGTACCTGGACGACCAATCCCGAGTGTGCTGCGCATTGCCTTGTGCGTCATCGCCCTGCCCTTTCCACTCAGCCTGCGGCCGCATCATCAACGACAGGATTCCCCTGTGCGAGGATACGCACACTTCGCACTATTGCAGCCGGTGCTATGAATCCATGCAACCCAATGTCGCCATGTACTGATGCCTTGCCCTGTGCCTGATCGCACAACTCAGCTTCAGGAGGGCCGCACAGTGCGCTCTTTTCATTTTCCTGTTTAATAAGAACTGTCTTCTGTAAAGCCTTGGTCTTGTTTTGCAACCCATCGCCTTTCTTGTGCAGCCTACACAGTGCGTTGGCCCTCCTTACGACCGCTCCGTATGCAGCAGATGCAGGAAAACAGGCATAGTGCGTGTACCACCCATCCGCCCTAAAATTGCAGACTGCTCGTGAACTCTGCTGCGGCGCAGGTACACCAACGAGCCTTCTGGTCAACACCTCAGACGGTCGCTTGTACGTATGCCACCCTCTTGGCCTGCATGCATGTAGGCTCGATGCCTTACCGCAGCAAACAATTCTGGGGGAGAGCATTTTCATTTTCCCCCGATGGCCTTTCAGAAGAAATGGCAGAAGACCGCCCGGCCTTTAGCCCACACCAGTTGTCAGGCCCTCTGGGCGTGCGTCCTGCAACTGCCGCCGAATCTACATCGCCGGGAACGACTGCCAAGGCCAACCCAGAGCTCGGCTTGCCCTCAGGCAAGGATCAGAGCAGTCGGTTCAGACCTTACCCAGTGCGCGCTCATGTTAGTGATCTCCGCTTTCAGCTGCGGAGCCACCCAGCACTGCCTCCTTGCCCCAGGCTTTCAGTGGCAAATCAGAGACCAGGGTGCCCAGTTCCAGAGTGCATTCCGCTAAGGTCCTGGGTAGACCCGTTTTCTTGCCCTCTGCCCAAGCCGCCCTGCAGGCCTTGGCCTCGCAGTCTAGCCTTGCAGTCACACATCAGCCAGGAACGCACAGACCAGGTCCGATCCCTGCTCAGCCCGCCAATCACAGTGATGCCCTTACGCCGCGTGTTCGGCGCCAGGCCTGCAATGCCCAGGCCATATGGCCCTGTCCGCCCACCTGAGCCCTCTTCTACTGCTCAGCTGCAAGCCACGCTGAAGGACAAGTGTACTGCCGAATGGGTTTTGATACTCAAATCCTGCGTCGCTAGCAGCAAGCTGGCGCAAGCCCTGGAAGCCTCGCAGCACCCGCAGATCCTTGTTGAAGCATCGCTGCGGAAATTTTCGGGGGGCACGCTGTCGCAGTACCTCCGCGCCATCCGCCTTTTTCTCACCTTTGTAAATCAGTGCGTGGGTGATTTGATGAGCCTTACCCTGGCCCATCTTTCAGATTTCATCGCAGGCTGCCATGTGTCTCAAGCAGAGGACCGCACGGCACTCAAGTGCAGTGCCATCATGATGAGCGAGGCCCTGTCTTGGTTTGCGCGCATTGGGCAGATATCAAGCCTGCTAGACTTGATGGGTAGCCCCTTGATCAAGTCCTTTGCCTACCACCCCAAACCACACGATCGACGGGAAGCCTTGCCTTTGCCACTGGCTATACTTGCCGCATGGGAGGAACACATAGTTTCACGCCCGCCGTGGGCCTGTTACTAGGCGCCCTGCTTTTGTGCGCCCATTGCAGCCTAAGATTTGGGGACATTCAGAGAATCAAGCCCTCCGCTCTCTCGCTGTCTGCGCAAGCACTTCGGGGCCTGTGTTGGGCCACCAAGACAACTTGCCAGGGACAGCCCTTCGCATGCTTGCCTTTCGGTTTCAGAGGTGAAGACATTAGCACATCCTGGCTAGTGAAGTGGCTTGCTCTGCTCAGTCAAGCTTTAGACGCCACCCAAGCCGAATGGGGAGATTCATTTGTACCCGACTTCATTTTGCCCTGCATTCCAAACCTGGAGTCTCACGCATGCCCCAGCCTTTCGCGTCCGATGTCCTATTTGCAAGCACTGGTATGCCTTCGCTGGGCCATACAGTTGCCATGGAAATCGGAAGGCGGCCAGCTGGTCACCCAGCACGAGGCACCCTCGTTTACCCTTCACAGCCTTAAATGCGCATTACCCAGTGCAGCAGCGCAGCTACGGTTTTCGGAAGACAGCAGAAGGCTTCAGGGACACCATCGCCTCTCGTCCGCACTGCTGTACAGCAGGGACGACACCATAGAAGCCTTGTGGGTGCAGTCTGAGCTCACCTCCACCATCAGACGGGGCTGGAGACCCCCTCGACCAATGGCTCGGGGGGGGCAGCACCCAACCGTGGACAGCCTTTCAGGTTCCACAGGGCAGCCCTCCGAGCCATCTGAAGCTTCAGAGCCTCCCACCCAGCCTGACAAGATTCTTGTACCACAGGGAGGTGGACAATTTGCTGTCCACAGCCCTGGATGCACCAGATGAGCAGGCGTGCTCACCAGATCCCTCGCTTTGCACGCAGGCGCCAGCCCTTGCAGTCGATTCAATTGGCATTCGCCGTGTGGTGTGGGGATCCGTGCATGCCGTGCAGTGCACTCACGGCAACTCAGTACAGACAGCTTGCGGTTTGCACCTAAAGCATTGCTCGTACCCTGTGCATCAGATTCATCCAGACATGCAGCTCTGCAAACGCAAGGCGTGCATGGCCGCGCTGTGCTAAAATAAGCTGTTCATGCCCTGGCTTGACGCACACAGCACAGCCGAATTCGACACGATTCGATAACTTAGGTATGCCTTTTGAGAGGTCGGCGACTCAGCAGTGCTCAAGCGCCGGTCCAGAGCCTGCCATCCGCACTGACTGTACACATTCCGCAGATATCCTTTTTCCTCTCAAACAAGCCCTCCAAGCATGCATTGCTGATGCACATGGATCGCGATCGGCTGCAGGACGTTCTGACAGAAGCCCGGGTCCCTGAAGGCCTGCAGGACCTTGTTTTGGCCAGAGGTTTTGACTGCCCTTCTGACTTCGCCTTCGCCTTCCCCAACATTGCAGACTTGCAGCCTTTCATAGTCTCTGCCAGGGACTTCTGGACAGCCAACACATAGAGGATCGTGGCAGCAGCGCGCCTTAGGATCCAGCCTCAAAGCGGCTCTTTTTGGACGTGTTTGCCGGTCGGCTGCACCCAGTGACGTCAGCCGCCATTAGCCTTGGCCTTGACTGCTTCGAGCCTTTTGACCTAGATGGAGACACTGCGCACGACATCCTGGATAGCGAAGTCTTCGAGGCCCTTCTCAGACTCTGCTGGTCAGGAATCGTGGCCCTGATCATGCTTGCCCCGCCTTGCAAAGAATACTCCAGACTCAAACTACGCCCGGGCGGGCCCAAAGCCTTGAGAACGCCGCAGTACATGGACGGGGTCCCCGGCCTTTCGCCCGCACAGCGCAAAAAAATGCTGGATAGCAAGACCATCCACGACCGTGGTAGAGCCCTGTTCAGAGCAGTGGTCTCCAAAGGAGGCGTTGGCATTTGGGAACAGCCGCCATCAGCCATGTCCTGGCTGGAAGAGGCCAACTTCCAAATGCTACGTGATCACCAGTGTGCACTGGTGTGGGTAGACGCCTGCATGCACAACAAAGCCTTCTCCAAGTCGTGGGCGTTCGGCTGCAACAGTTCGAAAATACGGGCCCTGGAGGCTCGTTGCAATCACTCATACAAGCATCAAAGCATTGCAGGCGTGAAAGAACAAGGGGTATACCTTAGCACCCTGACCGCTGAATACCCGCCTTCCCTGGCCCTGCAACTGGCCCAGGTAGGCATAGGAAGGGTCAGTAAAACAGGCTCCCTCCGACAAGCACTGCCATTGCACTCCAATTTCTCCAGACCCATCACACTGGCGCCTTGCAGGCTCCCCACCTGCGACGGAGCAGGAATGCACTCCTCCGCAGATTGGTGTTGTCCCAAACCAGAACACCCGCTGCAAGCAGTCGCCAGGCCCTGGCTGCATTGGATGCATGAGCGCAAACTGGTGCCACGAATCCTGGCACACATCAAAAGCGGTTCTCCAGACTGCCCCCTCTCGCCGTCCGAAAGCCTGGAAGTGGCAGCTCTAGCATACACAGCTCTAAAATTGCCCTGCCCTTCAGACATGAGCCCCGAGGCAGGACAGCCATACCGACTCCACCTGCTGCAGGCCCTGGCCAAATCTTGGGGTGACCCAGACATGGCCCTCTTGCCATTTTTGCAACACGGAGTACCGACAGGAGCCGTGTCAGCCTTGCCACCCAGCCTTCAATGGCCGGCAAAAAAGCCAGACTCCGCGCTGCCGCCGGATCTGGAAATTTGTGAGGGCAACTGGAAGATGGCCGAAGACGAGCCAGAAACCGTGCAAGGCTTGCTGCGCAATGAAATGGCCAACAACTGGATTGTTGAAACCAGCCTTAGCATAGCCGACGCTCGGGAAAAATGGCCCCTAGGCATTGCCGTAGGCAAGTTAAATGTCGTTTTTGCAGAAGGGAAAGAGCCGCGCCTTGTCTTGGACAGCACCGTGTGCCAAGTGAATACCAGATGCCATCTGCCAGAGCGCCTGAGCTTGCCAATGGCATCGGACCTGGCGCTGTCCACGCAGCCAGAACACACTCCAGGCGCCTTCATAGGCGCCAGCATTGACTTCAAAGCCGCACACAAACAGGTGCAAGTCCGCCCTGAGGAGCATGGCCTTCTACTCTTCGCCTTTCAAGGAAAGCCCTACCATTACAGAGTGTGCCATTTTGGGGGCCGTTTCTCGGCATTCTGGTGGCAGCGCACCGGCGCATTTTTGCTTCGCCAGGTGCATGGGTTGCTGGCCTGGAAGCCCCACAAAGCCTTCCTTTTTGTGGACGACCTTCTGTGTGCACTCTTCCGGGATAGCGCACCAGACATGTTTGCCTTGGTGGTGCTTTTCTTTTGCGCCATTGCAGCGCCCATTTCATGGAAAAATGCGCAATTCCAGGACAGCCTTGTTTGGTGCGGTTGGGAGATCAACTTCTCCCACGATACCATTCAGCTCGTGTCCGCTAAGCTAACCAAGCTGGACGCCTTGATCAAATCACTGCTGGGGAACCGACGGGTACCCCGCAAAACACTCGAGCAGTGCATAGGCCTGCTTATTTGGGCCACCAGCATTGCCCTACATCTCAGATCCTGGCTAGCGCCACTGTGCTCGGACCTCAACAGCCCACCAGGCTCAATGCACTCGATACCGCCTCAAATGTGGTCAGCCTTTAGAGCATCCTTGAACAAGGATCTTAAAACAAGCCGTAGCCTTCCGGGCTTGTGGATCACAGTGGGCTCCAAAATCTTGGAAATTTCAGGTCGCACCATGCACTGCCCTCAGGACATCCCGCAAGTGCCTGGCACTAGCAAGCCCACATGGGTGCGCATCGCGGACCCCAACAACCCATACACTAGCCTTTCCAAGTCAAGCCAACAATGCCTTACTTGGCTGGCGTCGTGCTTTCGGCACTCGCCTGTTCAGCCCTTGGCGCGGCCACACCAGCTGCAAGCTCTGGCTGCCGCGGATGCGTGTGCCGAAGACGATTTGGTAGGGATCGGGGGCTGGGCAATCACGTCCTCCCAAGTAGTTTGGTTTGCCGAGACCTGGAACATGCAAGACATAAGAGCCGTGTGGCCTTGCCTTGTCAAGCCTGGACAGCGGTACATCGCATGCTTCGAGACGCTGGCGCAGTTAGCACTACTGCAAGCAACCCACAGCCACATTGGTGGTGGGCGCTACTCGTTTAGCATGCCTTCAGGCACGGACAATTCCGCCACGGAAGCAAGCCTTAACAAGTTGTTCACGACCTCCTGGCCGTTGCAACTCTTCGTGCAATTAACAGCCTTCTGGGCTCACGCTCACAATGTGCTGCTGCAGCCGACGCACGTTCCAGGAAGGTGCAATGATTGGGCTGACGATCTCAGCAGAGGTCGGTTGGCCCGATTCAGCCATCGCCCAGAAAGTCGCATACGCTTTAGCCCTGCAAGCCTGGCGATGTCAGGCCGAGGCATTCAACTGTGTCCAATGCATGCGCCCTGGCGCCCGGAGCATTTGGCAGCAGCCTCCGTCACTGCTTCGCCCGCCTGATTTGCATCCCGACATGCCTTGCGACCAAATGGCCGTCGTCGCCCTGTCAGCCAGAACAACTGGCAACGTCAGCCAGCCGCTTAATCAAGCCGCTCTGACCGAAAAAAGTGCAGACACTGCGTAACAGGCTGCTCACAGCCCAGCGTGCATGGCCACGCTAGCATTTGCCCTGCCAGGTACAACCCCACTCTGAAGGGCCTGCGGCCCAGCGGGCTCGCTTATACCGGGGTTGCCTGAAACACTGAAGGGGGGGTCAATGTGCCTCCTGTTCCAGGCGCACCAGTGCCCTGGAAGCAGTGCTACTTTCAGCAATCCCGGTAAAAAGAACTGCGGCCGCTTCGGATGAGCTTTGTTCTTTTGGGGTTTCATGTTTGGGTTCAAGCTAGGAGCAGTGCAACATGCCTTAACGCTTAGGGTTTCTTTTCCCTTGTGTTTAGGGCATGTTGTGAATCGAACTACGCGTTGGCCGTTTTGCTCCTAGCCTTGACCCAAACCTGCGGTTTCATTTGAAACCCACCCACCCACCCTGCACTGCCCTATACAAGGCTCTGCAAGTATAGGTAGCAGACGCTCTGCACTTTCATGGGTGGCCTCCGGGCCTTTTGGTCTCCGGACCAGGTCTCCGGACCAACTTTGGTCTCCGGACCTCGAGTCTCCGGACTTTCGGTCTCCGGACCTTGGGGCGTGGGCACGCATGCCGCGCCCCGCAAGCACTGCATTTGTATGCAAGGACACGCATTGTCTTGCCTTTTCAAAATTCGGGGGGTCAATGTGCCTCCTGTTCCAGGCGCACCAGTGCCCTGGAAGCAGTGCTACTTTCAGCAATCCCGGTAAAAAGAACTGCGGCCGCTTCGGATGAGCTTTGTTCTTTTGGGGTTTCATGTTTGGGTTCAAGCTAGGAGCAGTGCAACATGCCTTAACACACATCGTCAGTTCAACAAACATGCCTGGAAGCAGCGTGTTTCACCAAGCCCTGAGTTGCACGGCAGTCCGTCGAACGACTCGCAAGCTGGCAGCCGCTCCGGTTTTGCAATTTTCTGCGCGCTGCTGTGGCACGGTCCATGTCACTGCCTTCCCAAAACGATGGCTTGATTTTTGCCTTCGTGCTCGCCTTTTAAGTGCTTCACCCTCAGAATGAGGACCTTGTCATCGCCCGCGACAGCAGCATTGACAATGAACATTTCCACCTTGTAAGTCTCCACCTCGTGGTAGCTGAATATTGTTGCCGCTGGCCAGAAGCAAAGGAAGATGCGCGCCCACTCGGCCAAGGCTGCGGACTCAGTGTTCGGCTCGATCGCCTCCATGTCAATGTCCTTGGTTGCACGAGAGCGGATCGCAGACCAACACCTTTATTTTAAACTGACGGCATCCTAAGTCTGAGACAAACAATTTAATGTCGCCAAGTTTCCTCTGGAAGCTCAAACTGGGTCTCCGCTGCGGCGCAGACTTCGCCTTTCCAAATGGTCGTCAACGGGTATCTGAGTCTCCCCGCCAGTGGAGACAACGACATTGCTTCGTGATTCTGAGTGGGGGCAATCTGTTACAAAGGTTAAATTCTCAACACTTCGAGCTTGAAAAGGAACCTATAATATTTTGCGTAAAACTATTTTCGCAGGGCCGTATTGGCTTAGACGATGGTCGGTAGCGCCCTGGTCTTTGCTAAGAGCCCGCAAAGTCGCGCACATGACACGGCGGATTCAAAGCGACAATGCTAATAGGCGCCGGAGGGGCAAGCAAGTCCACAAGCTCATTGGACAAATCCAAGCTAGACATCGCGCGTTTTCGGCCAAGCGACATGGTGCGGGTCATCCCTTGCCAGAGCAGCCGCCTACTTAATTCAATATTTCAAATTACATCAATGGGCGGCGTGCGGCATCATCGCCACAGAGCGCCTTGTTCATGTCCGGGCGAAACCAAACCGTACACTGCATCTGGCAAATGGCCTTTCACCTTGGCGGAATCAGCCCAAATGTCATGTGGAAGCTTACTGATGAGCTGGGAGGCCAGCGTCGCCCGAGGGAGCATCCGCTGCAAAATGCTCGTCGCGCCCATTTGTCTGGCAGGAAACGACTGCAGGACCTCATCCACCAGCACTTTTGGCCATCCCTGCAGCGCAGCCATTTCCCAGATGTTCATCCATCGATTCAGCGTCACTAGGAAATGTCCATTTGACGATGCCCTGGACTTTGTCAAGCATGGGCTGCACTCCAGCATGACACACCGAAACATTTCTGTGGCCCCACCGTCGCACACGATCTGCCTCTTCACATCCCAGCCCTTCGCTTCAGCAAATGCCTTGGCAGCTTTGATGTTCTTCAGGGCCAAGTCTGTGACATCCCGCTTCTGCTGCACGTTGTTGATGATGAAGCGGCTGAGCGAAGGGCAAGTGACGCATCTCCTCTTTCACTGCCCATGCCTTTGAGATGGCCACGAGGTACAGCCTTGGCCTGCTGTGCGGGATTCCCCCATGGACCTTCGTGTCGAGGACCTGGGCCCGTACGGAGTAATTGCAGAGGCGCAGAATCTTCACCACCGCGTCCAGCACCGCTTTGCATTTCGGGCCGCTAAGCCCCCGCACATTTTCAAACACTGCGAGCCGTAGCCTCTTTTCCACGACGTAATCGAGGCTGTGTATCAAAACGCAGCCCCGAACATCTCCTAGCGACTGCTGGCGACCAGCGCTTGAAAATGCTGGGCAAGGAGCTCCGCTGACGTAAAGGTCACAGGCCGGAGCGCTGGAGTTGTCCCGCGAGGTGATGTCATCGTACACCTTTTCCTGAATTTCGAATTTGCTATTGGATTTAAGCAAGCAGAAAACACAAAAACTTTCGTCGAAATCTAAATGAGGAGCTGGCGTATCTCCAAAATGCGCGTGCATCTGCAAGGCCATTTTTCTCCTGGTGGGGTCGATGTCCTTGGCTCAAGGGACCAGCCCAGCAACAAAACGGAGTGCCGCAATGCAAGCAGGCGGCCGAAATGAAAGCAGTGCTCACCCGAATTGACTGGCCGAAGGCCAGCTTCAAGCTGACAAAGTCGGAGGACAAACCCGAGCAGTCAGACCCAAGTCGGACCACAGACGGAGCCGCAGCCCTTTCTCCAGGTCCAGTTTCGCGGCCAAGGCGACTGGTTGCGGCTTTCTTCTCAAGCTGCTCAATCAGGGCTTCAGCAAACTTCCTTAGCTCGCAAAAACGCAGCTCGTTCAGTCAAGCCTTGACAGGCATCACTGCTGACAGACTCTGATTGAAAGCAAGGATCCTTTGGTCACTGTTCGTAAGGTCGCCGGCTGGCCGCTTCTTCGAAGTCTTGGCAGCTGCTTGCGTAGGCGTTGCTTCCTTGGTTTTCGTCTTGGTCTTAGCCGTCTTCAAGACCTTCTTGGCGTCGCCTTTGTGCCCGCATGCCTTCTGGTCTTTGTGTCTCTTTCTGCCGTTCTTCTCTTTCGCGGGCTCTGAAGCCATGGCAAAATCGAGGTCCATCTTGCCTAATTGATTGACATGCCGCTTCTCTTGAGCATGTACTGATCTGCAACAATTTTCAGAACAAGCCGCCCGGCAAGAAAGACAAAACATGAGCAATGACAATGAGGCACTCGCAGGGGGGATTAAATGTCCTCGTCACCACTCAGTTGCGGAAACCTAAGCCTAGGCGCTGCAGTCACATTATTTTACACCGCTCTGAAGTTTGTGTCGCTCGTCATTGTGATTCAGATTGAAGGTCAATCCAGTCACTCAAAGCCCTAATAAGGTGTCCTTTTCGCCCAGCCTTCAGCTCAGCAGCTTCCAATTTACATTGATGCCTCTGCTTAACTACATTACCTTGAGCAAAGCCAGCAGTAAGTTTCAATATTTGTTCAAAACACCGACGCCGTCCCCTAGCCGGGCCTCGCAGGGACACAAGACCCTAGTAAGGCCCGGCGCAAGGACGGTGTTTCACCCACGACGTTGCGCCGGCGAAGAAAACATATTTGATAGTTGATCCGCCGCGGAAGTCTGGGCCTAAGCGTCTTGAACAAAAAGCAGCCAGGATTGCTGCGGCCTAGCCTAGTATGCTCACTGACTGGCCGAGTCTGATTCAGAATCGTCAATCAGCTGGGAGGCCGGCGGCGCGTTGCCAGTCGGTTTTTCCTTCTTCTGCTTCTTCTCCGCCTTCCCCGTCTTCTTATTCGTCGTCTTTGGCTTCTTAGGCTCCGGCTCAGGCGCCGGATCTCCGGGGGCGGGCGTCGGCCGCTTTGGCGTCTTCTTGCCCTTTTCGGCTTCCGCATCCTTCTTGCCAGCTGCCGCCCACTCAGGCGCGTAGAACGTAGACCCTTCTGTCTGCATCTGTTGCTTGACAAACTTGACCAGCTCACTCTGGAGAAGCGAAGCGTGAGTCTCTGTCATGGTCAGGGCCATGTAAGGAATCCAAGGCCGCCTTGGCCAGATCTCCTGCGCCTGGCGTGCAATCCAGCACGCCTGTGATCTCGTACGCGGCCAGGGCGTCTGAGTACAGCGTCACCGGCAAGTGGTTGAAGAAGGCAGGCTCATAAGAGTCACCGTGGCGCTGCTGTTCTTCATTCTCCTTTGGGTCCTCGGCAGAATCTGCGCCCATCATCTTGTCTCCGTACATCTCTTTCCTGACAAATCGGGCGACGCATATGATTGAGGCCCCCAAACATGCTACTATTACTATGGCACGATTAAATTTGAGTCGGGCTGCTTATTGTTCACAGTTAAAGTCCACTCATCCGAAGCGCTGCCCAAACCAATCCAGCCGATGCAATTCCCTCGGTTGGAGCCGGGGAATTTGGTGTGTTTGCGTTCTGGCAGCCAAGTGGACATGGGCTCGGTGCTGATCAAATGCCAGCGCTGAATCTGGTTGATCATGCCGCGGTTCAGTTTCTTCTTTCCTTCCATTGACTCCTCGACAGGATTGAAAGACAAGTGAAACCGATGAAAGCACTGACAAAGCTTTCAAATTTGACGAATTTATAAGTACACAATCGAATTTTGAAACGGACATCGTCGTCCTGGCTGAGGCACAGCGTGATCTCCGTGTGCTCCAGGTAGTGCGCCAAGGCCCCCTTGCCATCCTTCGACTTGAACGGCGCCAAGAGGCTCTCCAGCACGTTCCGCCCAGCATCGTTCAAGAAAATGAAGTCTCCGTCAATTGGACGGTCGAAGTGATCCTCTGCCACCTTCTTGTTCGCCAGGCCGCCGCGGCCCTTGATGCTGCCGTGGATCAACTTTTTCATGAGGGCTGGGCTCAGTGGTGGAAACCTTCGGTCAGGCCTTTTGGCGGCCTCTGCAAACAGGTTGGCGTCAAAGTGGATCATGACACCGCTCTTGCCCTGCACGCCGCGGAGGTCGCCATTCAGGCCGCTATCCCCTACGGCCCGGGCAACGGCAGACTGGGTTGGAGGCTCGGCCCGCAACGACACATAGATCGCAACCTGTTGCGCTGCCGTCGCTGTCCAATGCCTTCGTTGACTGCTCATGCATTGCCGCAACAATGGCGCACGCTCGCACGAGCAAAGCAACGTCAAATTCAATTCTCTCCAAGGCACTCAGCCGAGCCCTTGGGGTACTTTGAAGGCTGCGGAGCCACGCTGCCCTGCGCGATCTTCGTGCACTCGTCCTGCTCGTCCTGCTCCTCCTCGGCCGCCTTGTAGAGCGCTTTCTCTGCAGCTAGTTCATTGTCTTTTGCTGCCACGCAAGCCTTCCATCGTAG
Organism: Effrenium voratum; assembly: GCA_963377175.1. Taxonomy (NCBI): domain Eukaryota; class Dinophyceae; order Suessiales; family Symbiodiniaceae; genus Effrenium; species Effrenium voratum. The sequence goes on along the minus strand of CAUJNA010003776.1, from coordinate 31,663 downwards.
ACAGAACGTCTCGATCTCGAGCAGCCCAAGCGGGTTGGCTCCCTTTCCTTTCTTCAGAAGAGCAATCAAGGGGCCGTTGAGCGTCGTCGTGTACAGGATGTCCTTCGCGCCAAGGGGGCCATTGCCAATAATGCTTTTAAGATTGCATTGCCCCCCCCACCTCGATCAACCTCAGCACAAGCATGCTGGAGCGCTTCAACGAAGACATCCATTGAACTTCAGATGGACCTTCAAGGTTAGCAGCGGTCACGTATTTCCGGTAGCTGCAAATCGTCATGATCTTCGAGTGGATCTTGGCAAGGTCCTGAGTGTCGAACTGGCTGCGTGGCATCTCCACCTGAGTCCATCAATGCAATGCCTAACACCACGCATTTTTTCAGAAGCCTAGCAACCATTGAACACAATAAACTTGAACCACAGATCCATGTTGATAAGTTAGTTTACTTGCCAAGACTGAAGAGGGCCGTGTTCAACAAGTGTTTGTTGATGGACAACTCGCTCTCAGGCCACTTTTCTCTTGCCTGCAAAAAGTGATGCGCCACAGTTCGCTTCAGCTTCAACAGCTCGACCAGCGATGCGGCTGTGGGCGTCCCAGCGAGGTAGGTCTTGGTGATGGTCTCGCGCTCAAGCGCTCCTCCCTCCACCATGTCGCAAATCACTTTCAGAATCCATTGCCTCAATAGATGGTCGCAAGGCAAAAATAAAAGCAATTGCGCAGATTCAGAAAGTCCGATGGCAGCGCTGTTCCCCGGCCTGGTCTCCATGTTCTCGCTTTTTGCAATCAGCACCCGAAGTTTCTGAAGGGAGTTCAATGGCGACTCCAAGCCACACTTGCTCTCCAACTTGTCCAGCACCTCGTTGCAGGTTGTGTCCACGAGCAACTTCTCATAGACGAACAGGCAGTCCTTCACGAATCCATCCGCCATGTCGCCTTTCACGGAGGATTTCGCCATGAGGTGGGCCTTGGACCGGAAGATGTCTTGCACCTCCTTAACTCCAAGTCTCTCGCCAGCCTCGGACTCCTTCTTGTTTTTGAAGGCAGTCGCCTCAAAAGCGAGTTGTCGAGCGCTTCTCTTGAGGGAGTCGTAAGTCTGCACCACTTGCTGCCTCCGGTGGAAGCTGTGCCAGTACAAGCTGTCTCCCCCGCCCACCACTGTGAACACTGCCGGCGCCGACAAAAAGACCCGGCGCCAGGCAGCAAGCTTCTCATCAGGCGCCTTAGCAGCTTCAACATCAGTCACTGAATGCGTCCGAAGACTACAAACAAAATTACCCTCTAAGTAGCTATTAAATCCCTGTCAGTCAGTAAACGTGTCTGAAAACCGCGAAACTCTCGTCGCTAGCTAATTTCCGAACACCTGCCTGGTCTTTGATGACATCCGCTAAGGTGAACAGCAAGGCGTGCTGCATTTCCTCCGGGCTCAGCCTTCCACTTCCCCTTGCTATCCAGCATGTCCTGGTCCGGGCTGTCGACCGCGACTGTGAAGTTCTCGGTCAAGTGCTTTGCATCCCCGGCGGGACAAGCAAATTGCCCGAGTTCCCGGACCCTCTCCACACTGAGCGGTACTGTGGGCGTTGTGGACCCAAATGGGTCAATCCACATCAAGTTGATCGCGGCCCTGTAGCATCCTTCCTTCGTCAATGCTGCCTTGCACTCCCGTGGGTCGAAAACTGCCTGGCAGATTGACCAGTGTAATTCAAGCTGAAAAACAACTATTCGCTCTACCAGAAATGTCTCGTTGTTTTAGACAAGTGGTACGTTTGCAGCAATTCAGTGTTTTGGCACGAACTGCCCGCAGACACCTTGCGCATGCAGGAAATGCACTGGTTTTGCATTATGAGTTGAGGCAACTTGTTTGTATTTGCGGGCGTTTGTGTTGTTTTTTGCACTCGTTGTTGGTTGCCCAGAAGTGGTGTCAAACTGGTGTAATCAGCACAATGGGAGCAACACGGTCAAACTCTGTCAAACTGACCATTGCAGCATGCAAAGGATGTTCCGCGTAGTGGATTGCAAGGACAGGAGTCAAACATAACAAGTCTCCACCCAAGACGACAATTTGAAGGATGGCGATCTTTTTGAAACTGCTGAGTTACCAGTTAAACATCCGAAAACTAGTCCTTCAATTTAATTGTCGTCATGTATGCTGTTTGTTTCGCGGTAAAATTGGTAAGTAGAAAGGCCGGAGCACAGATACGGAGTAGTACTAGTGTCGAATGAAGATGCAGGCTAGGTTTAATCCGCCAATGCACTAAAACCTTCCCGCCTGAACTCCTGACTGGTCTTCTCCCGGCTTGGTGTTGATCGGCAGCGGCGCAGCGGTCGTCTGAAGGTCAACGAAGGTGGGGCACTGAAGGATCACGTTGACGGCGTCGATGAGCGCTTCGTAGTACTGGGTGTTGTTCTGAGGCGCCGTTTCCGGAGCATCGATAGCCGCCGCCGCCGACTGTGGCTGGTTCTTCTTGACCTGGCTCTTCACCATCTTTGCTTCCTTCAGAGCCTGACGAAAGGCAAGACAGACTGCATTTTCTGATGGATTTGCACGTGAAAACGACAGGGCTTCAAAAAACATCATGGTTTGGCGTTGACATGACAGCTCCTTCGACTTGGTCGCCGCGGCTTCTGAAGCTGCCTTCTGAGCGTCCTCGTCTGAATCGCCAGCAGTCTTGCGCTCCGCGTAGACCCTTTTCTCCTCTTCCTCGACTGACTTCTGCTCAGCCTTGTTCAGCTTCCATTTGCTGAAATGCTCCGGCTGACAATGTCAATCAACCTATAGGCAGATTTCTTAGATTGGCGCCTAGCTTCAAACATTGACGACTGACAGACTAGTGACTAGCCAACTTCAGCTCACAGCCGCCCAAGCATAATTTGTTCACTGGCAGGTCAGTCGCTCAGCGGCCCGGCGGCGGTCAGAAGAAGACCTCAGGTGCTGCCTTCTGAACATTTCAGAGGCAGGCTCGTCCTCAGGCTGGTCAGGCCAGGTCCACTGCAGGTCGTCACCGCCTTGGCTGCCAAAAAGTAAAACACATCTTGCCACTGGGAGCGTTCCCTGGCGAGGGGTACCCCCCCCGTCGGGGGGGGGCTCTCGCCAACCGAACCTAGGTTCGTCTGGCGAGGGCCACCCCCCCCCGTTACAAGCGTGTGGCGAGAGCTACCCCCCTGCGTCACTGTACGTAACGGAGGGGGTAGCCCTCGCCAGACGAACCTAGGTTCGGTTGGCGAGAGCCCCCCCCCCGACGGGGGGGGTACCCCTCGCCACCAAACACACCCGTAAACGAACCTAGGTTCACTTGGCGAGAGCCCGACGTATAGCGGTTGCGGTGCCGACGTTTAGCGGTTGCGGTGCCCCGACGTATAAGAGTTGCGGGGCTTTCGGGGGAGGGGGGGAAAAGGAATTAAAAATAAACGACCCTGGGTGCCCCGACAGTCAGTCAAAAAATGAAAACCCTTAACAAAGCAATCATGCAGCCAAAAATCGGCCAAGCTGTTCGCATCCATTGTCGTCGGCCGCCTTTGCCGTGCACTTCCTGCTGATCGGGGCGGCTGAGCAGGCTGGGTGCAGTACACTGGGCCAGATAGCTCAACCAGGCGGTGTCCACTACGGGCATCGGCGGGTCGTCGGCCTTCTTAGAGCCAGCGCTCTCGTCATCCTCCACAACCACGACCTCATTGTCACTCATCTCGTCGTCGCCGCCCACCACCGCCGCTGACTCCGGGCCAGTGCGCTGCTTCTTCCGCTTACCTAAGTTTAAGCAGCCATCAGATTACAGACTACTAAGACTAATACTTTAAGTCAACGTGCCAATGACAGCAAATTGACAAGATATGGAAACGTCAATGTCCATTGCCATCATGATGCGCCTCGCGGCTCTCGCCCGGTTTGCCATCGCTCTCGCATCTGCTGATGGCGTATCGCCCGACTTTCCTCAGTTCACGCCAAGCAATTTAATAGCTTACTTAATTAGAAGCTTGAAAACTAGAAAGATGAAAGCCAAGCCAAGGCACGAATCTTCCTCACCTTAGTTAGTCAGTCTGGTGCCTACATGCCGAAGGCAACCAACTCGCACTTGGCAAGCTATTAAATTTAGGCAGAAAGCGTAGGCCTCCGCGGCGGCCACAGGAGCATTCGGGCCCTGGCGGTTGCCCATCGTGTCCTCGTAGTCGCGGAGTTCCTGGATGAGCTCCGCCAGGAACTTCACGGAGTCCTGGCCGCCCTTGATCCAGCTCCACTTGTCGACGCACTTCTTGAAGATGCCAGCCAGCAGGCCGTCGTATGCCCTCCACTGGACGGCCTTCTTGGGCGGGATGGGCCGGATCGCCCTGCGATCCTGAAAGTAAATAAAGCAGTGACATGCAGTGACTTGAGCAATTAATTGGAATCACATCCGCGCAGGCATCAATGCTATCAAAATCAATTTTAATACCTAAGTCAGTCAATGCAAGCCAGGAAGCTGCAAGCGGCCCCATCGGCATCATTGGACGCTCCGATACGTCGCCGGGCAACCCACCACCGAAGGGATGAGAAGCCCCCAGGGCCCAACCAAAAAGGAAAGAGGGGGAAACCAAAAACCAGAAACCAAACACCCAACACCCCAAAAGGCGGGCCCCAGCAAGGGCAGCCGAACAACCTGGGGCAACTCAACCCCCCAGCAGCGAGTTCCCCCTTTCATCTGTCATCCCCACCAAGGTCAGCCAAGGTATTCAAGGCTGCCATAAAAGAGGAGGCATCAGCCTACAACTCAAAGGATCGAAAGATCCAAGTGAACCCCAAACTACAACGTAGTGAACCCAGGAATTGGTCATCACTCCATTCAAGCGCCCGCAAAGGGGGGAAAAAGCACGGGCGGTTTGCCCTTATGCGTCTTTGTGTTGAGAATGGCATCGTATGGTGAAGTCATCACCACCCGGTCTGTCCGAATCTGCAAAGGTTGGTGCAGCGTTGTTCCCTCTAGCTTTTCAAAGTATTTGCTGAGACTCTCCCTGGATTGGCTGAAGCACGGCATCCAGGGTCTCCCATGTAAAGTACCAAGCTGACCTTCAAAGTAGTATCCCAAGCGGGAGGCACACTGTACCGAGGAGTCCTTGGGGACGACCGTCTGCTTTAGGACCTGTTGAAGTGCTTTGATGGCACTTTGGAATCTAGTGATTTCAGCGTTTAAAGCTGTGAGATCCTGCACCAACGGGTGGATCTGCGTCAGTGTAAAGCAATGCGGCACCGTGGGGTGTTTGACTGGGACATTCAAGCCACTGAAATGTTTAAAAGACGCCAAGAGTTCTGCCCAGGCCACATAGCCAGTGTTAACTGAGCTGGGTGGCCATGCCAGAGACCCAATCCAAGTGTACAGTGCTTGCATAAAAGTGTGAGTCCAATGGCTACACCAACGCAGCGTATCTGCTGCATGCAAAGGCACAACCTTGAAATGTGTAGGAGGTACATCTCCGACATCTTGAATTTGCAGTGGTCGCTGTCTGTTTTGCACAGGGCGTCTTTCTCTACTGTCCTCATAGCACTTTTGCAGCTTAGCATATGCCCCATACACCGCCACATAGAAGAGTTTCTTCACACGAACCAATCTCCCCGCATTGTCTCTTCTGCGCAAAACCTCAGGATGGTCGCATTTGATCGCTTCACTGGCAGCATGATCCACCGAACGATTTCCCCAATAGTGGAAAAAAGGGGTATCCGACCACTCCCAAATGTTCTCTTTGCGTTCAGCATGACTGCCGATCTTCTGGAATTGGATGGATCTCACTCCTGGAAAGGAACACATGGCCTTCCACAGACGAATTGTAAGATCTCCATTGGCTGCATTGACCCATTCACATGGTCTGAAGTCATCCTGCACCCTCTTCCATATCTGTATTACATATTGCGAGTCTGTGAAAATAGTAGCATTTCTGATCGATGCCACTGCCTGTATAGCCGCTTCCATCTCAGCACGGTTAATAGTCTGCCTTCCTATCAACTTCCCTGTCCCTAACGTACGGAAGCAATCCACCGGCACCTGACGTCTCCTTGCCTCGGATGTCAGGCTGGTCAATGCTTCATCTGCAAAGGCTTCTGTGTAGACAATAGCCCACGCAGCATCAGCAGTGAGATGGCAGGTCGGGTTATGCACAGAACCATCCGTGTATACCCAGTACTGAGTCTCATCCCCAAGCTGAGTGACGGCAGGATTGGGTCTCGCTGAACAGGCCTGCTGAAAGAACTTCCCATCCTCAATCCACGGACAGAGCGGCAAAGTAGCCTTGCTATCCTCCAGAGATCTCAGAAAGGGATGTTCATCTCTCCAAGCAGCTGTGCCTGGGCACTCCAGGACACGGTGCATCACAGTGTCTATATTTCCACAGAAACATCTGTCATCTCCATTGTTCACCCTGGAATATTTTCTCTCGGTGGCTGTGGCTCCGGTCAAGAAGATATACATCGAGTGCTGTCTAGGTTTGTCGTTCAATGAGCGAAGGGCGTGACGGACAATGGTCCAGTCCACATCTTCCGGGAAATTTATTTCCTCCCTCCTGTTCATGCTCTCCATGACACATCGCCCCCATGCAAAAAGGATCGTATCCCGTATGTCTTCCCACGGTGCAGTCCATAGATGCAAATCTGGCCTGCCATGCAATTGGATCATGCCGTCCTCCAAAATCTGGAAACCCAAGGAAAGGAGGTGCCACTGAAGCGCTGACATCGGTCCATACGGCAAATGGAAATTGTACTGTCCACAGAGCACCTGGTTTGCATGTGTGATCGCCTGGTCCTGCTCATACAAAGCCCTTCTTGCCTGCTTGATCTGATTGAGAGTGAGGTGGATGAAAGGATCCAACTCTGAGTCATACAAGAAGAGTGCCATCGATCTGTTTGCCCATTTATGGTACTTGTTGAGCGCAGTGACAGTCAAATCCCGTAACGTCACATACCACTGCTTACCCAAGTACGTGATCTCCGCACCATAGAGAGCAGCAGGCCAGATACCAGTCTTGATCAAGCGGCATTTCTGCTCGTCAGTGATTTGCAGCGGCCCCAAGCGAGTAATCCGGTTGTAAACACCCTGGATTCGCCTTACTTGAATATTGTTGAGCGGATGCTTATTATAAGTCACGGCTGCGCCCAGGTTTTTACCACATGGCTTTCGCTCAATCTTCAAGGAAGGTCTTGCAGATTTGTCAAATCCGACATCCCAACACCAGGATTTCTTGAGGTCGAAGGCCAACCCCCACGTCGCAGTGATGTGAGACATGACGTCCACTGCATGTTCAAGGTCCTGCCCAGTCTTTGCAACAACATCAAGGTTGTCCACATAAGCGGTGGGGACTGCAGTGCCACCCTCCTTAGCTCTGATGGCTTCACACCACACCACGCCAAAGAGTGTTGCCACAAGGACAGAGAGCGCATCACCTTCCGGCACCCCGACCACTGATGTATGTCCTGCACTAAGAGACTTCTGCACTCTCAAGTACCGCCTCAAAGAGTCAAGATGTGTGATCCAGACCTTGATGTTTGCTGCTGGCACTCCGGCCCGTTCAAGTAGTGCAGCGGCCGCGGGCCTCCGCACTGCGTTGAACATTTTCACCACGTCAGTGGTAAGGCCGCATAGTTGAGAGCTTGTCATCTGAGCGTTCTCAATGACGAACTGAGCCTTGTAATAGCACTCCCAGCTTGCCCTTTTCGGCAGTCCGCCCAAGACCCCCACCGGGTAGTAGCACAAAAGCTGTCTGGTGATTTTTTTCGTCATCGCCCGAACACATAACCTGTACGTCAAAGGGCATATAGTGATGGGCCTTGTGTCTGATATACTTTCTGCATCCAGATGCTTGGCTAGGAGCAAAACCCGTGCCATGCTAAAAGTTGCAGGTATATAGATCTGGTCGCTGAAAATGAGGTTCCATGCTTTGACCATGGTGCCAAGTGCCACCTCTGGTATCATCTTGAAGTCATTAAGCGACCATGCATCACTGCCAACACTTGTGTTGGCCTTTGTGCATTTAATCACCGAATGCAAATCTGCCACCTGAATCTCTGAGTCCAGGGCATCGGGGAAGGCGGTGACCAGGTTCAGGCCATATGGCTCATCAGCATGAGGAGTTTGAGGCTCATTCCAAAATTTATCCCAGAACGAGAAGAACTCCTTGTGAACGTCAACCGGGTCAAAAGCCCAACCCTCAGTCCAAAACTTCGATGGTGTGTTGTCCTCCTTTGTTGTTATGGTAAAGAAATCTCCAGCCTCATTGAGCCGAACTGGTCCGACATCCGAGTGCACCGTACTGCCCTGAGGGATAGGGGTTTTCAAGCGATATCGAAGGGGACCCTTCATCTTCTGCCTGATAGGAACCAAATCCAAAGCCTTTTTGACATGTACATGCGAAATCTCAGGAACGAAAGAGTTCTTGACATGTCTGAAAGCCAACCTTCCACCTTGGTGCAAAAAGGATTTTGCCAGCAAATCTTTCCATGCCTTGTTTTTGTCAGAGTTTTGCCGTTTGGCACTCTCATCTGCAAATGTCTGTACTGCATTGAAATGAAGCTGTACTGAGTGCAAATCAAATACCGGCAGGTTCAATGCCGGAAGCCCCTTTCTCTCTGCCCATTCCAAATATGAAACACCGAAGCCTTTGGCAGAAATGATACGTTCCTGGTCAATCTGCATGGTTTGGTATTGCACATCAGGCATGTGGTCATCTTGAAACTTAGTAAGCATTCTAATGACACCTTGCAATCTTCTACACTGTCTAACCACCTGTTTGGAATGGACAGAAGTAGCTTCGCAGGTTGCCGAGTAGTCACCGACTCTCCCAAGCGAGGAGCTCATCTGGTGATGCTGCTTCTTAAGTGACGGGTGCTTAGAGCGACCCATCTGAGAAGGCCTCAACCTAAGGTCATGGCCAGCATCCCCCAAGATCTGTCTCCAGGAGAGTTCCACCATATTGGAAATAGCACGAAAACTATCCTGCTTGAAAAGCGAGCACGCCAGAAAGGCCTCCATAGATCCATGGCATCTTGTAACCTCTGCACTAAAAGCGTCGTCAACGTTCTGTTGCCTGAGGTACTCACGCTGCTCTGGAGTTAAAGGCCTCGACAGCTTCCAGTCGCTCTTCAAAGCATGATGCGATTCCAAGAAAAAGGTGGTCAGCAAGGGAAAATGTTGAGGAAATGAATGGTCCCGAAGAACCCACGATTGATCATGTCTGGACGCCATGAATGGGCATAAGAGCATATAATCATGTCTCACCTCATTTTGATAGGTGGCCGGCAGCACCTCTCCAGTCTTTGCAAGATGGATGTCACCAACTTCTGTCCAGCCTATGAGTGCAAGTTCACCCCAGCTCTTCATTTCGTGGTAATCTCCATTGAAGTCACCCAGGATCACCGCTGGTCCACCCCACTCAAAAGCACGATGGGTGGCCTGTGTAAAAAGGTGATTCCTCACCTCACGTCTATCCTGGTTGATGAACCGATCATCATGCCTCATCGGGGGCAAATACAGCGTAATCACAAGTACCTGGAGCCCCAGATGTAGGAAGGTAGACAGCAATCTAGTGGTATTCACAACATCCCGGGGGTAGTTGAAACGATCAATCCGGGTGTGAAGCGAGGATACCACCGCTGTCCCTCCAAATGTGGGAGCATGCACCAAGTTTTTTGCATACCTTGTGCGCGGCATGCATTCCTTGCTCGCAATGTAATTGAGGCCATTCTTCCGGAAAAAGCGGCCATCCCCCACAATCTCTCCTGCAACGCTTGATGTTTCAGTGAAAGCCCAACAGCCTGTCGGCAGGCTAAGAACCTCATCTCTGTAATTGTGTAAACGTGTAACGTTGATTGTGCCCAAAAGAGTACGCATGGCCTGATCCCCACCCCCGGACAAGGCCGCACCCTGAGCATCAAAGGATACAGATGCCATACCGAAATACAGCACCCGGGCAAAAAGACAACCCAAAATGATCAGCGACTCCTTGATCTGCCGTCAGTGGGATTTTTCGATTTATGGGTCTGTGACTGCTGCTGTTGCGGTGCCAGGAGCGCCTGCATTGCCTCCATCAGCTGGTCTGATTGTTTCTGCAAAGCTCCCTGCAATGTGGTCTCAAGGTGGCAGCGAGAGTCCTTGATCTCTGTCCTCAGCTGCCCAACTTCTTGTGTGGTCTTCTGCTCATGCACTTGCAACCTGCCGGCAATGCCATCCAATTGCTCTTGCATCTTCTGCAGCTTCTGATCCTGTGCCGAAATGGCAGTTGCAGTGGGTGCAGGGGTACTTCTCGTTGTCACGTTGGTTCCCGTCTGAGCCTTCATCTTGCTCCATGGATCATTTTGCAACCACGGATCTTCTGCAGATGGAACCTGCTGAGCCGCACTCTTGTCAAGGGACCCTGCCATGATGACTGGCTCATGTTTTGGTACCCCTGTCATCTCTTCCAACAGGATGGGCTGACCATTGAAAGACAAAGTGCTTTCTGGCGGCGTTGAATCTGCTCCCACCATCCATGTACAATTCCTGAGCTTCTTGAGCACCTTGGCCCTCCATTTCACCTGATCAAGCCATTTCTGCACATGCCCAAATTCTGCAAAAGCAGGGATGCCAGTGACCCGCCATCTGCTCCGGATTCGTATCATCTTGGGGACCTCATCCGCAGGTCTTTCTTCCCCCCAGATCTTCTGAAAAACTGCATCCTCCACCCGAAGGCCAAAAGTTTTGCGGTTCCTCACCATGCCCAAATGTGGGTAAGCCATTGAGATCTTCATGCAGTGGTCTCTGTCTTTGGCAGTCCAGTATACCCTGTGGCTTGCATAACAAATCGGAAAATCCGCGCCTTTGGTTTCTGGCTTTGGCGAGACATACACAGGCATAGCCGTGAACCCTGACTGCTTGAGCATCAGTCGCGCCTGATCCGGCTTTGCCCTGCACAAGCATGCAAAAAGCTCTGCGCGTTCCTGGTTGCAAATCTTGCCTTGCGACTGCCATGCTCTCCCCCAGACATCTTGCAAACGACTGTTCTCAAAATACGCCAGGATTGTCTTCACCGGAAATTTCTGCAGATCCATCCATGCCTCCTCAGTCCACTCGTCTCTATGCGAGATCAACGAAAGCGTGTGCGTCTCAGCAGTGTCAATCTGTGCATTTGTTCCCAGATGGAGCTGAACCTTAGCCTCGCCAAGATGTACCATGTACAGTTTCAGCAATGCCCTTTGCTTTCCATCCGAGGCCGGTATCACAATCTCTTCCTGCTCATAGGGCAGCGGTACCAGGAGCTTGACTGTAGAAAGAAAACTGTGCTCATCCTTGCAAATTTCCACCTTCCCCTCCATGATGGACTGAAAATTGCGAGGTGGTGCCAAAAAAAGGCCAGATTTCGCCATCGCCCATTCCCGGTGCACCGTTGCATGGGAGCCATCTGCATTCTTGAATAAACCATCTGGAAACTGCAAAGCGGTCAGGTCAATGTCACCTCCGAAGTTCTTCCCCTTCTTCGGACCAGCTGCAGGCATCACACTCCTTTTACCAAGCATCGGCAGAAGCCCCTTGAGACTGACACCCACCTCCTCCCCAAGTTTGATCAAGCCATCCACTGCTGCAGTCTCAGGCACTTGCATGACCACCGAGCTGAACCGGTCCATCTCAACCCTCTGCCGGACCTCCCTGACCAATTCCTGTGCACGTCTTGCATCTGCACCTCTTCCCACCAGAATACCAACTGCCTTTCAGTTCAACGGCTGGCTTAATGAGATCAGGTCCACCAGGTCCACCTCCTCGTACACGGTAGTGAACTCTCACTGTGTCACTGTCACCCACATGATGCTCACTCAGAGAGCCCTCCATGACATTTCTTGGCCCAAAAAGGACGAAGAGAGCACCCTCATCCACCTCCTGTACTGTATACCCCAAATGAAGCAACAGGTACCTAGCACTGCTGTCAGCTGGGATCTGCACACTCTTCACGAAGAGGTTCATGATAGGGGTGAAAGCTGCCGTAGCTGATACCGGAGCAAATTCCACCTCAGTTTCTGCAGTGTTAGTCCTGCCACAACCCTCTCCAGATATCCCTGCAGCACTGTCCTCCTCCACCGATGGCAAACTGTCAGGTGTACTTTGCTCTACCCTCCAATCACAGGGCTGCAAATACACTCTCATCCAACTCTCATCCTCTTCAGAGGGCACAAAGCCATGCGATGCAATCCGAAAACTGACATTCATCTGCCTCAAGAACTCATTGAAATGCCATGCAAATCGGAAACTTGAAATAGGTGCCGGAAAGTTGAAGTTCGCAAATTCCGCATTTCCATTCATGACCTGCACCTTGAGGCTGCCACTTCGGTGATTGCCATCATCACTCACTGATTCACTGTCAGTCTCATACTGCATGTCTTGGTTCGCAGGGCAGCTTGAATGCACTGACACATCTGATTGCAGCTCATCACCCTCAAAGACAACCAGGTGTTCTGTCATGCAATTGCAGGTCCAAACTTGCAGCACCGGGCCTGTATCTCCACGATGAAGAGAGCAGTGTGTATTCTCGAACACCTGAAGGTGTGCAAGTCGATTGCCTGCAAGATTTGTCAGAATCCCGCTCCAATCAACCTCACCAGCAACACAAGTGAAGAAAGTCTGCTCTCCGCAAATGACCACCATCTGCTTGTAGGATTCAGTCAGGATCGGAGACATCAAAGGTGTTTTCCTGAAGATCACCCAGCCATTGTCCCTGGAAACAATCTTGCACACATCCGCCCGGTAACGAAGCTCCCAAAATTCATTCCACGTCTGATGAAGAGGGATCCATTTTGGCCACGTTCCCATTGACTTCAAAAGCACCTGCAGCGTCAGGATTGCATGCTGTTCTGCCATGCTGTTACCCAAAACATGAAGTGCAAGCCGTGCATTGTTCGGAAACCAGCAAGGGGTCGTGATCCCAAGGGCCAAAGCAATCTCACCAGCACTGAGCCATCTGAAGTCCTCTGCATCTGGGCTGATCTTCACGAGCTTGCCAAAGATGCCTTTCTGTTTGAGCGCCCTTTCAGACAAGCAATGCTGGTTGCCATAGCTTGCCATGACTGTACCACCCGGAACCCTGTCCTCTGGCGTCAAGGTGCGGTACCTCGCGATGTACCTTTCCATCAGCATCTCAGGTGAGTTCCTGACATCAGCGGGCAAGTACTCCCTGCAGAAATACATGGCCTTGGTTTCAGGATCCAGTGTATGTTGAGCAACCAGGTCTCTGGGGAGCGTACACCAAACTCGATCACCTGCCATTCCCTGCTTCACCCGATGCGGAATTTGAAAAGCAGCTTTGTCAAGCAAAGGTCCTTCCTTTCTCTGCAGCACTGCCAAAAATCTGCATCGATCCACAGTACTGTAGCCACCAAGTGACGTAACTGCATCCCAGTGGATGTGATACCCCGACCACTCACACCATGCAGCAAGTTCATTGTAAAACAGGGCATCAGTCTTGAGTGGTGGGACATTCTCCAAGCACACGATCCAGGGTCGGCTCAAACGCATCTTGCCAAAGAGACATTTGAAGGGGAGGGCATCCGGGTGACTCCAGCCTTTGCCACCATCAGAGCCTCCTTTGGAAAAGGCCGGGCACGGTGGTGAGCACAACCATGCTGTCACCCCTTGCAAGCCTGCAGCACAAAGAGGTTCAAACCTTGAGATGCATGCGCAACATCCAATCTTGTTCCCAATCTCATTCATGGCAAACCCACTCTCCTCAATCTCTCTGCAAGCGAAATTCATGCAATGAACATTGAAAACCTCTCGGTCCTTGTCCAAAGCAAATACCACCCGTCCTGGATATGCTCGAGATGCCAGAAATGTAGCAGCTCTCGTCCATCCCGAAAAACCACCACAGAAAATCTCCGCATAGAGCACCGGGCTTCGTGCACTTGACCCATATGGAATAAACTCCATGTCATCTGTTGGCACCACAAAACGAGTCTGTGCATGTCTGGCAAAAGCCACCTTTCTCAAGCACAGCGGATTGCCTGAAACCCAACACCACCGGATTACCTCAGCACACATCTGACGCCTGTTCATTTGTTCCCAAGGTTCTGCAAGCGGCAAAACACCATGCAATCTGGCCTCTCCTCCACAAGCACATTCAAAGGGCAAGACGCCTTCTGCCAAAACATGTCTGCTCAGGTCAAAGATCAGCTCCTTCTCCTCCAGCCTCATCTGTACCACCTCCGCAAACCCGCATATCAATGGCTGCAAGCCACATGAGATGCACCCCAAGCCCTCATAGTCTTCCTGCCGAAAGATGGCCATGCTGAACCCCAAATACAAAGCCAAATATCCGAAGGGAGACCAATCAGTTGCAATCGCCAATAGATAGTGCTCGCCACAAACCGTGTATCTGAAATGGTCCGAATCAGCTACAGCACTCCCATGCCGCACCCAAACTACGCCCCGAGAAGGCTCGAACCAAAATAGCTTGGCATCATTGGACGCTTCTCAACGGCCTCAAACAGCGTCGCCCCCCCTAGCCCGTAGAGGTCCGTCCATGGAGTCAGTGTGAAGGATAAGACCTCGTCGGCGGGCATGTGACACATGGTTCCGCGGAAGGGCGCCTGAGCCAGCGTCTTGAATTTGAAAGCAGTTCCCTCTGTCTGAACACATCATAACGGCAAATCAACTCATCTGTCAGTCAATTTGGGGCTTGTCGGGCAACTCAGGGATTGCCAGGACTAAGAGTGAACGCTCAGCTGCCGACCAGCCCTCAGCCTAACTAAGTAAGCCCTGAGTTGCCTGCCCGACAATGACAACTTGGGCAACTCAGACTCGTCAGGGCTTGCCAGGACTAAGAGGCAATGCAGCTGCCGACCCGCCCTCAGCCTGAGTAAGCCCTGAGTCGCCCGATGACAACTCGGGCAATTCAGGGCTTGCCAGGTAAGAGGGGAGCGCAGCTGCCGACCGGCCCTCGGTAAGCCCTGAGTCACCCGATGACAATCAGACTCGGGCAACTCAGGGCTTGCCAGGACTGAATTTGAAAGGAAATTAAATGCAGCCGCAGGATCAGCCCTCAGCCTGGCAGCCCTGAGTCGCCCGACGACAATTCGGGCAACTCAGGGCTTGCCACGACTGACAGGAAACGCCTCAGCCTGCTATGCCTGGCAAAGCCCTGAATTGAAACAACAACATTAAATGTTTCTGCTAAGCTAACGTGCATCCAAGTGTCTGTGTCCCCCAACTTGTAGACCAGGCCGAAGTCTGCGATCTTCGCGGTCTGGGTCTCCGTCAGGAGGATGTTGGCCGGCTTTATGTCGCAATGCATAAGCTTGGCTCCTTAGTAGCACTGGATTCGCCGATATCACAAACACAGAAAACTGTTTGAATCATGTCATTGTTCGGTGACAGCTTAGATGCGGAAAACAGTTCAAACAACAGTCGTCGTTGATCAGTAATCAGCTTGAACCACACGCGCCCCAGCAAGTCTTAGACTAATAGACTAAGACTACTAAGGCTCGGTGCATGTGGTAGAGCCCGCTCATGCATTCGCGCATCCACTTCCTCAGTGTCAGAGACTTGTTAGCCAGTGTTCACCCGGAAAGCAATGACTAAGCGCGAATCATGAGGATCTTGCTGGAGATCGGCCGCCCCTGGGGGTCGTGGATCCGACAGTGTAGGTCGCCCCCCGCGAGGAACTCCAGCTCCAGCATGACCAAGGTCGGGGTCATAATCAACTGCCAGATCTGAACCAGGTTCGGGTGCCTTAGCTGCCTCATCTGGTTGCCCTCCTCCAGGAGTGCCTGGCCCTCCTCGCTGGATTCGAAGTCCCCGCGCGAGAACTTCAAGACGCGGAGGCCCCCGTCGGCGTGGCGGCACTTGTAGACCACTCCCATGCCACCTTCGCCCAGCTTGGACACCTCGGTGTAGCCCTTTTTGGCCAGAGTGGCCTGGATCAGATCCTCGCCCTTGTCATTGTCCGTCGTCGCCATGCCGCCCGCGCAGGTTGCGTTCTGAAAAAATTGGCAAGCGGATATGAAATAATCATAATTGTAATCAAGTGTTAACCAAAGCAACATCATTAAGTGTTGGAATAAACCTTGGAAATGACATGAGCTCGCGCTTGACCCTAAAATTCCAAGACTCAAATTCACACGGAGTGCGTTCACGAATTGCCAGCAAGACAGCACTGCGCGCGCAAAGTGCGTTTTCCAGCTCCTGTGCCCTGGATTGCCAAAGTCTAGCTAGATCTAGCTAGCGTCCGTCTGCTCACTGGCGCTTGCCTTTGTCAGTTGGGAGACCCCCCGATGGCGCTCGTCACTCAAGTTTTGCTGAGGGCAAGGCTTCTTCTGCCTTTTTGCAATGGTGACCTTACAGTAGCAATGCAACAGCTCGTCACCCTACCTGACGTTCAAAGTGAGGCCGCAGCAGCCTTCTGCAATGCATCGCGCGCAAGTCCGGTGCTGCGTGACCTGGCGCAACATCATTCATACTAGATTCCGTGACTAGGATTGAGCAAGCCTCATTGTCATCCTTCAGCGCCCTTTGCACGTCAGCAGGCACCTCAGGCGCAATGGCCAAGCTAGTCCGAACCTGACATGGCAGTGAAAAAGGCTAACGCGTAACACGTAACTGAGAGTCCGGCTTCGCTGACCGTGATTTCTTCGCCGAGCAGTTCGTCGATGCGTGTCAACACCGCGAGTTCCTGCAGCGAGACTCGGGACAAAGGCTAAACCAGTTGCCGGCCCTTGCTTGGGCAAAACCCAACAATGTAACGCCTCTTGGTCGGTCAGCTTCCGCTCAATGAAGCGCTCAACATGAAAGATGGCGAAGCCTTGGTCTATAGTAGTGTGAAAACTACTTCGCATCCCTCGCACAAGCTTACTAAGGAACTGGCTGAAAGTCACAGCGTGACGGGTTGCCGCCAGCGTGCGGATTGTGTCCGCGACCCTTCGGCACGCAAGGTCGAGCTCCATCACGAGCCTTGCCATTGACCATTCACAATCATTGATGAGCCGGGACCCGCCACATTAGTAAGAGCCAAGAAAGCTTCGCGAGCGCTGTCAATCAATCAATGTCAAGTCAATTCAAAACACTTGTTTAGTTTTGTTTGCGGCGAGATTGAAACTCAGCATTGCAGAAAGGATGCCCAGGGTTGTTTCAACTCGATCAGCACTAGTCTCTGCCATGCGCTTAGGCAGCCCCTACGTAGATGGCAACTTCCCCTTGCCAGCGATTACGCTACTATGGCGTGTAAAAACCCGAAGCGCGCAAGTCAAGCCTGGAAATGTTTTCCAGAAAGCTCGCCTTGCTGAGATAACCCTGCGAATTTCCACTGAGAACAGCAGCTCGTCCAACTTCAGCCGAGGTTGCCAAGATCATGGTTGCGTCTGCCCCAACGGCTGCGAGCTTCCATTTACTTCCGGGACGGTTCACAATGTCCTTGATCGGCTTAATGAATTGGGCGTGGCTCTCACGGAACTTTGTGGAAAAGAAGACCTTCTGACGCCGCGTCTGCGAGGCAGGCTGAAACTTCAGAAGGATCCCTTTCTTGCCTTCCAGGAGGCAGACATCCATGATCTGCCGACCAAGCAAGGCAGCCATCAATTTCACCCTCTCCGGCAAATTGCCAGCGTCGTTGACAATGAAAATGTCTGCCTCCAATCGCTCCGTGGTTTTGACCAAATTTCGGGCGCTCATTGCCACTTGCAAGTCTGCAACAGAGATGGCGGGGTCCAGCCAAGCCTTGCTGCCTTGAATCTTTTCCCAATCCATGGAGCCGTTAAGCCGCATCTGCAAAGCATCCTTGGAGAGCCTGTCTCTGATATGCCCCTTGTCCGCGTCGCGCTCAGCTTTGGCTGCTGTCTCCATAGTTTCTTGGTCCACTGCATTTTGATCAATGAGGCCGTCCAGGACGCCGTCCACCTTGTAATGTGTTTGCTTTGACTTTTGGAACTGGTACTCAACCTCGTAACTCTCAGTCCAGTACTCAGACACTTTGTCATTTGTGGCCGGGTGCTCGTCCATGTCGAAGGCCAGGTCGGCCATGTTCAAAGAGGGTGTTGCGTTTGCAACACTGTCCCGCCTGGATCTGATAAACGCTGCTTCTGTCCCCTCCTGCTTGGCGCGCTTCACATTCTTGTCAATCCGCTCCTGCGTCCGCTTGCGGCTTGCGCCTCGGACAAGTGAGATGATAATGACGTTGGCCAGGCGAACAAGTCAATGTTCTTAAACACACACGAAAACCAGCAAAAAAACAAACGGTGTTAAAACATATTAAAGTGGCAAGTGGAATCACGCCAGGGCGCCGGAGCGGCAAGTTGCATAGAGTTCCGCCGCGTTCGTGACAATGACCTTGAAATCCGGGGGGCTTAGTGGCGCCAACAATATCTTCATGGCCCTTGCATCGTACGACGCGGATGCTTGGGAATGGCCAGTGGCGTTGTTCCGCTCGCCCTTTGCAAAGTTCTGCTCCACGCCGCTGGACGATGCTTGCCAAGCCAGATACCGGCGCACGACGATGGCCAGGTCATCTGCTGGATAGGACTCCTGGGCGGGGACGGGACCCGCCTGTCGAAAAAGTGGACTGTAATTTTATCCCACAACTAAAAGTCCTTCAATGACTTCCGCCGCTGCGTCGCTGCCATTGTGTGCATCCACGCATCCTTGCACGTCGTGTTGGTCTCCCTGTAGCGCTTCTCAGCCAAGGGCCTCAAACGCTGCAGCTGCTCCTGGAAGCCGCCAGGGCTGACATTGAAGAACTTGGCCAACCTGTTGCAGCTGTCATCCCCGGCGCTCTGGAAAGCGGTTTGCTGCTTGGTCACAGACTTCAAGGAAACACCTTGGAAAAGCTCTCAGAGGAAGGCTTCCTAATTTAAGGTCGATAAACAGGCTAACATCGAAACAAGTAAGATTATCATCGTTTAGTTCTGTTCAAGCCCAGGGGCCCCGAAGGCGCTGAAGACGGAGTAGTGCGGAAACTCAGTTTGAAGAACTTCCAAGGCTAAGCGGGACCAAGCGACCATGCGATCCAGGCATCTTTCCACCGTGTCCCCGTCGCAAGGCTGCAGCCGCCGAGCCTGCCCACAAGAGAAAAACGCAAGTTCGCCTTTGGACAGCATGTCCATGGCAAACTTGGTGTATCCAACTGTTGTCAGCGCCTGCCGCTGAGCAAAAAGGGCTTGAATGCGGTCCGCGAAGCCCTGCACGTAGTTCCCAAGCTCTGAGCTGTCCACCGCTTCGTCGTCCACTTGGCGAATCAGAAGCAGCGATTCGTCTGAAGCGTCTGCTACCATTGCCAGGGCAAGGACCGCTTCGCTGCTGAAATCATCCAGCCATTGTTTCACATGTTTGCCTACGGCGTCTTGCCGATGCTGGATGATCCGTTGCGCAACTGACATACTGGCAGGAAGGTTGCTAATCAGTCGGCACAGCGGGGTCGTGTGCGACTCGAAGCGGTGTTTCGCCTCAGTCAGCCAAACAGGAAACCTGGCTGCTTCGACAAACGGTGTTAATAAAGTCTTGCTTTTTGAGACGACAAGTCGCTGATTTCAAGTTGCTGATGGTCCCGTGATGCTTCTCAACGTCCTCCTGAAACCATTGCCTGAAGACAAAGGACCTGTCGATCACTTGCACAATCGACTTCTTTCCCAAAACATGCTCCGCCATCAGGGTGCCCAAGTAACTGCTGCAATGGAAAGGTCGCTTCAGCACACGGCGGAAGGCGTGGGCGTGGTCACGCGCGACCAGCTTCAAACCTGGCAGCAAGATGTCAGCGTCGTCCGCCTCGATGCGAGGGTCTCGGCGCCCGCGGTTCACGTTGGATGCCCCAATCTCATTAGAAGCAGCGTCCGCCAAGATGATTTAGATGCGTTGCCGCAGCATGTCGTAGAGGTTCTCGTCGAATTCTGGCGGGGGTCCAGCGTAGGATCTGGGAGGCTCATGGAACTTCGTGCAGAAGTCACGCAGCACCTTTCGTGTCCCCTGAGCCTTGGCAAACTGAGCGGCAACAGGCAGCAATCCCGACAGGTTGTCAAGGTTTATTATAAGGGAATGGCGGCAACGACACTGGGTCTGAAAAACATGCTGATAATAGAGTCAGGCGGCTATTTCTGCAATGGCTTCGCCACACCCGCGTGCCAGACCAAGAACCCCGTACCGGATCTGGAACTTGTCCTGGCAATCGTCAAGCAAAGCCAAGCAATTCAAAGTTCCCACAACACTGATCGAAACGGCAACTACTAAATTTAGTAGTCTCTGTTTCGATCATGTGTGATTGTAAGGTCGAGGGGCCGTGCTGTGGGAACTTTGACAGATGACCAATGACATGATGGAGACAAAGCAATCGACAAATGTTTGCTAACGTGTGGCCAAAGCGTCGTTGCAGCCTCCAAACCGGATTAGCAACCGCTGGCGCCTTCCATCTCTTGTCAAGCTGACGGTCTCGGGTCTCGCAAGTCTTGAGGAAATCCCGGTCCGCTTGCGTGATTGCCTCGTGCAGGCACCACGTCATCAGCGAAGTCTTGTCAGAGCATTGCCCTTCAAAGCTTGAACAGCCTCAGCCGACTTAATTTTAATTAACCCGGACTCTCAGATGCAATGTTTTCATCGGTCAAAAGAGGAAAGCACATTGCGAGAAACATCAAATTAATGACATTGAGTCTCCTCGTTGCGAGCGTCCGCCCTGCAGATTCTTCAGCAAGGCCTCAAACTCTGACAGCGCCATCGCCTCGCCAGCGCCGCCGCCGTCGCCGATGCAGAGCATTTGCTTGACCGCGTTCACGTGGTTGTGCGATTCCTGGTGTTTGTGCAAGAACCAGGCGCGAAAGCCTTTGACAAGGCCTGCAGTTCCACGGGCCCAGTCGCTAGAGAGACCTGCTTTGCTGCATGGGAGGCAGCCGCAGCCGGTTGTAGTCCCCAGAACCCAGGGTTGCTTGGCCAGCTTTGCAGCTGCTGCGGAAGGAAAGGAAATGTCTTTTGGCAAGCAGCTACCCACCAGATACGTGCTCTCCCACGTCTTGCGCCTTCTCCGCCATAATGCCGCAAAGACTGCAGCGTTGCTGCCGCTGTCCTCCTCGTCCTGGATCAGCTTCATCTCATTGTTTTTCGCCGTTGGCTTCTCACTCTTAGCCGCCTTGACGATCTCCACGCTGAACTCGTCGGCCTTGGCGAATGCCAAGTCGCATTCCAGCTCCATCGCGAGACTTGTGGCAACTGACTGCGCCCTCTGGTGAACCTGCTGCGCTGGGACTGTTGGCCAAATTGCTACGTGATTCAAAATTCCCCATGCCCCCGGTGAGTCATCGCTCGCAGCCATGGAGGGCACACACGCGGACACGCACTGTCTGTTGCGTCCAGTCAGGCTTGGCCAGGGAGTGACTAAATTTAGACGAATTTAATCCGACAGGCGATTACTGCTGGTTAAGTTCAAGGCTTGACAAGCTAAGCCCTGAGTCGCCCGGATGCAAATCGACGGGTGACTTAGGGCTGGCTTGACAAGCCCTGAATCGCCTAACTTCAATTCGACCGACTTAGCCAAGGCTTGGCAAGCCCTGAGTCGCCCGGATGTAAATTCGACGGGCGACTTAGGGCTGGCCAAGGCTTGGCAAGCCTTGAATCGCCCGGACTGGCCAATGCCAAGTCTTAGTCTTGACAAGCCCTGAGCCGCCCGGATGGAACTCGACGGGCGGCTTAGTGCTGGCCAAGTCTAAGTCGCGGCAATTGCCTTGAATCGTCCAGACGCAAATCGACAACGCCTTCAACGACTTGGACAACTTGCTGCAAAATTTGAAGCGCCCACCACAAAACACGCACAGTCACGAGGGGTTCAACGATTACCTTAGTTTCAAAATTTGGCAAAATTTGGCAGGGCAGGGCTGCCTGATAAAAGTGCATCAATTCTTTCCATTCCCTCTTTTTATTTGCTACATGAATTGCATGTCTAACTGCAAATGTTTGACAAGTCCGCCGATGTTTTCCTTTCAAGGCGCTGTCGCGCAGGGTTGCCGATGGTCTCGCCGGGCAAGTTTCTCAGCTGACGATTCCGACATTAATACCAGTCTTTGACCGGTGGATTCCGTAGCTAACTAAGCCTAAGCGGTCAGTTTTTGACCGGTGGATTCCGTAGCTAACTAAGCGGTCAATCAATTATTTGTCAATTTCTATTTTGTTCATTGGTAGATCTTAGATGCGTGGGGAGGGTGGACCAAGTATGGTTTCTTTTGGTGGGCCAGATGTTTGTTTGGTGTACTCCAGAAATTTGAAATGGGGTCAAGTTTCACTCCACATGTCATCCTCTTGAAATAAAATTCCCCCAGACTGTCTATTTAATAATGCATTGATTGACCGAAAAACACCGCCGCCAGCTCACCCAACACTCACCAATGCCAACCAGCGGCAGCAGCCCGGCGGCGAGTCGAAAAGCACCGCCGCCAGCTCAGCCAACACTCACCAACCAGCGGCAGCAGCCCGGCGGCGAGTCGCAAGGTCGACTGCCATCTCGCCGCAGAGGTCGGAGTAGGTCACCAACCAGCGGCAGCAGCCCGGCGGCGAGTCGCAAGGTCGACGCTCTTCACCATCTCGCAGAGGTCGGAGTAGGTCCAAATCTTCTGCAGGAGCTGCGACGTGGTGAAGGGCAGCGACCACACCAGGAACCGCAGGTTCATCACCATCAGGGCCACGAAGCGCGAAAACCCGGTCCAAGTGCCGACGATGTTCGTCACCCCGAAAATCGCCTCGATGTAGTCGCCGGCCGTCACCGCATTGGTCAACCACCGCCCGTGCGTGGGCCAAATGAGGCGCAGAGCGAGCGCCAAAGCGGCGTTGCCTCAGTCAGGGGGCGACACAAAAAAACTACAATGGAAACAGCCCGAAGCAAGACGCACAACAAACAAGTCAAATGCAACGTATCACAAGCAATGGTGGCAAGGTGCCCGGGTCTTCTGCTTCTGCCCCAGGTCGGCACTGCAGCGTCCCATGGTGGCTCAACCACTTGATGGTGCTGCGCCCCAAATCGGTCCAGCGCTCCATCCAAGAGTCAAGCCAGCCTTGGTGCGGCGCCGCAAAAGACAGCAGCTTGCCCACCCGCGCCAAGTGCGTGTCAATCTCCTCGTCAGAAGCACACCCGCACTGCTTACAGCCCAAATTTCCATGAATGTAGGGGTCAGAAGACCTCCATTGGCCGCCAGTTGCGCTTCTGCTGAACGACCGAGCAGCGGGGGCACAACATGGCGGACGAAGCAAAACTGAGCGGCCAAAATTGCTGCGGCGGCCGAACTGCATCAAACTGCCAATCAAACGACGAGCGACCGAATCTGAACATGTAACCAACTCCTGTCTCGTTGTTTTTTTTAAACATCGTTTAAACATCTAAACATCACCTGATTGTTGGAAAACTGTTGAAAGGTAGTAATAGTAAGTGTTCAAGATGCATCAGTATGAAGGTCATGCCAAATTCAATGAGCCTTAAACCGTATTTTGAGCTGCTCCTGCAATGACAACACAAAGCCAACGCGAAAAGTGGCAATATCCAGTATTTATACGTGAGTATGAAGAACATCCATGACAAGGAGGAACTCTGTCAATAATGTCATTGTCCTTGCGGTTTTGTTTTCACAACTGACCCGCCCGTACTGACAACCACAAACCGACAAAACTAAGCCAACCCCAAGAGCAACCAAAGCAACTGCTATACATCAGCAAGTAAACATAGGCGGGGGGATTGGGGGGGGGGGGGCGCAGTTAGACTATGCCTCTCCCGTCCAGATGGGGGCATCCTGGCCCTATACCCCCCCCTACATTTTTAAACACACATACCAAATCACCCCATTTTCAACCTCCAAATTGAAACACCTACTAAGTTAATCATGAGAAAAATCAGTATTCTCATCATCAACTTCATTTTTAGCCTAATTTGTCCAACCTTTAACCCAACCCTTACACTCATTCAAAACAACAATCCTAACTACACACTAATTCACACCTCCTCAAAAATGTCATTCAAAAAAGTCAATCCACATACCAACAAATGCTCACCCTCAACTTCCAACCATCAAAATATCATTTTTCCACTTCATGATCCAAACTGCAACCCTTAACCAAAACGAATAAATTCAAACTGTCTAATAAACAATAGCATTTTTCAATCAATTCACGCCCTCGAGTTGGTTAACCATTAGAAAAATGGAATATTCTAATCGTCAACCTAGTCTAGTTATTTTCCAGTAGCTTTTCCTTGTGACCTTGCGTCGCCTCATGTTGCTTCATCTTGTATTTGGTAATCTCAACTCCACATAGTGGACATTGCACTTTTTCTCTGTTGGCTTCCCTGTAACTCTTGTTATACTCCTTGTTCTTCTCAACTGTCCGTTTGCGGTAGTCACGTTTTTGATCAACACAAGCGTCGCATGACTTCAATCCATACACAAATTCTTCCATTCCCTTTTCATTCCTGCATCTCGTACACATGTTCTTCTCCATGTTTTAGTAAGTAGCCTTTTCTTTAAGTAGGAATGTCCAAGGTTCAGCCGCCAAAACAACCCTATGTTCGCCCCGAAAAATGGTTAACCAATGGAAAAGGGAGAATTAAAACCGTTAACCCAAATCTTGAAAACAATCCCAGTAAAATATGGATGGCAATATGCGGATGGGAAAGGCCTATGTAGGAAAGCACCCCCACGGCTTATGCGGGAAAATTACACTATAATTATAACATATAAATGTTTACATGTTATAATTATATTATGAGTTCAACTTTATTCTAATTCATTATAAAATTCTTCTTCAATTCTTCATATTATTTTATCAGTCGTTTTTTCATTATATATATTATTTCCTACTTCTTTTCTAAACATCCCCATTACATGAACTGCATGTGATACTGTATATCTAAGTTCGTGAGCTTTATACTCACAACTTAAAAAATCAAAGTCATTATCATTCAATGCTTCTTTCTTTATTAAAAGACATACCATATAATCTTTTTACCATGCTATAATACTTCTAAATAAAATCATTATCACTTCCATCATCTAATAAATTATCGAATTCTTCTTCAGTCAAGAACTTATTCATTTTAATAAACACAAATGTTTCTAAATCTTCATCAAGATTTTTAACATTTCTAGTATTAATATATTTGATATTCATATCATCAATTTCGTTTATAATTTTATTGCAATTATCACATATCATACATTGACAAATATTATCACAAACACCATTCAAAAAACCTTGCACCCCTGCAAGAAAACCTTGCACCCCTGCAAGAAAACCTTGCACGCCTGCAAGAAAAATCTTGCCCCCCTCCAAGAAAAAACTTGCACTCTTACTAAGGACAACCTTGCACTAATTCAATGGTTCAAGGACCTTTCAAACTTTGAGAATCTCTGACCTCAAGTAGGGGCGGTTCATCCCTTCAACAGAATAATAATCTTGACCAAGTTTTTTTTCAACCCTTGAAACCTTGTATTTGACACTGCTCCAGTTGCTCGTTCTTTCTTTCTCGGAAATCCCTTTTTTGCGGTATATTTTGACCTCATCGCCAACCCTAACAGGAGGATATTTACGGGTTTTGATTCTGTTCATCTCAAGCTTCATCTTGACCTCAAGATGGTTTCCCTTTTTGTGGGCATCGTTTGGAGTCATATCGTGGGCAGAATGAACCATTTTACTGTTGTATGTCAGCATGATCTCGGGGATATAATCAACCCATTATATATTAACCTTTCCCTTTTTCTCGTCTGCATCAACCCTCTTGAAAAGCATGTCCTTGAACGTGCGAATGAAACGCTCGGCGAAATGGGGGTGCCCTCGTGTTTTATAGTTTTGGATCCCTTCGTCCTTGAAAAAATCAACAAGATCTTGGGTGTTCAGGCTTCCCTCATCATCCGAATAAATTAATTTGGGTTTCCCTCCCATTTTGTTTAATGCCTCCATGATCCCAGCCGTGATGTCGGCAGGTTGCTTGGATGCAATGGGCACCACCACGGCTTTGCGGGAAAATACATCAACAAGCAATAAGCCTATCCTATATGTTTGATTGTCTAAATCATTTTTTGATATAAAAAATAGATCCAATTGATATTCAAAGTTGATATCAGGGGCAATAAACGAATTGTATCCAGACAGTTGTTTTTTCCGTTCCACGTTCTCTTGAAACCACTCCTTAACATTTTGCATTGTGATTGTTGCATCTTTCTGTTTGGCATCTTTATAAGTGGTGGCAACGCTACCGAACCCAGCCCGGTCAAAACAAATATCACTGATAATCTTGTCTTTATCGCTCATATAAATAACACTATAAAATAAATACCAATATGTTATTTTATCACTGAAGCATCTATTACAAGAAGCACAGAAGGCAATGACATTATCCTTTGTATGGGGAAGATCATTGCACAACCTTTGACATGTCAAATTAGAGTTTATATTGCCAGAATCCATTGACAACACGAAGCCACAGCCACAATTTGCACACTTTCCGTTGACATTGTCCTTCAACCATTCGGCATCTACATAATTTTCTTTTGGAATACCAAAGCCATTTTTCCTATCCTGTTCCTTGTATGCTAACACCTTTCTATCAAAATAATTCATAATGCATTTTGCGTTAAACTCTTCATTTAAATCACTACTGTATTTGTAAAATGTTACTCTGTTTAAATCCCTTGCCCGAGTGATTCCCGTCCAAAGCCACTCGCGAGTTATCAGATGATGGTTCCAATCAAAAATGGTGACATCGTCATCAATGGAACACCCCTGAACAGAATGACAAGTATAACAGAAGGCAAAGATAAAATGACTTCTCAAGATACCAAAATGTAATGTAATCTCTTCTCGTGTTTTGATATTAGCAATGGTAATCCAAGGATCGGAAATATTAATTATCTCATACCTAAAATTCACATTTAACTTATAGGTTTTTGTCTTCCTATACTCTCTGCATATCATGATCTCGCCGACTTCAAACTCATTTTGTTTGCCCTGTCGTTTCCTGATCTGCCTTGAAACCTCTCTACAAGTGTTATTTAAATATGCGACATTGCTTTCTGTTCCTGTGATGTCATCAGTATATTTAAAATACTGAATGATGACATCATGTAGAGACAACTCACGCTCAAAGATGTCGGCATAAATGCTTTTAAGTTTATCCTTGTCCTCCTGAGTCTTCAATCGCTTGCACTCTTCCAAAAACAAATGATGAGGAAAAATGCTGTCAATACATTCATTCATATAACTCTCGTGTTTCTTAGTGTTAGTCAGTGCTTTTATGGGGCTCAACTGCTTGGCGTCACCGGTTGCCAACATTATTTTACTGTCCTTGAACTGCTCAACAAAGCCCTTGATTTTTGCCAATACAAAGGTATTATTAAAACAAATCTCATCAAACACAATGACATCAAACACCGAATGGTCGTATTTATCTAGCTTCTCGTCATTGACTGCTATACCGAAGAATTTATTTACAGTGACGCTTTCCACTTCGCACTCCAAACCCAGATTATTGGTAGGAACCACGAACAACACTTTATAACCCTTGAGTCTCTCCATGTTCTTGCAGATGGTGGACTTCCCTGCTCCTGCGAATTTGGCCTTGATCATCAAGCACCTATATTTCTCAACAAGTTCAACCAATTCATTTTCATCATACTCATTAATGATGTTAACTCTCTTACTTTTGACAATCGGGATATCAACATATTCACACTTCTTCTGTTCATACAACTGCTTTCCTGTATGATGGATCTCATCGTGAGTCTTGGCTAATTTCCATCCACCGATCCCATCGTGAAAATCTAGCAACTGCTGAGTCTTTCTCAAACCAAACTTATTAAAACCCGAACAGTCCACGACAAAAGCGTCGCATTTGACACTCAATACCTTAACATTGTTCTCTGTCAATTTTTGATATGCGCATTGCATTTTGAAATTATGATACTGCAATAGCATTTCTTTAATAAAACTAAACCCATTGGACAACTCGCACCTATCAACCACATTCAGAATATAATATAAATTGTCGTTTTGTTCAGATACTTCTCTATCACGGCACCACATGCCATTATCATCATATTCCTCAACCCACTTGGCAGTATTCCTGCTCATCATGTTTAACTTCCCCCCTGCATCTGCCTGAAGGCTGATCGCCTCATTGAGATCATCAAACACGAATGATCTCTGACTGCTGTTCTTACTTTTTCCAACAAGCCAAAAATCGAGTTGGCTATTATTTTTTTAATTGCCTTGTCTTCTTCAATATTTTCGCTTATTCGCTTTCCCCAGAGGTCCTCAACCAACATTTTATTATCTACCTTGTGAATGAAATGTGGCTGTTTGTAGTGAGTAATGGACAACTCGCCAGATGCAACAAGTGGCATAAAATGCTTAAGAAACATACCATAAACTATAATAGTATCATTATTAAAAAACAGATTGCGATGTGTCAGTTCTGCTTTTACCAAATATATATTTACATCCTTGATCTTACATTTACTATTATAAGCTTTCCAATTATCAAACTGATTAAACACTCCGATTCTGGTAATCGTATTAAATGCATCTGTAAACGCTTTGTTCATGTCGATCTCCTGTTTTGGAACATCCAATTTATCCAAGCCCTTGAATAACTCGCCTTGTGGGACGATGGTTCTATAATTATTTAAAACTTGTATATCGGTAGGACTGTAATAAGACTTGTGATTTGGATTGAAATAATTTCTTTTTGAATGTAAACATCGCTTCAGTCATATTGTTGTAAACTGTTTCTCTGTCTACTGTGATGTCACTATTGATCTGATCGTCTATCAGACACTGTGACCTAATATTTAGATATACATTATTGAAGTCCGCCCTCAATTCTGAAATAGTCCCTGCTTTGTGAACAATCCTGCATTCATACCCGATATTTTTGAAGTCGCAAAAAAATTGTTTAGATCATTCTCTCTATGAACTAAATCTAAAAAGTTCTTTTCCTGTTTGTCGGTTCTGTTCGCAATTGTTGCCTTAACCATTTCAAAAATGTCATCAATAGTAGAAAACATTTTGCAAATCGATGGCTTCTCTCTATCACTTGTATGATAGTCGGGTCGTGCCTTTACTACAAATGCATCATCAGTATTTTGTCTCTGTTCCAATCTTTTAATATTATTATTCAGTGTGTAGATATGATTATTTTTGACCATTGCATAAAGGGCTCTGATGTTGCGGTCAAACATCTCTGGCGAATAAGAATAACTGATTTTGCCCAGTTGGTCTATTATTCTCACACGCATTCTGTGTTTTATAAATACCGGGATCATGTCATCAATTGACGCCCCCGACTCTGTGAATTCCTGTTCTGTTTTATTTATTAGTTTTAGTATCATCCCTCGCGACATTGGTTCTTTCTTCTTGTTGTTCATTAGGGTATCTTTATAATAATCAGTGAGTGTATTCAACCAACATTGATTGTCTACATAATTACCTTTCTGGATTGCTTCCATAAATGTTTCTTTCGATGTATCCAACTCGGTATACATGTAAGTATTATACATACTGATGTTTTCCGACCTTCTCAGGTTGGCTTGTCGTGGATTACTAGGCTGTCCACCTTCCACCTTTCTGGCTCTCAAGATCTTCAAGGCACCGATATACCCCGTCTCTACGTTGTAAGCCACAGCGTTAGTCTTCTTGGTTAACCTCTTCTTCTTGTTGATCTCGATTGTATTTTTCTGATCAACGCCAACATACCCACCCATAATATTTAGCATTGTTTCAAATTCTGGATCTTGGGCAAGTGTTACAATGAACTTTCTGAATAGATCATAATCCTTGGTTTTTACAATTCGATTGCCTACATACTCGTCTATATTTGTGCTGGCGTTAACGGTGTATGTTCTCTCCTTACCGTCCTTTGTTATGGGGTAATATTTGAGTTCTCCGTATTCTGTTTTGTATGTGAAAGCCGGCTTTTTGTTGTCACCTTCCCTAACACCTTCGCGGTAAAGCATGACATCTAATGTCCACGATTCATCGTTCGCCTTAGACTGCTTTACAATGTTAGTTACAGTGCTTCGTTTCATCCTAACATTCAACGGTAGATTTATACGGTTGTTTTGGATCACATCGTCGCATTTTTTGTCCCATTTCTGTTTTTCCTTCGGGGTGGTTGCATTGATAAACCCGTCAATAATAGTTGATGCGGTGCTAAACTGTGCAATTTTTCGCTGTTCATATAGATCTCTCAATTCGGAGGCTTTTTCCCTGGTATCGCCTGCCAACCTATCAATTCTTGAATTTACTGACCTGATGTTATTTCTTATAGTTTTTGACAATGACATAGTATATTTTAGATATTAATTATTAATATTATTTTTTCTTTAGGTGTAATTTAGGGAAGAATTCATATTTAGATTAATTTCCTATAAAATGTCTTAAAGAAATGTTTCATATAATGTTATAGTAATGATCACAGACAAACACCCCGACGACTTGACACTGGAAGAAATAAAAACAATGCTGGCGTATTACAACCGACTCTATTATTATAAAGTCAGAGACGATGAAGCACACAAAGCCAAAAAAAGGCAAAATGCTCTAAACACCGCACATAGAAAAAGATTAGATAAAATGATTAAAGAGAGTGGCATTGAAATGGCACCCGAAGAACAAAAACCAAAACAAAAAACTGGCTTCCCAAGAAAATACAAATTTGAAGATTACGGGCTGAAAATGCCGAGTGGTGTAGAATAATTGGTTTATTTAATCATTGATTATGATTAAATTAATCATTTTTTTAATAATTTTAATTCTAAATCGTTTCTCCATGTCTTGGATCATATTATATTAATTTGACTTGTCTTTTTTCTTTTTCTTTTTAAAAACTTCATTTTCCAAATACTCTACACGATCGATTAGTTTTGATAAAGCATCCCAACTAATACAAGCCATACGATCATAACACATCGTTAAGTATTCTCCCGAATCATTTACAATATTATATTTCGGATTTGTGTATTGTTGAACATCTTGAGCAATCCATCCTAATTCAGTTTTTTAGTTTTTTGATTTTTAACAAATGTTTTAATCTTAATTTGTTTTACCATATTTACAGTATCATCTTCTACATCT
The DNA here is from genome assembly GCA_963377175.1 of Effrenium voratum. NCBI lineage: Eukaryota > Dinophyceae > Suessiales > Symbiodiniaceae > Effrenium > Effrenium voratum. The sequence goes on along the minus strand of CAUJNA010003776.1, from coordinate 625 downwards.
TCTATATTATCTTTCAGTCTCTTATCGCTACTTAAATTAAATCCGATAAATGATGAAAATTGAGTATCATCCAATTGTAAATATTTAGTGCCATCAATATAACTATCAATAGTTGTTGATGCTTCTAATCTTAAAACAGCATCACTATTTAATGTCTCAAATTGATTTTATGAGCAATTCCAAAAGTCATATCGCCATCAATAGTCCAATCGCCTCGCAATTCGCTATTGCTTCCACTATTCAAAATAATTTTATTATCAGCATATGTTGCAGATAATCCAACAACCAAATTAATAGAGTTTGAAGTGTTGCTATTCCTAATTATTAAATCATTTGTATCGACATACATTTCAGCATTATCAATAATTAGTTTTGATGTGTTGCCAAATTGAACATTGCCACTCGGTGAATTTTGTAATAATAAAGTATTTCCTGATACTGACTGAACTTGATTGACTTCAATCATTTTACCAGAAACCATTGTTAAATCGCCATTTGTATATACATCACCTAATACATCAACTGGTTTATTGAATATGGTTTTTGATACAGCACCATCACACATAAAATATTGATTAGAAGAATTAGTAATATCGCCAACACTAACAGCAACAAAATTATTATG
>CAUJNA010003775.1:375100-403245 GCA_963377175.1 Effrenium voratum | reverse complement strand
ACCGGTCACAGTGATTTTGGATTCATGAGCTCATCCGCACTGGCGAATAGGTATTCCGCAAGAATGGGTGATACACTCGGAGGAGCATTCCATGTGACGTATGTGGAAAACCTGCCAAGCATCGTACGCTGTGGGCTAGTCCCCGGCGGAATCGATGGCGGCAACAGGCTAGCACTGCACTTCGGGGCGTTTGCTCCATGGGATGAGATGAACGTAGCGACGAAGACAACGCTACGGAACGTGAGGAGAGGGGATCCGATTGCGATCATCTATATTCCCAGTGCAACCCTCGCGCGGTATGGGGCTGGAGTCGCGGCTAATGGGACTTTCATGGTCTTTGACGTGATCCCGTTCTATGAGGTCAAGTCCATTGGGATTGGCAAAAGCAATGGAGGGAAGCGCCTGGAGTACGCTGACATCAAGAGGGCGTACTCGAAGTGTGTGGAGAACGAGATCTGCCCTGGCTTTGTCAACTCTTCCCAAGAGTCGGCTGCGATGTTCCCCCAGAACGTCGCAAAGATCAGCGAGAGGATGCCGGAGACTGAGACAGGTGCCGATAATCTGCACTACATCGTTGACATGGTTAATCGTGCTTGCGAACTCTATCGAAACAACAAGATGGAAGAGTTCGACGCACAGGTCAACGAGGTCCGGGACGAAGTCAGCAAAGTCGTCATCCTGAATGATGAGACATGGGAAGGACTGAGGTGCCGGATATGTCCATCATGTGCGACCGCGATCCCCACCTGCTTCTGCTTGTGCCTGGAGTGCGAGGCACAACTGATCTCCATCGGAAGATACTACATTCACATCAAATCCGATGACGAGGAGGACAACCAAAACCCCAACGTCTCTGGAGATGCCAGGCGTGCACAGGAAGAAGCTAACCACAATGCGGCAGCACAGGAGGATGAAGACGAAGCGGAGGAAGTTCCGGGAGAAGATGACGACATGGACACGCAAGGATATACATCCGGCTATGCGTCAGAAGAAGAAGACGGCGGTTGGCATTACTGCGACACCGATCTGACGTCACGGGACATTATAAGTTCCCAACGGATGGCGATCTGCCTTGACGAGCCGCGTGAGGCTCAGTACATGGCAGGATTTATCGCACTCCAGCTGTCCAAGATGTGGGGGATGTTTGAAGGTGGTGAGGAGAGAACGATGAACGCCGGACTCGAAGGGACTCCGGGCTGCCCTTATCACAATGATTTCAGGAGGTACCCCAACATCACTGAGCACGATCAGGAAGGTATACTTTTGCCGTCAACAACACTGAAGATTTCTCAATCGGAGAATGTTCGGACAAGAGCCTTCCGATCGGTTGAGGAGCGTGACGAATATATTCGTATGATGGTGAACAAATGCGAGGAACTATACACATTCTACAAGCTGTGGATTGCAGCGAGAATCCTCGATGTCACCAAGGAAGAAATGAAGCTCCTGGTCAAGGACCGAGTGCACCCGGTGGGTGATATTATATTCAGATGTTTTGCACTAGCTTTCAACTGCAAGTATATATCATTCGTGAGGGATGGCCTAAACCTTGGCAAGCATGGTTACGCGGTCAACGTGAGCGCCATCATCTCGGCCATCGACCCGAACAAATGCGACACACCCCTGCTGGATTGGTGCCTTCGTAAAGGGCACTGGTTGCCAGAGGACTACAACAAGAAGTGTGTCCGGGCACGAGAAGCCCAGAAGAACTTGGACGAGGAGTTCCGCCGACGTACCCATAGGCTGTCCATTGGGGACAGGTACGCTTCGTGAAGATGATGATTGCGGTACGATGTGGGCCAGTCCCCATCTGTTACTTGCGTCACATCGACACTGTTATGGTGGAACGACTTACGTCATGATTTATATTCATGTGTCCAAGATGATTGGATGTGTACATGTTTACATATTCCGACGACTATGACGCTCTGGATATTCATGGATGGAACTATTACCTTATAGATGATATCTTTTCATTATTTATGCATTATCCATGGTATCTGGAATGGCTATGATTTGCATTGATTACTCGCCGATGTTTCTTTGCCGGAGATATGCAGACCGATCACAAGCGGGCGCGCATGGTGGACATTTGTGGCCAACCCATTTATGGATGACAGCTGCGCGATGCGCAAATGCGGCAGCTGGAATGTTCACTGGCGGTCATGTGAAGTGGCCACAGTGTATTATATATACACCTGCGTATGGATGTGTGCTTCGATTGGAGGATGAATGTTTCACTTTTCGTACAATCGAACCCGGCATGTTTCACAGCGAATGAACGGTGTAGTGATAGCAAGTAAAAGAATGCACGACACGATTTCGTAGTTGAAGCCGTGGCCAGTGGAACGTTTTGTGGGGTTTGGACCGCATGATGAACAATGCGACCCAAATGGGGGATGTTAAAACCCTCTAGGCCCCGTGCCGAAATTGGGTAGCAGTTCTGAGGTCCTTGTTGGTGTTGTTTCCCAAGTTCCATTGATCGCCATTTGGCTCAAGACACAATTGAGGTTCAAGATCTGATGTGTGACTGCGAACATTCGTGACGGGCGATAAGAGCAAAACAACTGCTTGCGCCGCTTTTGTCAGGACCACTGGTGTGATTATCATTCCTTCTTCCTTACAACGTTTACACGGGTTCGGCTATAACGGCATCGTCCGTATACACCTTTCTACGTGGTTGGTATTGAAGCTTGAGGGTTCGGTGCACAGCGTCCCACGGGACGTCACCTTGCCGTCTCTTGACATCAGTGGCCCTGTGCCCGCCGGCCAGGTCGCGGATCAGCTGGCTGTGCTCCAACGGCGCGCTGATGGGCCGCCCGCCCAGGAGTCCAGCACGGCCGGCAACTGCCGGAAGTCTCCCAGCAGCAGGAACTTCACGTCGGCGTTCAGCCCCACGCAGGCCAGGTCCGCCCAGAGCGCCATGTCCAGCTGCGGGATCTCCTCCACCACCAGCCAGTCCAGCTTTTGCGCGCTGCCCCCGCGCACGTACCTGCGCACCCAGTGGTCGGCCGTCTGCGCCCCCAGCCCCAGGTTCTGCGCGGAGCAGTGCGTCTTGGACACCAGGTGCACCGCCTCGCCCTGCTCTCGCAGCCTCGCCACAATCGTCCGGGCCAGGTACGTCTTTCCGGTGCCCGGCAGGCCCGTGAGCAGCAGGGAGTTGCCCGCCAGGCAGTGGTTGACAGGGTCGTCCACCCCGTTCCACCTCCGTTGTTTGGGGCGCTCCGCCTCCATGCGCGGCGCCCTGCTGCCCAGCAACGGCTTCGTCTCTTCTACGCGGTAGACGGGCGTGCCGTCCGGGTGGCGCAGCGCCTCCAGCGCCCGCAGCCGCTCCGTGAAGCGCTTCGGCATCCGCTGCGTCAGCAGGCAGTCCGTCTTCACCTGCGCCAGGTAGCGCGGCGGCGCGTCCAGGATGCGCCGGGCCTTGGCCACCATGCAGTGCTCAAAGCCCAGCACCGCGTCGTGGATGGGGCGGTAGGTGCCGTTGCTCAGCAGCCTCCTGGCGTAGACGAAGTCCCACACCATGCCCCCCCTCGTAGGCGAAGGCCTGAGAGAAGTCCGCGCCCGCGCCGTCCAGCTCGCTGCTGCTGCTGCGCACGCTGTAGACCACCTCCGTGCTGCGCGCCCACAGGCCTATCATCGCGTTCACGCTGAGCTTGGCCATGTGCTCCTCGCCTTCGGGCCACGCGGCGACCATGCGCTCCAGCGCGCGCCGCAGCGTCGCCGCGTCCACGTGGCTCCGCGCGGAGATGCCCAACACAATGTGGTCCCAGCGGCAGACGCCCAGGTCCAGCATCGCGGCCAGCGAAACCTTCGGGAACCAGCCGGGCCCCACGTACGGCAACAAATTCAGGCAGGACTGCCTCGCGTCGCAGCAGCCCTCCACAAAGCCCAGGTCCGGCAGCACGCCGTCCACGGGCTCAACGCCGTCCGCCGGGCACAGGATGGGCAGGGGGAAGGTGGCGTTGGCCAGCCCGTTGCGCCTGCAGCGCACCACGTCCACGCCGACGTACGTGCTGTCCTTTGCGCACGTCTGCGCCTCAAAAACCAGAGGGGGCAGCTTGGGGCTCCGGGCGTACTCCATGACTCCGGGGGCCACGCGGCTCTCCAGGCTGGTGGGCTGCGCGCTCTCTCTCAGCGTCTTCTCGCTGTGACAGTCGCCGCACAGCGCCTGCAGAGTTTGCGCGCTGCCCGCAAAGGCCTGCCTCACCGGCACCACGTGGTCCAACTCGCAGGTGCCGGCCGTCAGCCCGCAGCCGCACAGCGCGCACTTGCCGTCCTGCGCGGCCAGGGTCTTCTGCCTCTCCGCCGCGCCGGGCACTTCCCGTTTCGCCTTCAGCAGCTTCAGGAAGATCTCGTGCGCCAAGCCGGCCAGGCGCTGGCCCCTGTACTCCTGGTTGAGCGCCTCGCACCACCTCCGCAGCACCTCGTGCTCCTCCGGCAGCTCTCGGATCCTGGTGCCCCGCCTCAGCCTCAGCCCGCAGTACTGCGCCGGGCTGCTGATGGCCACCTTGGGGCTCTCGCCGGCGGCCATGAGCTGGCGCCGCGCCTCCCGCAGGTCCTCGCACCAGAACAGCCCCGGCTGCACGTCCGCGGCGTCAAAGCGCATCCACTCGTGGATGGGCGGCAGGGTCTGCCTCGCCTCGCCCCGGTAGAGCACGCGCGCCGCCTGCCGCTCCAGCACCCTCTTCACGGCCCTGTACATGTAGCAGTGCCCGTCGATGGCCAAGAAGCACACGGTGCGGTGCTCCTTCAGCGCCGGGTCGTAGCTGTCCACCAGGTCGCCCTGCGAGCTCAGCACGCGCATGGGGGCGTTGCGCCACACGCAGAACTCTCGCACCTCCTCGGCGGAGATGCCGAGGCGCCTCCAGTCGTGGCGCAGCATGGCGTCGGAGTCCGCGCACACCTCCTCCACGCTCAGCTGCAGCAGCTCGGCCAGCTGCCGGGGCACGCAGAGCGGCTTGTCCTCGAAGGCGCTCTGCAGCACGTCCTCCTCGCAGGGCAGCTGGAAGCTCACGCTCCTCAGGCCCCTCATGCGCTGGCGCAGGAGTTCCTGTACTGCGTGCTCTGGGTGCTGACCACCCAGTGAAGGAAGTAGGTCTCGTCTGAGAGCTGCAGGATCGGGGCGGCAGGGTCGCCCAGCGAGGCCTCAACCTGCTGCCTGACCCGCTGCGCCACCTGCTCCTCCGTGAGGTGGGCCGGGTGCCTCGTCATCCAGCTCGTTCACCGGCAGCCAGTCCCTGCGCTCGTAGCCCGCGCCCGCGTTCCGCCCGCTGCGCCGCCTGCCCCGGATGATCACCGGCACGTGGACCAGGTACTCGTAGAACTTGTCGCGGAAGAAGCCCTTGCCCAGCTTGGTCAGCCGGTGCTCTCCGCCCTGCAGGGAGCGCACGAGCTTCTTCTGCCCGTTGCGCAGCAGGATGTAGTCGTTGGCCTCTCGCGGATGAGGGGCTGGTTGTAGGCGAAGTCCTTGCTGGGAGGCCGCAGGCTTCCTCCCAGGTTGCCAGTGCTGGAGCCCCACCCCCACCTCCGCCGGGTCAGCTGCCCGTCCGCGCGCGAGAGCAGCGCGTAGGCCCCCGGTCCGCGCCGCAGGTTCAGCACGACGGCACCATCCGCCCCCGTGCGAGCCCGGGCGCCGCCGTCCGCGGCCTCCGTGATCTGCTGTCGTTGTCTCGCCCAACTTGCCATTCTTTTTTTACGGGTCCAGTTTTTTTTTGCTCGGCCGCCCGCATTCTCCGGGCAAGCTGTGCGCAGATGGACGGGAGCTTGTTTTGCACGATTTTGCCTGGCGACTCACATTCTCCCAGGCTGTATGTGCAGTTACGGACGGGGAGAATAGCTTTTTACACGGTTTTTGCATGGTTTTTTGGCATGACATGATTTTGCTTGATTTTGCATGTTGTTGGCATGATTTTGCTTGATTGCGCTTGGCATGTGGTGCACCCCTCAAACCCCCGAAGTTTTTTTTCATTCCCTGTCAGGCTGTCGTGCGTGTGAGGTCGGACATCCTGGCAAAGCACAACTCCGCGGGTCTGGAGCAGGCACAGTGCCGAGCAGGCACCGTAGGAGTGCCGCTCGGCACTGTAACAGCGCCACTTTTAGGAGGGGGGGCCGCTGTGAAAGTGGCGGCCGCTGTACAAGTGGCGGGTGGCGCCGGGGGTTGCGCACTTTTGCATCCTGATTGCACCCTTCCGCTGGTTGGCCTTTTGCTTGATTTTGCGTTTTTTTGCTTCGTTTTGGGAGTGCCAGTACTTGAAAAAATCCGAAACGCGTTGGGCAGACCAGTACTCGGCCAAACCCGGCGCTCGATATTGGCTCGCCCAACCCGAGTTTGAAGCTGGCTCGCCCAACTGGGCCCAATTTTTGCATGTTTTTGCACGATTTTTGGGGTTGCGCCCTTTTGCATCCTGATTGCACCCTTCCGCTGGTTGGCTTTTTGCTTGATTTTGCGTTTTTTTTGCTTCGTTTTGGGAGTGCGTCCTCTGGCACTCACCCTTTGGGGTCGGGGGGAGTTCGGAGTTTTTTTTGGGCCCAACGGCCCCGCCGCCCAACCCGTTCACCCGCCCAACCCGTTCAGGTTTGATACTGGTCCGCCCAACTCCGTTTCGATACTGGCTCGCCCAACAACCCTTGATACTAGCTCACCCAACGGCTGTTGATACTGGGGACGCCAAACTTGGACAAGGAACTTGGACAACAGCAGACTCAGAGAGATGGTAACACGACAGCCCGCAGTTGTCCAAGTTCCTTGTCCAAGTTCGCCCGGGGAACTTGGACAAGTCGATCTGCAAGAGGAAAACACGTGATAAAATTTGTCCAAGTTCCTTGTCCAAGTTCTTGTCCAAGTTCAGGTTCCTCCCCGGGGGGAGAATTCTCGTACCCTAATATTTTCTTCTTCTGGTTGTCTTGTTATTAGAAAGAACAGTATAAGTATCCCAGCAGGAGTGCCCCGATTCCAGGCAGGCTCCGACTCCACAGCTTCGTGCGCCTGGCCCCGAGGAACCCGAACTTGGACAAGAACTTGGACAAGGAACTTGGACAAGTTTTATCACGTGTTTTCCTCTTGAGGAGCCACTTGTCCAAGTTCGCCCGGGAACTTGGACAAGGAACTTGGACAACCGCAGGCTGCCGTGTTATAGACTCTCTCAGTATGCCCCGATTCCAGGCCCCGGTACCAGGGCCCGACGTCGTTTGACACTGGTCCGCCCAACCCGTTTGATACTGGTCCGCCCAACCCGTTTGATACTGCCGCCCAACCCGTTTGACACTGGTCCGCCCAACCCGTTTGCTGAGGGTGCGACAGGTGATGCGGAGGACGCCGGCCTGGATTCGTCCAAATGGGAGGCAGGGTTGGGGGGTTGGGCTTGGTGCCAGACGGGTCTGGGGGAGGGGTCATTCTCTTTTTAAGTACTGGTTCGCCCAACGGGTCTGGTGGTTTTTCGCTTAGTACTGGTCCGCCCAACGCGTTTGGGAGGTTCGTGTATTTTTTTAAAGTACTGATTTGCCCAACGGGTCTGGGTTTTTTTGGCTTAGTACTGGTCCGCCCAACGCGTCTGGAAGGTTCGTTTATTTTTGTAAAGTACTGATTTGCCCAACGGGTCTGGGGGTTTCATTTTTTTTCAAGTACTGGTCTGCCCAACGGGCCCGGGGGGGTTTGGCTTAGTACTGCCACGCCCAACGGGTCTGGAGGGCGTTGGATTTTTTCCAAGTACGGTCTCTCGCCAACGGTCTGGGGGTTTCATTTTTTTTTTAAGTACTTGGTCTGCCCAACGGCACCGGGGGGTTTGGCTTAGTACTGTCCGCCCAACCCGTTCTCTGGAGGGCGTTTGGGGGGGGGGGGGGGGGGGGGATTTTTTTCAATACTGGTTTGCCCAACGGTCTGGGGTTTTCATTTTTTTTTTTCAAGTACTGGTCTGCCCAACGGGCCCGGGGGGGTTTGGCTTAGTACTGCCTCGCCCAACGGGTCTGGAGGGCGTTTGGATTTTTTTCAAGTACTGGTTCTCCCAACGGGTCTGGGGGGTTCATTTTTTTTTCAAGTACTGGTCTGCCCAACGGGCCCGGGGGGGTTTGGCTTAGTACTGCCTCGCCCAACGGGTCTGAAAAGCGTTTTGATTTTTTTCAAGTACTGGTTCGCCCAACAGGTCTGGGGGTTTCATTTTCTTTTCAAGCCAACGGGCCTGGGGGATTCGTTTTTAAGTACTGGTTCGCCCAACGGGTCTGGAGGGGTTTCGGACTTTTCTTCAAGTACTGGTTCGCCCAACGGGTCTGGGGGTTTCAATTTTTTTCAAGTACTGGTTCGCCCAACGGGCCTGGAGGGGTTTCGGATTCGTTTTCAAGTACTGGTTCGCCCAACGGGCCTGGAGGGGTTTCGGATTCGTTTTCAAGCACTGGTTCGCCCAACGGGTCTGGGGGTTTCATTTTTTTTCAAGTACTGGTTCGCCCAACGGGCCTGGAGGGGTTTCGGATTCGTTTTCAAGCACTGGTTCGCCCAACGGCCCTGGAGGGGTTTCGGATTCGTTTTCAAGTACTGGTTCGCCCAACGGGTCTGGAGGGGTTTCGTTTTTTTTAAAGTACCCTTTCGCCCAACGGGTCTGGGGGATAGGGGTCGGGTTTTTTCAAGCACTGGTTCGCCCAACGGGTCTGCGGGATAGGGGTCGGTTTTTTTTAAGTACTGGTTCGCCCAACGGGTCTGGGGGATAGGGGTCGGGTTTTTTTAAGTACTGGTTAGCCCAACGGGCCCCGGGGGGGTTCTTTTTTTCAAGTACTGGTTTGCCCAAAGGGCTCGGCATTTTTGGCTTAGTACTGGTCTGCCCAACGGGTCTGGGGATAGGTGTCGGGTTTTTAAGTTCTGGTCTGCCCAACAGGTCTGGAGGGGTTTCAGATTTTTTTTCGAGTACTGGTCTGCCCAACATGCCTGGGGGGTTTCGTTTTTTTTAAGTACTGGTTCGCCCAACGGGTACGGGGGGTTCGTTTTTTAAGTACTGGTTTGCCCAACGGGTTTGGGGGGGTTCGCCACGACTCAGCGTTTTTGCACGGCTTTGCACTGCTGTTGTTGCACGTGCTGGTGGTACGCGTGCTCATGCTGTTGATGTCCTGCTGTCCTTGCAAGCATTTCTGGCGCAAAAAAACCTGGTTGATCCTGCCAGTAGTCATATGCTGGCTGGATTCCAGCGACAAAGCAGCATGCAAAGAAAAGAAACCTGGTTGATCCTGCCAGTAGTCATATGCTTGTCTTATGGGCTGAGCTGTTCCAAAAACAAGAGCCTGGGAGCTTGGTGCGCCGAACCCGTTGGTTTCCCGAGGACCCCAAAAAGGGCTTGAGCAGGGCCCGAATTCCCCCAGCCTGCACAGCCTCTTTTTTTGCGCAAAAAAGGGGTCCAATCAAGCTTCCTGGGCAGGAGGCCTGAAGAGTGCCTCAAAAAACCAGTATTCTTTCAAAGAAGGCTAGTCGATGGTCCTGGGCCTCCGTCCAGCTGCCTCACAGCTGCCGGCCTGCCCCGCCTCGTCAGTCGGCCCGCCGCGTTGCCGCTGCCCTGCGGCGCCGGCAGCGCCAGCTTCAGCAGGGTCTCGCGCCCCTCCGTGCTGCGGACGGTCATGGAGTCCACGGCCCCCAGCTGCTGCACGTCGCCGTACTGAGGGTTGAAGCTCCTCGCCGCGTTCGTCGGCGCTCGGAGGCGCCCGCGTCCTCCACCGCCTTCACGCGCCGGTCGGTGAGGTCCTTGTTGTGCTGGAACTTGTCGGCGTTGTCTTGGAGGACCCTGAACTCTGTGGCCGGCTGCTTCTCCACGTCCTCGGGCGCGCCGTACACCGTCTCGTGGGGCCGCGCGTTGTAGGCCCCGGCCGCCCGCTCAAAGTGGTCGCTCCACTGCCCGCCCTTGCGCGCCACCCTCGTGGCCAGGTCCTTCTTGAGGGTCTGGATGCCCCGGTCCACCACGGCCGTTGCGTTGCGGTCCTCGGGCCGCTTCGTCCGGTGCACGGCTTCGGGCAGCTCCCGGTCCATGACCACAAAGTTCCCGTCGTCCCCCGTCAGCTCCCGCGCGGCGCGCTTGGTGGCCCGGCCCACCGTCTCGGCGTTCTTGTTCTGCAGAGGTTCCACGGCGGCCTCCCGGGTGAAGACGTCCATCACCACCAGGCCGTACCTCGTCTTCCCCCGCGTGTTCTGGCTGAAGTCGATGAGGTCGGCCTGCAGCCGGTCGTTCGGCCCCTCGGCGGCCGACTTGCCCAGCGCACGCGGCCGGGGCGCCTGCACCTGCCGGCCCACGTCGGCCTTCAGCGCCTCGAAGGCCATGGCCTGCGTCACGTCGAGGTCGCGCTGCCTCGCAAGTCGGTACAGCTTCCGTGGGTCCCGCACGTTGAAGTCGTCGGCCAGGTCCCTCAGCGCCTCCATGTTTACTTGTTCTTCGGCCCCCGCTGCGCCTGCCAGGCTTCAAGTGCGTCCAGCCGGGCCTGGAAGCCCTTGCACACCCCCCACAGCACGCTGGTGAGGTGCGAGTAGTCGAGCGTGACCATCTCCGTGCCGTCGCTCCACCGCGTGGTCCCCGTCAAATTCTTCCACTTCGTTCCTGCGAAGTCGTCCGAGGCGAAGCCCAGCCTCAGGTCCCCGTTCATGTCCGGGCGCTTGTACTGCTTGGCCTCCACGGAGTCAAACAGCTGCATGAGCTCCGCCACGTCGGCCTTGGCAATCTCCGTCTTCACCCGGCTGTCGGACAAGTCCGTGAAGCTCGTGTTGCAGACCACGTTGCCCGTGTTGCCTGCAATCACCAGGCAGCCGGGGTTCCTCTGGTTCGTGGTCAGGGACAGCTGCGTGGAGAGGCTCTTCGTCTGCACCAGCGCCTCGTCGTTGATCATGATCAGCTCGCACTGGTGCGCCCCGCCGTCCCGCTCCAGGAAGACCCGCGCGCTCTGGTTGCCCAGCAGCCGCAGCTCCGGGCCGCTGTCGGGGGCCGCGCTGTTGTTGGACACTTGCAGCTTGCTCCAGCCCGCCCAGTTCTTCGTCAGGAAGAGATCGTCCGAGAAGTCGGAGGTGTTGGTCACGGTGAGCGTGTTGGAGGCGAAGAGCTGCGGCGCGGAGACCGTGCCCGAGCTCGTCACGTCGCCGCACACCACGCTGCCCGTCGACACTCCGCCGCTCGTGGCCGTGAAGGTGCAGTCCAGGCTCTCGCAGTCCCCCCGGTGGCTGCGAAGCTCGCCGCGGTTGCTGCGCCCGAGGCCGTCAGTGTGCCCGTGGACACGTCGCCCACCGTGGTGAAGTTCCCGGCGTTGGCCGTGTTGTTGATGGTGAGAGTGCTGCCCGTGATTCCTGTGGCGGAGCTCAGCAGGCCCACGCTGGCCGCCCCGCTGATGCTCAGCGAGCTGCCTGACACGGCCCCTGTGGACGACAGCGTGGCTCCGGCGACGGTGCCTGTGGCTGTGAGCGCTGCGCAGGAGACTGCGCCCGAGGCGTCCACGCCCGTGGTGAACACGTCGGTGCAGTTCACGTCGTTGCACAGCAGCTGGTCGCAGCCACGTTGCCCTGCGCGGTGAGCCCGTCCAGCGTGGCCGAGCCCGTGAGGGCCAGCGAGTCCGCCAGCAGGTCCGTTACTGAGACAGACTCTCCCTCGAAGGCGCTGGCCCTGATCTGCATGCTGTACAGGTCCAGCGTGCCCGCCGACTGCTGCACCAGCCCGGGGATGAGCCCGCCGAAGGCTCCGAAGTGCAGCTTCGCGATTCCGCCCGGCGGCACCGAGAAGTCCAGGCGCGCCGTGCTCCACACGCCCTGCGAGGGCGTGCCGAGGAAGGTGCCGGTGACGCCCACGTAGTCGTTGTCGGCCGCGCTGACGTACATCACCAAGTTGGAGGCCGTGCCCAGCCGGTACCGGCAGCCGAAGGAGTAGCGTCTCCCCGGCGTCAGCGTGTAGGTGCGCACAATGTTCCAGGCGAAGGCGCTCAGGGTCATGGCGTAGCCCTCCAGCTGGAAGCCTCCCACCGCTGGCCGAGGCCACGGAGCTCTGGCTGTTGGAGCGCACCAGAAAATTTCCAAGCGTGGTGAGCGTGGGCTCCAGCAGCACCTCGCCCAGGGTGGCCAGCGTGACGTCGTCGGCCCCTCCGTCAAGGAACTCGTGCTTCAGCAGCAGGGCCGAGGCCGCCGTGTCCTCCTCCTCCGTGTTGCCGGCCTCCAGGGTTGCGTCCAGGATCTGGAGGCCGTAGACGTCTACGTTCCAGCCGTCTGGTTGGGCAGGCCCGGCGCCTGGAAGTGCGCCCCGAAGTGCAGCTTCGCCACTCCGTTCGGAGGCACGGTGAAGTACATCTTGGCCGTGCTCCAGGCGCCCTCGTCTCCCGCGAAGCTGCCGTACAATGGGTCGTAGACGTTGTCGGCCTCGGACATGTACACCACGAAGTTGGAGGCCGTGCCGAGCCGGTAGCGGCAGGCGAAGAGGAGCTCTCGGCCGGGCGTCAAGTTGTAGGTGCGCACAATGTGCCCCGCTGCAGCCGCTGCTGGGGCGAACCGTCCAGTTTGACAGTGAGACGTCTGTGGGGGCCAGGATCTGCTCTCCTATGGCGGCCACCACCTCGTCGGCCCCTCCGTCGTCCGGAAAGCGCACGGCTATTTGCAGGGCCGAGGCCGCCTCCGTGACTCCGAGCTTGTTGGCAAGGAGACCGTCCACTTGTGCGATGGTGTAGTAGCTGAGCAGGGCGGCGGCGATGCTTGAGGCCGTTGCCGTGTCCTGGTCGGCGGCTGAGCGGTACGCCACCAGCGCCGAGGTGATTTGGTTGGTTGTGAACACGTCCTGGTCCGGGCCCGTCCGGTAGGCCAGCAGCGCGCCCGGGATGGCGGCCTGCGTCTGCGTGTCCTGCGCGCTCGCCGTGCGGTAGTCTCCCAACAGCGGCGTCTACCTTGCGCCGCGGTGTAGTAGGCCAGCAGCGCGGCCGTGATGGCGCTGGTCGTCTCCGTGTCCTGCGCCGTTCCGGTTCGGTAGTCGGCCAACAGAGTGTCCACTTGTGAGGAGGTGTAGTAGGCCAGCAGCGCAGCCGCGAGGGCCGCGTCCGCCGCTGCGACGGAGTAGCAGTCTGCCGTGATGCTCAGCGTGTCGTCGCCGTTGGCCAGCGCAGCAGAGAGAGGAGCCTCCAGATGCAGGTTGCGAACGACGTTGCTTCCGCGAAGGAGCTCCCAAGTTGTGAAGCCCGCCCAGGCCGGCGCGTTAACAACTCCGCCTCCGGGAAGCTGCAGGGCGGCGAGCTCCGCGAGGATTGCGTCGAGGGCGCTCTGGAGCGTGGTCTCGCTGGCGGAGAGCGCGGCGTTCGTGGCGTATGAGGCCAGCAGCGCCGCGTCGGCCTTGGAGTCCTGGAGCGCCGTGATGCTGGCGTCCCGGCTAGCAAGCTGCGCTGCGACGAAGGCCTCGGTGGCGAGGCCCAGCACTGCATTTGCTATCTTGGTGTCCACCTCCAGCGGAGTGTCCAACCCGTCCACCGTGGAGAGCAGGGAGGCCAGCGCGCTGGTGTCCGCCTTGCCGGCGAGGGCGGCGTCCAGGGCTGCCGTGGTGACTGCGTTTAGGAGGGCCGCTGCTATCTTAGAGTCCACCTCTGAGGAAGTGTCGACGGCCGAGAGCAGGGCGTACGCTGTCAGCGCGCTGGCGTCCGCCTTGGAGGCCTGCAGCCCCGCGATGGAGGCGTCTCTGCTTGCGAGCTCGGAGGCCAGCGCTGCGGCGGACACGGCCCCCAGGAGAGCGTTGGCCACCTTGGTGTCAACCTCCAGCGGCGTGATCCTCGCCGCTATGTCTAGGGAGTGCTGGTCCACCACCGTCTTGAGGCCGTAGTTGGCGGCCACCGTGGCCAGCGTGGCGTTGTTGGCCGAGGCGATGGAGCCGTTCATGGCCGCCGTGGTGCTGTAGTTGGACAGCTTCAGGTCCACGCCGTCCGGGGTGCTCTTGGTGGCCACCACGCCCTCCAGCACGTCGAAGGCCGACTGGTCTGCCTTGTTGGAGAGACCCGTGGTCAGCGAGCTCTGCAGCGCGGCGATGCTGCTTCCGTGCGCGGCCACCTGTCCGTCCGTGGTGGCCAGGGCCGCCGCCGTGGCCAGGGGCGCAATTGCCGGCGCCAGCGCGCTGCTGTCCAGCTTTGAGGCCAGCTCTGCGGTGACCCGGGCGTCCAGGGACTGGATGGCTGCCGCGTTGTTGCCGGAGGCTGCCGTGTTCACGGCCAGGTCCGTTACTTGCGCGTAAGGCGTCAGAGCCAGGGCCAGCTGCCCTGCGGTGACGTGCGTGCCGTCAGTTACCTCTCCGTTGTCCAAAACCTCCGAGATGTTGCCGGTGACAGGTCCTTCAAACATGTTTACATATGTTGTCGCCGACGCCTTAGTCCAAGGAGCTAAGCGCTTCTTACTCCGCACGGGGCTCGATTCCTGCCGCGAGCGCAGTTGAGTACCATTCAGTATGCCAGCAGTACGGCATCCTGTATTGGCCACAGGATTGAGTGGAGCAATCCTGCGTTGGCCACAGGATTGAGAACGCGGCGCGGCGGATGCTCCGATGCCGGGCAGGTGGCGCGGCCGGGTGGAGGCTTCTATGCCGGGCAGGTGGCGCGGCAGTGGTCTGCGATGAATGACGAGAATTTCAACAGGGAGAGGCTTCTATGCCGGGCAGGTGGCGCGCCAGGGTGGAGGCTCCAATTATGATCCGTATGACTCGGCGGGCTGGCGCGGCTCCGATGCCGGGCAGGTGCAGGGAGGCTTCGATGCCAGGCTGGCTCCAGGTATATAATAACAAGGCAGCCTGCAGTTGTCCAAGTTCCTTGTCCAAGTTCGGCGGGGGAACTTGGACAAGTGGCTCTGCAAGAGGAAAACACGTGATAAAATTTGTCCAAGTTCCTTGTCCAAGTTCTTGTCCAAGTTCAGGTTCCTCCCCTGGAGGAGAATCCCTAATATTTTCTTCTTCTGGTTGTCTTGTTATTAAAAAGAGGAGCGCCCCGATTCCAGGCGGCCCCTCCCGCCTGGGCCCACGCAGACAATAACAAGGCAGCCAGCAGTTGTCCAAGTTCCTTGTCCAAGTTCGGCGGGGGAACTTGGACAAGTGGCTTTGCAAGAGGAAAACACGTGATAAAATTTGTCCAAGTTCCTTGTCCAAGTTCTTGTCCAAGTTCAGGTTCCTCCCCTGGAGGAGAATCCCTAATATTTTCTTCTTCTGGTTGTCTTGTTATTAAAAAGAGGAGCGCCCCGATTCCAGGCGGCCCCTCCCGCCTGGGCCCACGCAGACAATAACAAGGCAGCCAGCAGTTGTCCAAGTTCCTTGTCCAAGTTCGGCGGGGGAACTTGGACAAGTGGCTTTGCAAGAGGAAAACACGTGATAAAATTTGTCCAAGTTCCTTGTCCAAGTTCTTGTCCAAGTTCAGGTTCCCCCAACAAACTTGGACAGAACTTGGACAACTGCAGGCTGCCTTGTTAGCACCACCTGATGGCGCGAAGACACGCACCAGCCACACCCAGGGAGCAAGACGCCATAGTCTAGTTGGCAAAGGCGCAGCTTCCGGAGGTGAACGGTACGGGGTTCGAGTCCTCCCTGGTTCTTTTGAAGTGCACTAGTGCAATTTGAAGTGAACGCTGCAAAACCTGGATGGTCTGGCTCATGCCGCATCAGCCGAAGCAAGGAGCAAAGGTGCCTTCTCCCCAGTTGATGGTACACTAGTGCAAATTGAAGTGAACGCTGTGATACCTGTATGCCGCGGTTCAGGCGGATGGATTCAAAGCAAGGAGCAAAGGTGCTGCCACGGTTCCAGAATCAGGTGGCTGTCCTTCAAATCGCTTCGGAACCAAATCACCTCGATTCGAGTGGTTTTTTGCAGAAATTGCCGATCTGGCAACCCTAATATTTTCTTCTTCTGGTTGTCTTGTTATTAAAAAGAATAGTATAAGTATCCGAGCAGGAGCGCCCCGATTCCAGGCAGGACGCGATTCCGTGCGCCTCACCCCGGGCGGGAACCCGAACTTGGACAAGAACTTGGACAAGGAACTTGGACAAATTTTATCACGTGTTTTCCTCTTGCAGAGCCACTTGTCCAAGTTCCCCGGGCGAACTTGGACAAGGAACTTGGACAACTGCGGGCTGCCGTGTTACAAGCTCTCTCAGTGTTACGCCCCGATTCCAGGCAGGACCCGATTCCGTGCGCCTCACCCCGGGCGGGAACCCGAACTTGGACAAGAACTTGGACAAGGAACTTGGACAAATTTTATCACGTGTTTTCCTCTTGCAGAGCCACTTGTCCAAGTTCCCCGGGCGAACTTGGACAAGGAACTTGGACAACTGCGGGCTGCCGTGTTACAAGCTCTCTCAGTGTTACGCCCCGATTCCAGGCAGGCCCCGATTCCACAACTTGGCCCAGGCCGGAAACCCGAACTTGGACAAGAACTTGGACAAGGAACTTGGACAAGTTTTATCACGTGTTTTCCTCTTGCAGAGCCACTTGTCCAAGTTCGCCCGGGAACTTGGACAAGGAACTTGGACAACTGCGGGCTGCCGTGTTACAAGCTCTCTCAGTCTTACGCCCCGATTCCAGGCAGGCCCCGATTCCGTATGCCTCGCCCCGGCGGAAACCCGAACTTGGACAAGAACTTGGACAAGGAACTTGGACAAATTTTATCACGTGTTTTCCTCTTACAGAGCCACTTGTCCAAGTTCGCCCGGGGAACTTGGACAAGGAACTTGGACAACTGCGGGCTGCCGTGTTACAAGCTCTCTCAGTATTACGCCCCGATTCCAGGCAGGCCCCGATTCCGTGTGCCTCGCCTCTCTCTTTAGAGGGCGTTTCCCAAATGGATTCTATTCTACCTGAGAGGCTCCCAGCACTCGTCCGTCCAGCATTTGACCTCGTCCTGCGAAGGATTCGAAGTCTAAAACGCTGCGTGCAGGCGTGTGGCTGCAAAATAATGACCCCTAGATATGCGCCGCAATTTGGCTCCAGGTTGCATTTCAAGCGATGTCAACCTTTGCCAAAGGAAACCCCTTTTCCCTTTTTTTCGGGGACCCCTTTTTTTGGGACCCCTTTTTTTTTTTTTTTTGTTTTTTCTTAGCCCTGCAAAGGTTGGCTCGCTTGAAATGCAACCTGGAGCCAAATTGCAAGCATATCTAGGGGTCATTATTTTGCAGCCACACGCCTGCACGCAGCGTTTTAGACTTCGAATCCTTCGCAGGACGAGGTCAAATGCTGGACGGACGAGTGCTGGGAGGCTCTCAGGTAGAATAGAATCCATTTGGGAAACGCCCTCTAAAGAGAGAGTTGGGACCCCTTGTTTTCTGTTTTTTTTTGCTTTTTCTTAGCCCTGCAAAGGTTGGCTCGCTTGAAATGCAACCTGGAGCCAAATTGCTGCGCATATCTAGGGGTCGTTATTTTGCAGCCACACGCCTCCACGCAGCGTTTTAGACTTCGAATCCTTCGCAGGACGAGGTCGTTTCCTGGACGGACGAGTGCTAGGAGCCTCTCAGGTAGAATAGAATCCATTTGGGAAACCCCCTCTAAAGAGAGAGGCCGTCCACCTGTAATGGTGCAGAAGCTGAGCAGAGCGGCTGCGATGCTCAGGTTGTTGCCGTGTTCTGGTCTGCGGCCAAGCGGTGCGCCACCAGCGCCAAGAATTTGGTTGGTTGCAAAAACGTTGGAAAGGCAGCCTTGGCCCTGCAAATAGCAGTGCGCGCGCTGAAGGCCGACGGGGGCTGGCAGGTGCAGGCGCTCCGCCGCGCGCGCTGGGCAAGTTGGCCAAGGGCCGAACGACCGGCTGCAGACCAACCTTATTGACTTTAGCCAGAACACTCGGAGAAGACAAGGCACGGCGTGATGGACGTCTTTGCTCGGAAGGCCGCTGTGGAACCCCTGCAGAACAAGACGCCAAGACGGTTGGCAACGACAAGAACTTTGTGGTTGACAGACCTGGGCAACGAGTTTGCCACGCTGGACCGGGAGCTGTCCAAGCTGAAGAAGGACCTGGCCACAAGGGTGGCGCGCAAGGGCGGGCAGTGGCCATAGCGAAAGAAGAAGAAAAGTTGCAACCAATTTTGCAAAAGAGGCAAAACAGCATAGAGAACTTGCACAACATTCCTTGCCAGCCAAAGAGCAACTGGCTTGGCGTTAAGGTGCATGAAAGTTTCTGTCTGTTTGGACAGTCTACGGTGCTGATGCAGTTGCGGGAACAAATGCGCAAGGTGCCAGCAGCCGCGTGGCGCAGCAGCCGTTGGCTGAATAAATGGCTTTCAGAATTTCGCGTACTTTCCACAAAGGGAAATGGCTGGTTTCCGCGTTCTGATGCTTCTGGATCTTGTGCGCACCACTTGTGGTGCATGTTAAGCTCGACAAGTTTTGAACGTTAGCATTAGCGCTCTAAATGCTAGGCGGTGTTTTATTTTAGAGAAACTGTTTTTTTGACGTTCACTGTGTTTTTTGCTTTATTTCTGTCATTTTTTTTCAAGCTTCAGAACACCTTCCCACCCTTCCAACCAAGAGTTTCAATCAGTTCACCAAAGTCGGAAAAACTTGGTAATGTTTCAGCCGCGAAATTGTGCAAACCTGGTAGATGAGATTAGAGACAATGAAGAGTTTTTCAAAAACAAAACCGGGCGGTTAAGACCTGTTGCACTGCTCCAGCTCAACTCAAACACTTTTACAAAAGGGAACCCAACAAAACAAGAAGAGCGCGCATTCCTTTTAAACCGGGTTGGTGGAAAGTGCACTGCTTCTAGGGCACGCGGTGCATCTAGAGCAGGGCATGTTCACCCCCGTGAAACAGATTAAAAGCGCCAGACTGCTCTGGCATATGGCAATGCAAATGCACGGCAAGCCGCGCCAAGGCGATACCGGCAAGCAAAGTGTTTGTAATTGGTTAAGTTGTAATTGGGTTGCTGGGCTACTGAGTTGTGCTGTTGTTGCTTTTGGCTGTTGGGCTGGGGCTGTTTGGGCTGGTGGGCTGTTGGGCATGGGCTGTTGGGCTGTTGGGTCGTTAAGTTGTTGGAAGGGTGTTTTTCCGCTGTTGGGCTGTTGGGCTTTTGGGCTTTTGGGCTGGTGGGCTGTCAGAGTTGTTTGACTGTTAGGTCTGCCTGTTAGGGAGCTTCCAGCCAGGCTCCTAACACGCCAACCTGCTGAACTTGTCATTGCTTGTCATCGCTTGTCATCGGGGCCTTTTTGGTGGGCAAAATGGCAAATTTTCGGAGTTGTGAACACCTCGTTCTTTTCGGTCAGAGAACCTTGTTCTTTTCGGTCAGAAAACGGCTCTTGTTGACGACTGGGATGTTTGCACAGCTGTAGCGTTGTATCCGTTTCTTCCGTGCGCCGACACAGGCTGCGAGGTGCAACAAAGAACAGAGAACGGTGCGGCTTGCTGCCCGTGCAACTTGCTCGGTCTACTCAACCCGATCAACCCGCACTTCAGAAAGCTCCGTATTTCTGGTTGCGCAGGTCAGGGGATACCAGCCCACTCACAGTTGAAGGCCCGTGCCCCGCTGGGCACCGCCTCTCAGCAACCCGACAAGAAAAAAGGAGCGGTTCACGTGATGGGTTGTGTATTTGTTTAGGAGCAGTGCCCGTAGCTTCTAACCACCGCGAACGGTAACACTGTCATTGCGGAATTGCCCGACATAGTAGGTATTTGTTCATGTCTTGCCGTTCGCAATTGTTTGACATTTGCGTGATTCACGATTCAAACACGGTTGTTTGGTTGTCAGGAACACGTCGCGCGCAGCTTTTGTGCATGCTTCTCATGTTGGCGGTGCTTAGTCAGGTGTTGTGTGACATGTTGGCCCATTTTGCACGCACAAATCTGCAGGTGTCGGCCATTGCTCAAAGATGCAACGTAAACGCGCCAAACTTGATTGTTTTGTCTTATTTATGCTGTAGCATCAGTGCTCCCAGATGGAATGAAATATAATGAAATCACAAAGTGATCAAACTCATGAAGCGACCAAGCAACACCACTGTGAGTGAGCCGTAGCTGCCAGTGTTGACCCTTGAACATTTTTTTTGCCGATGTCATAACGCAAGTCTCAAAACAACATTGTGCAAACACAAATAGTCCTATTGTGGCCCCAACCAATACACATTTGTGAGACGGACCCATTGTTTGGCATAGTGTTATGTCGCAATTTGACTGAATCATTCCAACGTGTCTCAGCCATGACGTGCCGACGGCACATGTGGGGTGTTGTTTTACTTGGAGCTGCGCTTTGCTTTGTGCCGCGCGGCATGACGAAAGGGTATTCAACAGTACAGACAAAGTGAAGAGGTGGCCTGGTTGAAATGTGCCGGCTGCACACCTGGCGCTTTTTGAAATGAGCCAAATGTGAATTCGGGGATTGCGTGAGCCAAATATGGGGTGAAGGAGCTCCGGCAGAGTCGCAGCTCTTAGGCCCAGTCCCACACCGTCGGCGGTGCCCCGAGCACGAGTTGCTGCGCCCACACGGTTCCCCGCACCGGCGGCGCCAGCGGCCGGAGTTCTTGCGGCGGTGGTCGGCACATTGGATGAAGCTGTTGCTTCAGGGGTTTCAAAGCTGGGAGGGTGCTCCGAACTTGGCTCATGTTGAGGTTTGCGCCCTACAGCCAGACTGAACGCGCTTGATGTGAAGCGACATTTGCTCTTTGACCACCTGCACTGCCATGATCGAGTTTAAGAATTCAATTTGATGTCTCCCAACGCAGCCGCGAATACGCGTTCGAATGTTTTGTCCATATGCTTTTCCTTCTATATGTGATTGTTGGGCTGCATGCTTGAGCTGTGTGATGACCAACCACGGTGCTCGAAGTGGCGACTTTGGCCAAATTTGCGAGGTTTGCCCAATTCGGACCTTGGAAGCAGTCCGCCTCTTTGCAAGCTGAGTTGTTTTTTTCTTTTTCGAGGGTACTCCTTTTTTGGCGGCTTTAAAGGGACGTGAACGGGGGAAGCTGCAGAGAAAACGGGAAGTCCGCGCCCCATGTTGGGGGATTCCTGACTGGGGTTTTGTTCTTTTGTCTGGGACTCCATTTCGGTTGGTTTTGAAAGGCAAGCCAGAAGGAAACAGGTCTCCTTACGTGGATGTGGTCCTTAAACTGGGACCCAACTGGATTGCTTTCCAACAAATTTCATGGCATTTTCGGGGTACGGAACAGAGTGCCAAACCGAACCCATTTGGGGTAGCTACAACTCCCTATTTTGACTCCTCACTTCTATTCTTTCGCATCTCCGTGTCCATGTGCCATCCCAACTTCCCAACATGTCCATGGCGCATGTAGCTTCAGCACCCATGGCCATTGTTTCGGGGGGCTGGGGAGCCACCTCAAAAGTGGTGCGTAAAAGATCCCCTCGAGAAATCCACGAGACTCGGTCCGGCGAGTCGAGGCCTGGTGCTGTCTTTAGCGCCGGCCTGGGCGACTCCGCCGGCCGACAGCGTGGAGGCCGCCTGGGGCTTCGTCAAGCGACGCCCGGCGGGAGCGACCGGTTGGATGCATGCTGCAAATGCCTTCAGCATCCGCCATCTTTGTCCACACGGCTTGCCATTACTGCCGAAACACAACCGCCACTTGGGTTTGGGGCAATTCAAGGACTGGGGAGCATGACACCTGAGAAAGTAAAGGAACCTGTATCTAAATGGCCGGTTGATGAGCTCCTGCGAGTGATGCTGCTTTGCTATGTATTCTACACATCGCAGCACCATCCCATGTGAGCCTGCTGTTGTTTGCTTTGCTTTGCGGGCTTTTGAGCCATACGTTGGATGTCTAGGCGGGGTTGCCAGGCTCAGCCGAAATTCCTTGCGCTTTCCGCAAGCGCGGCTCCGAGCTTGCCGCTTCAGGAAACTTTTACGACCAGACGTATAACCAGCAAGACTGGAGCGCCGCCCACGAGCGCTTCCTGGAGCGCGCACGCAAGGGTGAGCGACCGGGCCTCGGATATAGCCTCCATGGGATGTGGGGGCAGGTGGTTTGTTGGGTATCCTTTTTGGGGGTGGGTTTAGAGGGAAGCCAAAACGACAAGCACACTTTTGCAGCTGCCCCTATTTTGACACATACCCATGTCCAAACAAGGTAGCTCGTACTTGTGCAGATTCACTTGAACACATCAACATACAACCCACCACTCAAACAGGTGCTGATTGACATATTCTCACAAAGGGGATAGGGAGAGCGAGAGAGAGCGCGAGAAAGAGACACTTTCACATGAAAAGCAACCATCAGGCTAAAAAAGTGCGGAGCCATTTTGTTCCTATCGGCTTTAAGAATCCGGCTTTGCAAAATCTGATCCGTAAGGGGATGACACAGAAATCTGCTCGTTTTGGCAAGCCAAAGACCCCTCCAGAGCTCAGGAGCAGAGAGCATCGTGAGAGACATGGTGGGCTCCCTGGGTGATCGCTACAGAGCACTGGCCGCATTGGAATCCAAGGGTAGGCGATTGGTTCTATCATGGCGCGTTCTTAGTTCTTGGTTTCTCTTCTTTGTTTCTGGACATTTGATGACTTGATTTCATGTATGGCAACGTGCTGCCATATGAACGAAGGTATGCATGTCATCACGGCTGAGACCTTGGGAGTACCCGGATTCGTTTGGTCCTTTTGGTTTTGGCTCTTTTTGCTTTTGGTTCTTTTTGGTAGCAGAAGTGGGGTGTAGCGATTAATGTGCCAAAATAATTGGCATTCTTTTTGTGACAGTTCGGCATGGAAAGATTCGGAATTTTGTTCAAGGGAGCAGGTAGTGACGAGCAAAACACATCAGGGCTCTTGGTTGCCGAAGAATTCTGCAGATCTCTGTTGCCTTGGAGGGCCGTGTGACTGATGATAGCATTAGTCTCACACAGACTTTGTCAGTACGCACTGTAGACCGGACTGTGCGAACTAGGTCGTCGAAGTTACACGATTTTATGTTGACAAACACCGACTAAGTGGTGGTGTTTGATGCTATTCACAGCCGCAAGCCGAGCTGCTGTATCATTGTCGACGGACAGGGAACAATTCTACCGTGTGTCTTCTTTGCCACCGACATCGAGCAACGCACAAGCTCCTAGTTTATTCGTGGGGCTTCGCGTGATCTGAAGGCTGACTCACATCTATTTTGTCCGCGAAGGGAACGCGTGACGATTCTCCCGCACAGGGCAAAGCAAAACAGCCCAGGTTTAAGGAATTTGACCTGTGGCCGATATGTACAAAATTGGCATGCGTCGAGTGCAACTTAGTTATCTCTCACTGAAGGCCAAGCTCAAAGGCAAAGCGGCGAAGGGCTCCGGCTGCTCGGGATCGGTGCTGCGCCGCGGCCCAGGCCGCGTCATCGACGCCGAGACCTTTGAGCAGCTCATGGCTTTCGACCCTTTGGGCGTGGGCCTGGTGCTGGCGCGGAACGACCAGAAGGAGGCAGGGCCAAGCTGCCGCGGAAGGGAATGAGACGCGGCATGTTGCTGAAGCTGCAAGAAGCAGCTGAGTTGTTCAAAGGGAGTTTGAAGGCTTGCAGCACGTGGCAGGTCATCGTCAGTAGCCCCCCCTTCGTGGGTTCCTCAGCGGCGCAGGCAGGGGCTGGTCAGGCAAAGTTTTGCCGCGGATCGGGGAATCATGCGGAAATTGTTGCATAGAAACTAGCGATGCGTCAACGCCATTACTTTCGGTGCCACAACCAGTGCAAGTAGCTGCTTGCTTTGCCATGCTCTTCGCTTTGCTTGGCTTTTCCTGGCGTTTGTTTAGGGTCAGGCAAATCCGGCGATACGTGTGGCGCATGCAGGCTGGCATCAAGCAGGGCGACCTGGTGGACACTGTGGATGGGTTGAGCTTTCAAGAGACACTTGGCATAAACTTGGCATACGCGAACGCTACACGAAGGCGAAGCACTCGGAATCTCCAGGCAGTCACTGCTGGCTGTCTCGGACAAGGTGGCGCAGAAGGACGCAGAGACTGTGACTCTGAGCGTGCGGCCCAAAGATGGCGCGCCTCGCCAGGCGTCGGCTTCGGAGTTCGGGCTCGGGAAGCCATGATATTTTTGGTTTGCTCTGGTAGAACTTGCAGCCTGGGTGCTTCCCGCTTTCCTCGTGAGTCTTTGTAAGTTCATAGGGGACTGACCATATGTCAGACGCCATCCACTTGCTCAGACTCTGGCCCTGGATCCATGAAGTTGTCGACACGTAAGGCTCACCAGTTTGCAAATTTCCAGCGAGTAGCAGCTCGGGCCACGTTCTCAAGACATGTTTTTGTTATCAAAATGAACCTCATCATCCCTAACCTTGGTTTGGCCCATAGACCCCCGCAAAATTAAGCCTTGACGAAAGCTCCCACTGGGCACACTTCGGGAAGTTTGGCGTGCACACACACACACACACACCCAAGGAGGGTTGTTTCTAAACGGCGATCCGGTGTTTCTTAGGATCAGGACCGGAGCTTGACACTGAGTTGCCATCCCAGTGTGGGTCCTATGTTAAGCCGGTGGCAGCCTCCATTGCTTGCAGGGCTATTTGGCAGGTCAGCCTGGTGCGCTTGCGGCAGGCCAAGCCCCAGAACCAGGCCGAGTGCCCGCTTTGTTTCGCCGAGATGCTCTGTCCGGCCAGGTGGAGTCAGGAGTCGTGAGCAAGTCTGATGGCCACAAGATCGGGTGCGCCCGGTCCGTTGTCGGGTCCCAAGCGTGCAAGACCCCCTTCTCAATGGCAGCTTTGCTCAATTGGGGGTAGCCTTGACATTCTGCTCTTCACTGCTGGTTTGTCTAGATCGCCTTTGAGCTCAGCCGTATCTCTGGGGATGCCCCCAGAGATTGGCCGGGATCTCATTTGAGGATACTCTACATTCTGAGTTTCACAATCAAACATCACCTGGTTCGATGTGCTGCCCGTAAGGAAACAAGGTGTTGTTTCAACAACTTCACTATACAAGTAAGGTCCGGCAGAGCCGGGGGGCGGAAGTTTCAAAGCAGTGAACAACTATAGTTTGGAGAGCTGTCCTTGGCCCCTTGCTTCTCTCTCTCTCTCTCTTTTTCTCTCTTTCTCTCTTTCTCTTTCTCTTTCTCTTTCTCTGTCTCTTTCTCTCTCTCTCTCTCTCTCTTTCTCTCTCTCTCTCTCTCTCTCTCTCTTTCTCTCTCTCTCTCTCTCTCTCTCTCTCTCTCTCTCTCTCTCTCTCTCTCTCTCTCTCTCTCTCTCTCTCTCTCTCTCTCTTTCCAAAGCTCCCAACGAGCGCTTCAAGTTCAACTCTCCTCCCTCCCCCCCGAGAGCGCCTTTTCTTTGCGTCTGCCCAAGCCGTGCTGTAGTCTGGGCTGGAGCACGCGGCCCGAAACGGCACGCGTGTCAAGCGCACAAGCTAGGCTTTTCTCTTCGTCTGCTTCAGCGGTGCAGCAGTCCGCGCGAGCGCGCGGCCCGACGCGGCACGCGCCGACACGAACGCGCGGCCCGAAACGGCACGCGCGTCATCAAGCACGAAAGCTGGGCGAGGTCAAAGCCTCTTTTACTCTGGCAACCTTAGTCAACGGAGTCATTGCCATGGCGTCTTCCTGAAGACGCTTGATCTCAAGGCTGGGCTGGGAGTCCAAGGAAAGCTGCCACGCCCGACGGCGGGCAAACGGCTCGATATCTCCGTCCGCAGCCGGAAACTGGAAGATCACCTGCCAGTGACGCAAGGAAGGCTCGCCGTCCGTGTCGAACAGAACATGAGGCTTTGCAACCACCCGCAACAGCGTGTCAGGCCGCTGTCGCGCGATGGCCAAGCTGTCTCTGACGCTGACCACCCACATGAGGTCCGCGCGGATATCTGGCTGCGTGGCGTCTGCGCACTCGAAGACGATTCGCACTCCGCGCTCGGCTTCGTTGCACTCCTGCACAGGATCTTTGGCCGTCACTCGCAGTAAGAGCTCCGCATACTGGACTGGCAGATCCTCACCTGCCGTAATCTGCCCTGCGTCATCCAAGGTCGCGTCTGACAAGTAGATGCATGGGCAGCCCGGGAGTGAGGCGGCCGCGCGCAAGCGCAGGAGTGGCTTTGCTGAGCCCGAGTAGGTAAGCGGAGCCTCGCGAACATGCACCACTTGCAAGGTGTTGCGCGCGGCGCGAGAGCCAGTCGGTCCAGAGTACGCTTCGTCGTGCGCCACGACGAAGCGCACAGCCCACTTGCGGGCTCGGATCTCGTGCTCCGCATTCTCTCGCGACTGTACCGCGTCGCCCGGCCGAAATGCCAAGGCAGCACGCAGCACTTCGTCGACGCACTTGGTAAAGATCCTCGCGTCCAGCGTGGCCGTGTGATCCCACACAGTAGCCTCCAGGCTGTAGCACGGCCGGACGCCAGCTTCGTCGTGTTTGTCGCAAGTCTTGCGAAAGCAAGTGGCGCAGCCTGTGTAGTGCCAAGAGTCTTCCGGCACCCGGGACAAGGTCTGCAGGTGAGCCAGCGTGCAGAACGGTGCCTCCCACACGTCCTCGTGAGACCGTTCCGAGACCGTTCCGAGACCGCCGCCGTACAGGCGTCGCAGCCGAGGTGGTTTGCGCACAGTCCGGAAGCCCAATTCACGCACAGCGCCAACGTTTTCTGCATCTTGCCATCCCCCAGCTCGCAGAGAGTGGACGCAGCACCTTGCGAAAGTGCTGCGCCTGCCACGAAATCGATACTTGACCTTGTGAAAGTGCTGCGCCTGCCACGAAATCTACTTGATCTTGCGAAAGTGCTGCGCCTGCCACGCAATTCAAAGCTTGCGAAACCTTCGCGCGGCCGTGCCAATGGGCCCGTCTCCGAGACCGTTCCGAGACCGTTCCGAGACCGTTCCGAGACCGCCTCCGTACAGGCGTCGCAGCCGAGGTGGTTTGCGCACAGTCCGGAAGCCCAATTCACGCACAGCGCCAACGTTTTCTGCATCTTGCCATCCCCCAGCTCGCAGAGAGTGGACGCAGCACCTTGCGAAAGTGCTGCGCCTGCCACGAAATCGATACTTGACCTTGCGAAAGTGCTGCGCCTGCCACGAAATCTATACTTGACCTTGCGAAAGTGCTGCGCCTGCCACGAAATCTATACTTGACCTTGCGAAAGTGCTGCGCCTGCCACGCAATTCAAACCTTGCGAAACCTTCGCGCGGCCGTGCCAATGGGCCCGTCTCCGAACCCGTTCCGAACCCGTTCCGACCGTTCCGAGACCGTTCCGAGACCGCCTCCGTACAGGCGTCGCAGCCGAGGTGGTTTGCGCATTGTCCGGAAGCCCAATTCACGCACAGCGCCAACGTTTTCTGCATCTTGCCATCCCCCAGCTCGCAGAGAGTGGACGCAGCACCTTGCGAAAGTGCTGCGCCTGCCACGAAATCGATACTTGACCTTGCGAAAGTGCTGCGCCTGCCACGAAATCTATACTTGACCTTGCGAAAGTGCTGCGCCTGCCACGAAATCTATACTTGACCTTGCGAAAGTGCTGCGCCTGCCACGCAATTCAAACCTTGCGAAACCTTCGCGCGGCCGTGCCAATGGGCCCGTCTCCGAGACCGTTCCGAGACCCGTTCCGAGACCGCCTCCGTACAGGCGTCGCAGCCGAGGTGGTTTGCGCACAGTCCGGAAAGCCCAATTCACGCACAGCGCCAACGTTTTCTGCATCTTGCCATCCCCCAGCTCGCAGAGAGTGGACGCAGCACCTTGCGAAAGTGCTGCGCCTGCCACGAAATCGATACTAGACCTTGCGAAAGTGCTGCGCTGCACTGAAATCTGTACTTGACCTGCTGCGAAAGTGCTGCGCCTGCCACGCAATTCAACCCTTGCGAAACCTTCGCGCGGCCGTGCCAATGGGCCCGTCTCCGAGACCGTTCCGAACCCGTTCCGAACCCGTTCCGAGACCGTTCCGAGACCGCCTCCGCACAGGCGTCGCAGCCGAGGTGGTTTGCGCACAGTCCGGAAGCCCAATTCACGCACAGCGCCAACGTTTTCTGCATCTTGCCAGTCCCCAGCTCGCAGAGAGTGGACGCAGCACCTTGCGAAAGTGCTGCGCCTGCCACGAAATCGATAATGACATTGGCGAAGCTGCTGCGCTGCACGAAACCTATACTTGACCTTGCGAAAGTGCTGCGCCTGCCACGAAATCTATACTTGACCTTGCGAAAGTGCTGCGCCTGCCACGCAATTCAACCCTTGCGAAACCTTCGCGCGGCGTTGCCAATGGGCCAGCTCGGCGACCGTTTCCGAAACCCCGTCCGAATCCCGTCCGAGACCGTTCCGAGACCGCCGCCGTACAGGCGTCGCAGCCGAGGTG
>CAUJNA010003775.1:332600-370100 GCA_963377175.1 Effrenium voratum | reverse complement strand
CTTTCAGGAGACGTCTTTTGGGGCGAGCCACAGGTCTGATGTATTGCCCGGTGCACCTGGTTGAGACTTGGTTGAAGACTGGAAGTGCTTGGATCTTGAACTTGCGCCTGCTTGTTGAACAAGTTTTGACATGGCAGGTAAAGCTGCCGACCGCAGAGAACAAGCCGATCCGCGTGGGCGAAGGAGTCGCTTGCAAAGAGAACGAAGCCCAGCTAAGGTCCCCCGAATTTCACCAGACCAGGACTCATGTCGTTGTGAAGTGGCATAGATCGTTGGAGGCTGTGCCAGGAGCTTTTCCTAGGCACTTTGCTCAGGAGCTCAGCCGCCGGCCACGGAGCCTTTGGCGGTGCTGGTTGATGGCGGCAGCGCCAGTGCGAGCGAGGCTTCGTTTTTTTTTTGGCGACACCGGATGAATGAATCTGTTCAAATAGTACCAGGTGTTCCCTCCAAAGGGAACGCCCCCTATTTTCTCAACCTGGGGTCTATAAATCTGGGGAAATTCCCATTACTGGGACGACTTCTAGCTGAAATTGTGCACAGGACCCCGTTCCCACAGTGCCCCTTTGCCATGTTTGCACCACTCCGGGGCACCCATTGGGCGCCGTTCCAACCGTGGGAGCGGCTGCCCTTCCTGCCCTCACTTCCCTTTCAGCCGCGAGCCCTCAGTTCCGGACGCCGCACTCCCAAGTGACCCGACAATCATTCTCAGCTTCCTTTCAGTCAAGAAAGAGCCGAAAAGGTGTTGAGTCCATACGCCCCATCTTCATACAGTGGGTTTGGGGCAGCCGCCAAGTCATCAAGCAACAGAGAACAAGCATCAGCTGGGACATGATTGCTTGCTGGTGCTAGAGCACCAGGACTATTGGGCAGGGCAGAATGTCGGATCCCACCTTCATTTTGTGCTCTTCAAACACATGACCCAGGTGCGTTTAATTTCATCTCGGTTTCCATTTCTCCATCTTTGAGGTCTGAGTTCAGATCTCAGACTCTGCCAGAGGCATTTCTCCGAAGCCCTTTCGCCGTAAACCTAAGCGAGCGATTCCCAAAGCGAGGTGTTGGCGGTGGCGCTGCGGGGCAACTGCCGGGCGCCGCTGCTGGGCCAGCGGAGCTTCGGCAAGGCGATTCGTTGGCCGAGTCGACTGGGATTTGGCCGTGAATTTTAATAAGGAGCCACCTCCAAAGTGGTTGGGGGATGTAAATCCCCCACCGTGCCCACCAGAGGGTCCCTGATTTAGAATCACAGACATGTCGAAACACGGACCATGCGATCATCAAATCTCTCCGATCTTCGGCTTGTTAGTAGGCAGTCTTGCCAACACGGGATATGTTGGTGCAGAAGATTGGCGACATGAATCTGGGAGACTGCGGTCTTGTCAAAAACGGCTGGAGATTTCGGCAATCTTCTCTTTGGATGGCCTTTTCAGCAGTTTGTGTGAGTTCGGATGAGTTCAAGGAGCAAGGTGCTAGATTCTTTTCAGTTGAAGAGGTAGCAACGAGGCCTCCTTATGCCCCAAATTGAAGACTGGATCCCTGAAGGCGGCGGTGCAGGGGGTTTTTGGACTGCCCAACAAGGCGCGGAGGGGTGGATGGCTGGATGGCTGATGAAGAATGCCTTGGAAGGGCCCCAAAATCGGTTGACACCCATCCACGCACACAGGAGAGGTGCGTTTGGAATCGAGCACGACGGGAGGGGCAACCCCTCATCTTGGATTATTTGGGCCTTTTCGGAAGCAAAATCTGCCTTGTGCAAACGTCTTGGGCCTTCCTAGGATTGTCGCTCAAAAGCTCACTCTTGCTATCCTTCCCACAAACACGCGACAACTTGCTTTTCCAGCTGCAAACCTTTGCGGTGGCCTCTTGCACAAGCGCTTTGTCTCGAGGCTTTCCTTGGCGGCTTGATTGGTGGCAATTTTTGGGAGGCTGGCTTCAAGAGCAGCATGAGCGACACTTAGCATCATCCAGGGACCACGGGGGCACAGTGAATATCTGGCTCACATGCATCCCTGGCATAAGAGAGGTCAATTTGACTCTAGCGTATTGGCAAGGATGCTTAGCTACGGCAGAGTTTGTAGCAAGATTCGGAGCCTCGATGGTTCTGAAGGAAGCCACCAAGCCACTAGGTCAAAGTTTGAGCTCATTTTTCTTCACGAAGCCGGCAAGCTTGCACGGAAACCGCGGAACTTTGCTGCAGGGAAACCAAGGGGTCAAGGAAGTCGTGTGGAGGTGCCCGTTCTGCCTCTGATTTCCACGTGCGTTCTTTTTTGAGGCCGGGGGGAAAGAAGCCACCCGCCCTTCCGCCCTTGCCCCTTCCCCCCCCCCTTTCCGCTCCCGGCGCCTGAAAGGAGGCGGTGGCGCTCACGGTTGCGCGCTACAGCGGCCCCGGGGGCACCAGTATCGAGGGTGCGCTGCATCGACTGGGGGGGAGGGCTCGCTGGTCTCGAGTTTTGAGTTGTTGATTGGGTTGGTTGGGTTGGTTGGGTGATCGATTTGGTGGTTACAGTAGGGTTTGTTGGATTGGTGGGTCGTGATGAGTTCGGTGGTTTGGTTGGCTGTTCGTAGTTGGGGTGAAGTGTGTTTGGGTGAAGCTCATTGGTTTGGTAGCGCTGGTTAACTGTGTTTTGTTGTGACTGTTGTTTTGGTTAGGATGGATGGGTTCTTTGTTGAGGATGGATGTGCAGGAATGCCACTGACTGACCGACAAATATCCGGACAACCGCAGCAGTGACGGTCCCCAAACCCCCGCTTCGTTTTCCGGTTCTCTACATGGTGCACCTGTCTTGGACGTGGTGTGCACTGTGGGCGTTTTGGTGGGGTCCGAGCAATTTTTTTGCCATGGAACCGCAACACCAGTTCAATGAAGGAACCCCAAACCGATTTCAATGAAAAAGGCCACCTCTATGGATGGCTTTTGGGGTGCACGTGAATATGCAGATAGTGAGAACCTTCTTGGTGCGTCAATCAATTGACAAAAAAGGAAGCCTCAAGCCATTTTGGATACGGCTCTATTTCTAAATGACATGAGACTATGTACTATGGCACTGATTCGATGATTCTCCATAAGGCAACATGATTCTGATTCACATAGTGGAACACCTCTGAAGGATAGATGGCATTGGGTTGATTGGATGCATGTGAGCTCACCCAAGGAAGCGCTGGTTGAGCAACACCAACACAGACACAGCAGCTGCGAAGCAGCAGTGCCAAGTCATGCAGGGGTCCTAGTGGGGTCCAGCCAATGAAACAAGACCAACTCGAATGGTTTGTTTTCTCCTCGGGTTGATGCTCCGTTCGGTCCTCCATCAGGCATGCTCCTTGGTTTGGTAGAATGCCTCGTCAGTTATTTGCAGTGAAACAATAAGTCGATGGAGAAAGGGATAGGGGGAACAGCAAACAATTGGAGCAACTTGTTCGTGAACCCGATAAAACATTTTGGGTACCTTAGGATTGGTGGTTTGGCGGTTACGGGGGGTGGCCCCCTTTCACAAATCCAAACCGCCGCCACTTCAGAGGAAGGCAAACCCCCTGTTTTTGTTGATGGTACGTGGGACCCCTTTTCGACTGCCAATTTGAAGCCAAGCTAAGCATTGCAAAACACGGGTCTGGGGCAAATGGAGATTCTCCAAACCACCCGTGCAAACGAGTGAGCTCACTGCAAACGCCATAGGACGGGTAAGCTAATCAGCTCAATCCCCCAGTCAAAACCACTAATTTAGGTTGTGTGAAAGGAGACCCCAAAGGGTTTTGTTTCCCTGCGATTCCCGAAAAGGAAAGCACAACCCTTCAGAAGAGTACCTCAAACAAAATCAAAAGGCGCGCCCCCAGAAATCCAAATCCTTATGGCGCATGGGCCCCTTGCAACCGCATGCGGTGGCATGGGTGGACGGCCGCTTCCTTGGTAGGCGGCTTGGAGCCGGATCTGCCGGGCCCCGGCGTGGCGCTGGGGGGTTTCTCCGCCGCGGGGCTCTTCGGGGCTCTGGGGGGACCGGCGCACCTCGAAAGGAGATTTGGGGGAGGGGACATGGGTCAAAAATAGGTCTCCAAAATGGAACCCTGGCAAATGGAAACATGGACTGAAGCCTGTGGTCCCCTGTTGGTTTAAATTTGACCCATACCCACATGGTGCTGGAGGCGGTTTGGTGGGGTCGCCGGGTGTTTGGACACTCGACATGAAAGAGCAGGCCAAGTGGGCAAAGTGGAAGCCTCCCTTTCCAAGATCTCGTCCAAAAAGAGGTTTGTGCACATCCATGTTTGTTGGGAAGAGAGTAAATCGAATCCCTATTTGTTTGGTGGGTTCCCCACTTGAAATGACCATCCCCCAAAAGGGTTTCCTTGTTTTACCTGTATCGCTGGGCAAGTGGGTGTAACATGATGTAACCAAAGTGTCCGCCGACCCATTTTGGTGGGTTAGATGTGTTTTGCTGTTGAGCATATTGCATGATATGAGGTTCGTCAAAATATGCAGTAGTCCATGGTCAATTTGGGAGGTGAAGGGGAGACTTACACCAAATCCAGTGCCATGGGCTCTTGGTCATGCTCTTCAAGAGGGAGCATTAGGCTGACAGCAAGGTCGTGATTTTTTTGTAATTTGGGTTCTCCTGAGCCAACCCCAACAAACCTAGATCCAAACTTGCCCCGCAGCCCGGACATCAATCAGATTAGTCCCCCAACTTTGGATTGTATTGGCCAGATCACAGGCTCCTTCCTTTCTTCTCTTTGTAAATGGCTTGCAAATCTGGTGTATATCTCTTTTCTCCATATTTGAATGGCCTCTCTGGCTTTTCTTCAACGACTCCGAAAAGCATAGCACGCCGCTTGCGCCCGAGGCAAAGCGGGGAGTACACGGCGCTGGACGTGGCGGAAGCCTCCAAGGTGGCGCTGGCGGGGTGCAAGGCCGGGGAGGCTTGGTGAGCCGAAAAGGCGAAAAGCGGAAAGCTGCGCCTGGGCTCTTGGGGGCTTGGGGGAGGGTTGGGGGGAGGGGGATGGAGGATTTGGAGGGTTGTCACTGCGTGGCTTCGCCCTGTTCTAATTACTTTGGCTCTCGTAGTATGGTGGACGCTTAGAAGCGATTTTGCGCCTTGAGGGTATTTGTATGTTAGGGCTAGGGGCTGCGCGCTGGTTGGGATGAGAGAGGTGGTCATGCTTTGCTAGCTGCCAGGCGTGCAGATTTTGTGCACGGCATGTCGGCTTCCAACCGGCGTTTCGGCTTCAGGGGTGCAGCCCAACGCTGCCAAAAGCCCCGTAGCGGGTGAGTTTCATTTGGTCCCCTCTTATGGGTTCAGGGCGCCGCTTGGGCGACCCGGCGAAACGTGGACGTATCAGATCGTGCCACTCAGGGTAAGATTCAGAGGTGACATGGCGGAAACCGGAAAGAGCTGACGCGTTTCGGCCTTGACATCTCCACTCCGCTCTTCCCATGGCTCCAGAGGCAGGATGCTGATCGTGGGTGTCAGCAGTCTCGGGATGGGCCCAAAGGGGCAGCCTGAGAAACAAAGGGCCTGAGGCGGACTTTGTGAACAAATTTTTGCAAAATAACACCTAAGTGAGCATGGGTCAAGCAAAGATACCTGCTACTTTTGCTTCATAATTGCTTTGGGCACTAGTTTGAGACTTGCAAGTTGAACTAAGTTCAGTTGAGTGCACTTTTGTATTCTTGAAGCCGCACCCCAAGTTTGTTGATGTTATTCTGACAGTTCGTGGAAGTCTATCGCTAATGTGAGAAGTGCCCCGTCATCATCATAGCACTCCAGAGGTATGCATCCGGCCCGCTGAGGGAGCCAAACACACATAGAGACATGTCGCTCATGAATTCATCTGGGTATGGGTTAAAATGCAACCACCAGGGAACCGCAGGTTTTAGTCCTTGGTTTCATTTGCCAGGGTTCCATTTTGGGGATACCCAATATTTGACCCACAGCCATTTGATCTGCGTTTTTGCTCGTGCGGACAAGTGAAGCCGTCTGCTGTGAACGATGAAGTCCTCGAAGTGGTTCGTCGCATTTTTCGAGCGGTCTCCAGGTAGTGCCGGAGGATGGCCGCTTTCCATGTGATTGACACGGGTCAGGTTTCCAAGCGACTGTGATTGCGTCCCCATGTCCTACTGGGCCGCCGCGAAGCCGAAGATCGCCAGCCCAGGCAATCCGCCTCCCGGAAATTCCGGAGAGATCTGTCGGAAAATGCGCTGAAGTCGGCGTTCTTGATGTCCTTGGCCAGCTAGGGCCATAGGCAGTGACTGCAAGCCAGATGGTAGTATGTGCGTCTTGTTTGTAGTAGCCCAACGCCTGATCCTTGGTCCACCAGCCGAGATTTAATCAGGAACTCCCTGTCCACCAGGCCCTGTGTGTTTTTGTCCGCCCCTATCTCGTTGGCGCCTTGCTCCTTCTTGTCTCCATACTGGTAGTCCAGGCTGTACCGGCATCGTTTTGCATTGCTCGCCATTCTCGTTCGTCAGAACCACCTCCTGTGGAACAGAGTTTCACTGTTCACCTCATTCAGCTTCAGCTCCTTCCGACCTGTGTTGGTGGTAGCCCCTCACCAGTCTGGTAAGCATGCTCTGCCAGGGCCTGGTGCTTGTGCCTGAATATGTTCCACTTGAAGCTGAGCTGCTCCTCCGTCACTTCCCGCGGGGCAAAAACGAGCTCACGCTTCTTGTGGCAGCCCATGGCGTTGCTCTTCAGGAAGTAGTGCTTCTCCACCACGACGCGAGGCAAAGGTGACCTTGCTCTAGGATGTGATGAGCGCTGACTCATCTCTTCGCCTTTCTATGCGAGACCCTTCGGGAACAGGTGAAAGTGCATAGGCAGAGCTGGTGTGGTAGTCATTGTTGAACTCTTCGCTTTTTACACGTCGACCGCCGAAGGCTCCTCTTTCTTGTCCTTCGGCATCAGAGCTAAGCTTGAGCTTCTTTCCGCTCCAAGTGACGCTTCTCAAAGAACTCGTTCGACTTCTCTGCTCTCGCGCCTCTATCAGCCACCTTGACATTGAAGTTGAATTTGATCTGAGATCTTCACTCGATGCAACTTTCTGTTTTTCTTGCACTGGCAGTGCATCAGGTTCCTGCTCTTCAGTCTCTTCGGCTTGCCTCTGCTCTTCCATTTCTTCATCTTGCTCTCTCGCACCATCAGTCTCGCCATCCTTGAGCTGAGGTTGAATCCAGTTCCACCTGCGGGAGTGGCGTCGATTAGGTCGCGTCCCACGTCGTAAACACGGCTAATACTCTGCGGACTCACCGCCAGCAGCATTTCATATGGCCGTGGGTTCCCTCGTTTGCAACGACCAGCACAACTCCTCTCCAACAGCTCGGTCCGGGCTTCGAAGTAAAACACGTAGGAGTGGGAAATGGTCCCACTTGTTGCGACCGCACAAGTCTTTGTATGGTTTGCTTCCATAGTCCACGCGTCGTTCGATTTGGGCACCAGTCAACACCGGGTCATGTTCCTCCAGAACCCTCAGCATAAGTTGCCACCGGGTCTGCCCAGAAGATCGTACCCGTTTAAATCAAGTGGTTGACTGCACGTCCATCCGTATTTCTACACCATTCTGGTCACTCGGTTGCGGCCGAAGGGCAACCTTTGTCAATCTTCGCTGTGCATTCTGCACTGTTGGTTTAAGGGCTTCTCATCTCTTAAGCGATGTGGATTCTAGCATTTCCCTGGTTGGCGGCGCAGAGCTTTTTCAAGGTCATGGGATGTCACAAAATAAATACGAAAGAAGTGCCCCGGAGCAGTCTTCCTAAGTCCCTTTTCTCGCGCAATGAACAAATTAGAGGGGCTCGATGGCCCAGTGCTACTTGGGGTGCCGATTCATAGATTGTGCATGAACATGGCAGCGTCGTTGTCAGATCGATCAAATTGAGTGTTCCCCTCGCTCGCCACTGTTGGATGTTTGAGGTTTTTATGGGAGAACTTGCCTCGCAAGCCTGATATATGACTGCTCCAGACTGTTTGCAAGCTGATCAGGATCTTGTGAACACCTTTCAAGTGGTAACACTTCCCGCCTGCTTTCGTGGGTTCTGGAACGAGGCCCATGTCCCGGCAGACGTCCCGGCAACGAGGCACTCCAAGGGGGAATCAGCTTGAGTCTTGAGGCTACGTGTTTTTTGTCCTGCGACCTTTTCCAACTACAGGCTGGCAATGAAGAGGGAACATGCAAACTAGGTGTTTGCCATCTTTTGCAGTTGGACCAATTTGTCTTCATCTTGTGTCGAAGGTGCCAGAATAAGCAGATGATTTGCAGCTGCCTCAATAGCGGGTGGTCTGATGCAATGGTTTGGCAAGTGGTTACAGGAACTGACGTAGGGGCAGAATGCCGATCAAGGTTCCAGGACAATTGGCCAACCAGGGATTGGCCAAAGAGGGACCAACTTGTGCAACTGACAAGCAACTGGTACGTTTTCAGCAGATCTCTATCGAAGGGTGCTTGGCAGCGTTGCAAATGGCTAGCCATGACCTATTCGTCTGCCCCTATCCGCAATCTTGCCCTTGTGAGTTTTGGTGCGAAACAAGCAGTTTTATTGGTTTTTTGGCTGCCTAGTGGATCAGAATTGGTTCAAGTTCTTCCCGTCAGCGGAAAAATGGCAATTGAAGGCGGGAGTATTCCAAACGGGGCACTTGTGTTCCAGCTCCACTCGGAGCGCAGGGGCGCGCATTCGATGAATCGCCGGGGGCTTGGAAGCTCACAGCTTGAACAAGATGCGGCTGGCCAAAGTTGACCAAGATGTGACCAAATTGGCCGAGTGTTCACACAGATCTAACCAGTGGCATGGCCTGGCAAACCGACCAAATTCAAGCCTGCGCCTTCCGAGAGGGGACATTTAGCGCGGCGGCAACATGGAAGAACACAAACCACACAGGCAAGGATGGACAGGCGACTGTGCTTGCTTGGCAATGCGATCTGCAGACATGTCAAGCGATATGCATCATCCAACATGCAGCCCCTCAGTTTGATATTGATGCTTGGCCGGCAAGACAAAATGCGATAATTTGGGTTTCGGTGCCACACAGGCAGAGGCTCCATAGAGGTTTCGCACACATTTCCTTCCTGGATCCCGAGGACTGCGCCTCCGCCGCGAGGCAGGGGTTTTCGGAATCCGGGGCCGAAGTCGCCCCCGTTGAGCAAGTGCCTGGTGACCACAGCTCAGCTGGCTTCGTCGACAGTTGCTTGCAATGGGCAGACCAGTGAAGGCTGGAGAATTCAGGGAAGCGACAGGATCCTTTTCTCCCAAAGCAGCGGAGTATTGAATATTGATTTCGAAAGTTTCATATCATCTTGCTTCTGCCTTCTTGGGCCACCGTTTGGGCCTCTCGTAGAAGGTCGGTTCACAACCTGTGTGCTTTGTCTCCATGTCAGCAGCTTTGTCTGTTCTTTTCTTACACACTGCCTCACATGTTGCAAGTTTGCCCAATCTGGCATTTTGAAACTTGTGTGGGTCAGGTTGGTGGCTGTTGTATCAGCGACAGTGGCCGAGGTGACCTTTTGATTGTTCAGCAAAACTCAGTTTGAAGATGGGGCATCATGCTGGAAACAGTGTGCTGGCAAAATGCAGAATAGATATTCTACGTCGGAGACCTCTTAGTTTTGGCGGCTGTTTCACAGGAGAGATTGTCGCCATCCACTTGGCAATGCCAAGGGACATCCATTTTACGATAAGACTCAGCTCAACTTGCTGGGGTGTGTCACTGACAGACGCAGGCGCGAATTCACAGGTGAAAGGACCCAGCTTGGAAGGTGGAGTTGTCATGTTGTGTTTGCCCATTTTTGGTTGCGATTTTACGAGGGACGCAGAAGGAATGCGGGAGGGGGGGGAATTTTAAGCTCGGCTTCTGCTTCAGGACTTCGCCTTCGGAAGCCTGCTTGGGGAGGCCGCGCAGAGTTGGGGTGGAGGGTTTGGCAGAGGGGTTTATGACAGGAAGCCCAAATTGCCGTGCTATCGCAGCTGCCTTTCCGCTGCATATGCAGTGCCCTCGTTTTCTGGGCGAATCCTTACGACAGCAGGAAGTCCTCGACATCTTTGCCGGAGCCTTTAGACGTTTCTCTGCCTCTGGTAGGAGGGACTTCTTTGCCAGACTCGCCGCGATTACGACCCACAGATTCAAATTCCAATTTTAGTTGAGACGCTCGGGTTCTGATGGTTTCAACAGTGGATTGGCCTCCAACGCAATGCTGTGATGACCGGCGGCTGTAGCAAGCCTCGGGATAATTTGTATCCACCAACTTGGGCCACACACACACACAGGTTGATAATGGATTTAGCTCAAAACTATGCGGGCATCTCGGTTCTGATCCATTCTTCTCTTTACAGGCTGAGGGCTTCGAGCTTTTCGCAGACCAGACAACAACGTTGAGCCAAAAGTAGAAAGACGCTTTTGCCAGCTGATTTTTATCGGATCCTCTTGTAATGCACGTGGTTTTTGGGTATATCCTTTATTCCTGGCCGACTTTCTGAGATTGGCTGTACACCCTGGGCTACAGGTACTTTGAGGTCCAGCCACCTTTGTAGGCAAGAGAGGCTCGCTTTGGCTCCCGCACAGGGAGCTTTTGCGCGCGTGCTGCGCGCGCGGCACGACGATGGGAGCAGGGCGGCCTGGGATGGGGTCAAGAGTCGATCCAGGGATCTACCCCGGAAGGTGTCTATCCTTTGAGGTACGTACAACTGTCTATCATGCTTTTGAGACAAGCAACATGGCGCCACCAAGCTTTTGTGGCCCTGTAGCGTATCTCAAGATCTGGTGTTCAATGCAAGCCACGTTTGGGTTGCAAGTGCAAACATCCAAATGCTGCGACTCTCGAGACACTTCTGACATGGGCTGGCCCTTTCTGAACATGCTGTGCCTGGCACGTACCTGTTGCAAATGAGCAGGATCCTGAACTCGAGGCATGCGCCTTTGTTCTGCAATGATCATCGCCTTGTGAAGCCAGAGGCAAACACCTTGGGCGATCCAAAGCTTGGAGCGAAACAGGTATCCCTGGGACAAACAGTTGCGACAGGCTCATGCGTGGTGAAAGGACCGGTCTGAACCCTGAGCTGGCATTGGGCCCAAAACTCTTGTTGTGAAATAAAGATGACGTCCCTGCCTCGCACCCCCCTGTGATCAACGTTTTGGATGTCAGTCGCCGACATTAGACCTGGTTTGCAGCCCAACAACTATGTATCCGTCCGAAGCTGGGCGTGGGGGGCGCGGGGTTCTCTTGCAAGTGTCTGGGTTTCTATAGCGGTACCTTCCTGTTATTCAGAAGGGAGATGGGAAAATCGATTGTGTTGGCTGTCTTTGAACTTTGGATGTAGAAGGAAAGAGTGCGAGCGTGTCACAACAAGATTCCACCACTTCCTCCGAGCAAAGAGGACACTTGGTGCCATCAACCCAGACCGAAGTTGGTGTCCAAAGTGATTCTTGATTCTTTGTGCTGAGCATCAAAGAGATGGAAGTAGAAGAGATTCTGAGTGACAAACTTCACCTTTCACCAGGGCAGTGGTCGGGGCAAAACTGAAGGCCACTTTCCCTGCTCCCCAGTTTGGTCTCGCAAATTCATGCAGGCTGCGCTGTTAGATGGGTAGTGGTTTAGCAGCGCCTATGCGGAGGGAGGCAAAGTGTGTGCATCTCCACCCAACAAACCAGGACGGGACACGAGCTTTTTATGAATTTGGTGTCCACTTGGGGGCCAGCACCGACAAGATCAGCTTGGAACACAGAGAGCCTCCTGAAAGTGAGGGCTTCTTCCGCAAGCAACAAGGCTGGAATGCGACTTGAAAAACAGGAGCGGAGGTTGCCCCTGTTTTTCCAGAACAAGGGCAGTTGAGGCTCAACGTTCAGATGCCCCCGCCGATTTGGCTGAGCTCAAACGTGACGCCAGAACCGCCACAAGTCCAGTGCCCTCGAGACAAGCCATCCAGTTGAGGGCCGGGCAGGACGGACTTGCTCAGGTGAATATGCCATCAAGATGGTCGACAAGAAAATGATCCAGGCAGGGCCACAAGGTGGTCATTTGGCTCCGATGTTCTATGGTGAAACAGCCAACGGCTTGCAAACCAAACATTGAATGAGGACGCATATTCTCGAGGCATTCAGTGATTCAGCAGGCAGCCAAACCGTGAGTTTGCCGTGTGTAGTGGGAGTGTGTTTGGTGGGGTGGCTTGCGTACATCGACAACCTCAACATTGGCTTTGCTTGTGTCAAACAATCACGACACCATGATCTGAGGTGTACTGCACTGATGGTAAAACACTTGTTACGTCAGGCGCGTGATCTGCGTGAAGAAGCCATAAAGAGAATGAGCTTCGTTCGATCTGCAGTGGAAACGCAGAGCAAATGTGAAAGAAGGGCCAGCAGTCGATGCCATAAGGATCTCGAGCAGAGATGGGGTGTTTCTGATTTTCCGAGAAAGCCGCACAGGTACCCAGCAAATTCCTGTATCGCCAGCACAATCTGCCTACAATCTTTGCCGAACTGAAGCAATAACCTCGAGGCAAAACCATGTTGGCTGGCTGCATCCCATGATCATGATGTGCAAGATTTATCAAATGCTATCAAATGGTCAGTTCACCCAACAATCGTGATGTGGTCGCATGGTGTGAACCTGGCTGTTTAGATTCATACACCTTGCGCCCACCCTAGAAAGATTGACAATAGACTTCAAGCACAAGCCAGTTCTATTTTCTTTTAAGGGTTGATTTGGGAGTTGGATTGGGTTTTGCTTGAGTCTTTTACACAAGATGGTGGTTAGTATGTTTTTCCTTCGGCCATCCCAAACCCCAGCAAGTCTATGTGTCGACATACACGTGGCCCTTCTGGCCGTGCTCCAGGGGAACTTTGGATCGCCAATCCAAGATGGTTTCCACTACCCCATATACCCTTTGTGACATAGTGGCTGTGAAGTGGCTGGTATCCCACTAAACCCCTGGGTGTAGTGTTTTGGTCGGTAGTGGAAACACCATCTGAGTCAGCCAGAGAGATGCCAGAACCAACCACAGGCTGATTCAGAGCCACGGTGCTGGGGTTTTGTCACAAAACCCATCTACAATCAACCAAACATGTGCCCTTCCGGATTTGCATCTAGTGACTCGGACCAGGCCATGGCTCCATGGCTCGAACGCCCCCGTGAGGTGCAGAACCGCGTCGAGGGCGTCCTCATGGAGCGCTCCATGCTGCTGAGCCTGGATCACCCTGGCATCGCGCCGGGCCAAGCGAAGGGACGGGGACGGGGGGGTCCGGTGGTCGTTTTTTGGGTCACCGGTGCGAAGGGAGACCAAAAGGAAGCCCAATTCAGGGGGGTTCCCCATCACCCAAACCGATGTGGCCACGAACTTCATGAGTTGGAACGGGCATAAAGTTCCACTTACATGATATCCACCAAAGTGTCCCCAATGAAAAACGATGCCCATATGATTCCAACAGTTTAGCCAAGTTTAGTCATGAGGGGGAAGATCACGTTCGCACGTGCTCAGCCCGTTGTATGGCCCTCCGTCCAAGAAAGATGGAAGCAGACAGCGGAGTTTTCGTGTTTTTGGGCTGAAGTAGGGGGGCTGTTGGTAGGACAATAGCAGAGAGTGGCGATAGCCAACTCCGTCTGGAGTTGACTTATGAAACAACTGGAGCGGAATGACTGGTCTTGAGATGGGCTCCAGGGTGAGCGTTTTTTGGTGCGAGTTGATTTGGACAGGTTCGGAGTTAGATAGTCTTAGTATAGAGGGCCCATTTACACACCTTCCGGGGATTCTGACTCATAGCACCAACCGAGACGGTTCAAGGGCGGCCATGAGCCATCTTCAGCTGCTCGGACTTCAAATGCGTCAGTCCCTTTCCGTGCGATGGTGAAGCTTAGCTTGCAAGCTGAGGTTCAGTTGCATTTTGCCTTCCAGGACCGGGGGACTGGGGGGAAAAAAAACCCAGCCCCATGAGCCCTGCATGTTTCAAACAGAGTCCGACACCTAGTGACTCGGTTTCCCTGGACCAAAGCTGTTGTTAAAAGACCAATATTGCTCAGGACTCTTCCCACATCTTGGTCCGCCCAAGTTCCCATCGCCGAACAGTCACAGCTGTTGTAGTCAAGGAAAGCCACTTTCCGTTGAGCTTTCATATATAGTCCTTCGGCGGCGATACAATTCATTGCACTACGAATTACGGAGTTGTACTGTAGTTATTGTTGTTCCCACGGTGTAGGCTAAGTCACAGGAAGCCCAGTTATTATTTTTGTGCGATTTAGATACGATTTTGATATGAGTGGCAAATATGGCTCTGTTTCGCCGGTTGTACAATATGTTTACGATATGGGGTTAGGGAATTGGATTTCCAACTAAAACAAATACAAAAAAAACAAACGTAAACAACATGGAACTCGGATTAGCATCGTATTTTAAATTATGATGTTAATACGATTCTAATACGATTTGAATACGGTTTTTAATACGATTCTAATACGAATTTTGGCACCCCTGCTTTGAAGTGCATGTCCAAGCTGTAAAAACAAACGTAACACACACACACGTAAATGTTGCAGGAGTCGTATTGAAATCGTAAATCCGAATTGTAAAACAAATGTAAAAACACATTAACACAATAATAATCAATAAATTGCCGGTTAGCTGACAGCGTAGGTCACAAAGTTTTTGTTTTACTGGGCTCGTACTTTCAACGGCCTGTGTAGACTGAATTTGTTGACGCCAGCATCACCCCGTTTCAGTCGACAGAAAGGCTTTCCGCTGACCAAAAGTAGCTGTGAGCTACTTTCAGTCGCTCCAAAATCAACTGCTCGAGGCTTCACATTCCTGCGAACGCAGTATCAAGAAGACAGTTCTTTGTTAATTGCCGCCGCGCTGGTCCAGACTAAATTGGTCGACGCTGCCAGAATCACCACTAGTTCAGTCAGAGAATAGCACCACAATGATTGAACGCACTGGTCTGCTCTACTGAAGGAACATTGAAAACCTTGGACGCCTCTCCCGAGCCTTGTTCCTGGCACCCCGTGCCAGGGATCGCTTCGAGTGAGGCATATTAGTCCTCGAAACTTAGGATGATGTGCTGTCAACGTGACATCCAGCAAACCTACACAGAAGAAAGTTCTCATTTACAATATATATATATACATATATACACATATGTACACATATATATATATATTTACAAGTATCGTATGTATAGAAGTATACATATATGTATATATATATATATATATATACATATATATATATATATATATATATATATACATACGACCAATTCCTGGGGTTTGCCCGGTCCCGCAGCGTCAGCAGCACTGTCTCATCCCAAGCACCACCAATTGTCCTTAGAGGAACACAACAGGTGGTTCAGCAGGGTTGCCCTACATCTTAAACACTGCCGTACACCAAAACCCTAATCCTGAAGCCTAAACCTTAACCCTAAAGCCATAAACCCTA
Source organism: Effrenium voratum (assembly GCA_963377175.1). NCBI lineage: Eukaryota > Dinophyceae > Suessiales > Symbiodiniaceae > Effrenium > Effrenium voratum. The sequence continues at coordinate 354,712 of CAUJNA010003775.1, read as the reverse complement.
AACCTTAACCCTAAACCTTGAACCCTAAAACCAGAAACCCAAAAGCTTAACCCTGAAGTTTAACCCAAAAAGAACCTAAACCCTAAACATTAGCCCTAAAACCAAAGCCTAAATCTTACCCCTAAAAATCCTTAACCCCAGAACCATAAACCCTAAACCTGAAGCCTAAAAGACATAACCCTAAACCTTAACCCTAAAACCATAAACCCGAAGCCTTATGACCTAAAACACCTTAACCCTAAACCTTATCCCCAAAAACCCAAAACCCTAAACCTGAACCCAAAAACATCTGAACCCTAAACCTTAACCCTCAAACCGTAAACCCTAATGAGCCACAGGCACCTGGAAACAGCAATCGGATTCTTATTCCAGGCTGTCAGCTCGAAGCGTGCCTTCTCCGGAGAGTATGCGCTGGTGTGAAGACAAACTCAAGGAATGCCAAGCATGACGTTCCCACTCGCCACTACTCATGTTGCTGAGCCCACTCGTGCCATCATGAAACGTTGTTGCCCACCATGAAGGGAACACAAACCTCACGTCAGCACTGGTCAGAGCAGAAGCATCAACTCAGCACTAGTCAGATACACATATGCACACATATATATATATATAATTATACACGCAACTTTGCCCAGGCGTACAAGCGCGTATAAATAAATATATATATATATATATATATGTATATATATATATATATATCTATATAGATGCACGTTTACCTCTCGGCAGAGATCCAGCGTTTCCGGAAATCCCCCTGGGCTCAATTGTGTTTTGCCCTGCACATGGGCACGTGGGCCCACACGCGGGCTTTCGCAGGATGAGTGGGCGCTGTACTTCGGCTTGGAGCTGGCCGGGTTTTCAGGTTCAATTGCATTCCTCTGCGTTTGGGGGGGGTGAAACGGTGATTGCAAGGGTGCTTTTTGAATGGGATGTACAAATGGTTTTTAGTATAGATGTCATCAAGGGGAAAGCTGCAAGTGGGGTTCCGATGAGAGTAAGTGAGACAGAAGCAACAAGGCCTCATGATTTGTGGTCAAGTGGGATAGTGGTGTCCCACGCTGGTTCGTGGATGACACATGGCCCCTTCTTCAGCTGATGTGGTTTCATTCTCCTTGCTCCTTTTGTTGCAATAGGCCCTCGCCGGGTTCACCCCTCTCCCCCCCAAGAAAACAAAAACCGCCCGGCCGAGTGTGATTTCAGGCGGTTGGCGGAGAGCTTGCCGCTCAGATCCAGCGCAGGGGCCACTGCCCCAGGAGCCATGTGAGAGCCGGGCTGAGCTGTCTCGATGCTCTGCGAACCATCTCTTTCGTTTTGTTTCCACAGTCATTTGTGTGTGGCATGCCAATACCCTTTTTGAAGGGAAAATCGATCTGATGTCTCTCAGGCAGATGTCCCCTGTCCTTCGCTCAATTCTATGCCGCGGAGATTGTGTCGATCCTTGCGTGCGCAGAGTGACTTTTTATGGGCAGTCCTTGGTGAGGCGCCACCCAGAACGACCTCCCAGAGACAAACTTCTTTGTTTGGGGCATTGGGGGGACACCATTTCGGGGCCAGGTCTTACCAACGTGGACCATGAAATACGTTTGTAATTCACCTTCATTGTGAGGTTCTGACTGAGAGAGGCTCTGACTGAGAGAGGCTCTGACTGAGAGAGGCTCTGACTGAGAGAGGCTTGCCGGCAAAGCGGCAGGCCTTTACTTTGGGCAGCTGCTGCATCTTTTCTCTGTCTTTGTGTTTGTCTCTCTTCTAGCCATTTGTCGCCACGAATCTCTGCAGGTACCTTCGAGAGCAGAGGGTGGCACACCGCGACCTGAAACCTGAGAACCTCCTCTTGGACTCTGAAGGCGGCCTTCGGGTCGGCAGATTGGGAGGGTTGGTTCTCAGCCACTGCGCATATTTCTGAATAAGAGCGGGGAGAATACTTGACAACCTGACTGCCTGAATGCCTACTTGTTTTGCTTGATTGGTTGTGTGCCTGCCTGCGTGCGTGTGTGCATGCTGGCTGGCTGGCTGGCTGGCTGGCTGGCTGGCTGGCTGGCTGGCTGGCTGGCTGGCTGGCTGGCTGGCTGGCTGGCTGGCTGGCTGGCTGGCTGGCTGGCTGGCTGGCTGGCTGGCTGGCTGGCTGGCTGGCTGGCTGGCTGGCTGGCTGGCTGGCTGGCTGGCACTCGCTTGTTGCATGCCTGCTCTGCTTCTTATTTGCTTTGCTGGCTTTGTCGGCTTTGCTTGCTTTGTCGGCTTTGCTTGCGTTGCTTCATTGGCTTGCCTTCCTTGCTTGCCTTATTTGCCTGTCTTGCCTTTTTGGTTTCTTTCTTGCTTGCTTGCTTGCTTGCTTTCTTGCCTTTTTGGTTTCTTTCTTGCTTGCTTGCTTGCTTGCTTGCTTGCATTCTTGCCTTTTTGGTTTCTTTCTTGCTTGCTTGCTTGCTTGCTTGCTTGCTTGCTTTCTTGCCTTTTTGGTTTCTTTCTTGCTTGCTTGCTTGCCTTCTTCCTTGCTTGCTTGCTTTCTTGCTTGCTTTCTTGCTTTCTTGCCTTTTTGGTTTCTTTCTTGCTTGCTTGCTTGCTTGCTTGCTTTCTTGCCTTTTTGGTTTCTTCCTTGCTTGCTTGCTTGCTTGCTTGCTTGCTTGCTTGCTTTCTTGCCTTTTTGGTTTCTTTCTTGCTTGCTTGCTTGCTTGCTTGCTTTCTTGCCTTTTTGGTTTCTTTCTTGCTTGCTTGCTTGCTTGCTTGCTTGCTTGCTTGCATTCTTGCCTTTTTGGTTTCTTTCTTGCTTGCTTGCTTGCTTGCTTGCTTTCTTGCCTTTTTGGTTTCTTTCTTGCTTGCTTGCTTGCTTGCTTTCTTGCCTTTTTTGTTTCTTTCTTGCTTGCTTGCTAGCTTGCTTGCTTGCTTGCTTGCATTCTTGCCTTTTTGGTTTCTTTCTTGCTTGCTTGCTTGCTTTCTTCCTTGCTTGCTTGCTTTCTTGCTTGCTTTCTTGCTTTCTTGCCTTTTTGCTTGCTTGCTTGCTTGCTTGCTTGCTTGCTTGCTTTCTTGCCTTCTTGGTTTCTTTCTTGCTTGCTTGCTTGCTTGCTTGCATTCTTGCCTTTTTGGTTTCTTTCTTGCTTGCTTGCTTGCTTGCTTTCTTGCCTTTTTGGTTTCTTTCTTGCTTGCTTGCTTGCTTGCTTGCTTGCTTTCTTGCCTTTTTGGTTTCTTTCTTGCTTGCTTGCTTGCTTGCTTGCTTGCTGGCTTGCTTGCTTTCTTGCCTTTTTGGTTTCTTTCTTACTTGCTTGCTTGCTTGCTTGCTTTCTTGCCTTTTTGGTTTCTTTCTTGCTTGCTTGCTTGCCTTCTTCCTTGCTTGCTTGCTTTCTTGCTTGCTTTCTTGCTTTCTTGCCTTTTTGGTTTCTTTCTTGCTTGCTTGCTTGCTTGCTTGCTTTCTTGCCTTTTTGGTTTCTTTCTTGCTTACTTGCTTGCTTGCTTGCTTGCTTGCTTGCTTGCTTGCTTTCTTGCCTTTTTTGTTTCTTTCTTGCTTGCTTGCTTGCTTGCTTTCTTGCCTTTTTGGTTTCTTTCTTGCTTGCTTGCTTGCTTGCTTTCTTGCCTTCTTGGTTTCTTTCTTGCTTGCTTGCTTGCTTGCTTGCTTTCTTGCCTTTTTGGTTTCTTTCTTGCTTGCTTGCTTGCTTGCTTGCTTGCTTGCTTGCCTTTTTGGTTTCTTTCTTGCTTGCTTGCTTGCTTGCTTTCTTGCCTTTTTGGTTTCTTTCTTGCTTGCTTGCTTGCTTGCTTTCTTGCCTTTTTGGTTTCTTTCATGCTTGCTTGCTTGCTTGCTTGCTTGCTTTCTTGCCTTTTTGGTTTCTTTCTTGCTTGCTTGCTTGCTTTCTTGCCTTCTTGGTTTCTTTCTTACTTGCTTGCTTGCTTGCTTGCTTGCTTACTTTCTTGCCTTTTTGGTTTGTTTCTTGCTTGCTTGCTTGCTTGCTTTCTTGCCTTTTTTGTTTCTTTCTTGCTTGCTTGCTTGCTTGCTTGCTTGCTTGCTTTCTTGCCTTCTTGGTTTCTTTCTTGCTTGCTTGCTTGCTTGCTTGCTTTCTTGCCTTTTTTGTTTCTTTCTTGCTTGCTTGCTAGCTTGCTTGCTTTCTTGCCTTCTTGGTTTCTTTCTTGCCTTTTTGGTTTCTTTTTTGCTTGCTTGCTTGCTTTGCATTCTTGCCTTTTTGGTTTCTTTCTTTCTTGCTTGCTTGCTTGCTTGCTTTCTTGCCTTTTTGGTTTCTTTCTTGCTTGCTTGCTTGCTTGCTTGCGTGCTTTCTTGCCTTTTTGGTTTCTTTCTTGCCTGCTTGCTTGCTTGCTTGCTTGCTTTCTTGCCTTTTTGGTTTCTTTCTTGCTTGCTTGCTTGCTTGCTTGCTGGCTTGCTTGCTTTCTTGCCTTTTTGGTTTCTTTCTTACTTACTTGCTTTCTTGCTTTCTTGCCTTTTTGGTTTCTTTCTTACTTACTTGCTTGCTTGCTTGCTTGCTTGCTTTCTTGCCTTCTTGGTTTCTTTCTTTCTTGCTTGCTTGCTTGCTTGCTTTCTTGCCTTTTTGGTTTCTTTCTTGCTTGCTTGCTTGCTTTCTTGCCTTCTTGGTTTCTTTCTTTCTTGCTTGCTTTCTTGCTTGCTTGCTTGCTTGCTTGCTTGCTTTCTTGGTTTCTTTCTTGCTTGCTTGCTTGCTTGCCTTGCCTTTTTGGTTTCTTTCTTGCTTGCTTTCTTGCTTGCTTGCTTGCTTGCTTGCTTGCTTGCTTGCTTTTCTTGCTTTTTTGGTTTCTTTCTTGCTTGCTTGCTTGCTTGCTTCTTGCTTTCTTTCTTGCTTGCTTGCTTTGGTTTCTTTCTTGCTTGCTTGCTTGCTTGCTTGCTTTCTTGCCTTTTTGGTTTCTTTCTTGCCTTGCTTGCTTGCTTGCTTGCTTTCTTGCCTTTTTTGTTTCTTTCTTGCTTGCTTGCTAGCTTGCTTGCATTCTTGCCTTTTTGGTTTCTTTCTTGCTTGCTTTCTTGCTTGCTTGCTTGCTTGCTTGCTTGCTTGCTTGCTTGCATTCTTGCTTTTTTGGTTTCTTTCTTGCTTGCTTGCTTGCTTGCATTCTTGCTTTTTTGGTTTCTTTCTTGCTTGCTTGCTTGCTTGCTTTCTTGCCTTTTTGGTTTCTTTCTTGCTTGCTTGCTTGCTTGCTTGCTTTCTTGCCTTTTTGGTTTCTTTCTTGCTTGCTTGCTTGCTTGCTTGCTTGCTTTCTTGCCTTTTTGGTTTCTTTCTTGCTTGCTTGCTTGCTTTCTTGCCTTTTTGGTTTCTTTCTTGCTTGCTTGCTTGCTTGCTTGCTTACTTTCTTGCCTTTTTGGTTTCTTTCTTGCTTGCTTGCTTGCTTGCTTTCTTGCCTTTTTGGTTTCTTTCTTGCTTGCTTGCTTGCTTGCTTGCTTGCTTGCCTTGCCTTTGGTTTCTTGCTTGCTTGCTTGCTTTTGCCTTTTTGCTTTCTTGCTTGCTTGCTTGCTTGCTTTCTTGCCTTTTTTGTTTCTTTCTTGCTTGCTTGCTTGCTTGCTTTTTCTTGCCTTCTTGGTTTCTTTCTTGCCTTTTTGGTTTCTTTCTTTGCTTGCTTGCTTGCTTTCTTGCCTTTTTGGTTTCTTGCTTGCTTGCTTGCTTGCGTGCTTGCTTGCTTTCTTGCCTTTTTGGTTTCTTTCTTTCTTGCTTGCTTGCTTGCATTCTTGCCTTTTTGGTTTCTTTCTTGCTTGCTTGCTTGCTTGCTTGCTTGCTTTCTTGCCTTCTTGGTTTCTTTCTTTCTTGCTTGCTTGCTTGCTTGCTTGCTTTCTTGCCTTTTTGGTTTCTTTCTTGCTTGCTTGCTTGCTTGCTTGCTTGCATTCTTGCCTTTTTGGTTTCTTTCTTGCTTGCTTGCTTGCTTGCTTGCATTCTTGCCTTTTTGGTTTCTTTCTTGCTTGCTTGCTTGCTTGCTTGCTTTCTTGCCTTTTTGGTTTCTTTCTTGCTTGCTTGCTTGCTTGCTTGCATTCTTGCCTTTTTGGTTTCTTTCTTGCTTGCTTGCTTGCTTGCTTGCTTTCTTGCCTTTTTGGTTTCTTTCTTGCTTGCTTGCTTGCTTGCTTGCATTCTTGCCTTTTTGGTTTCTTTCTTGCTTGCTTGCTTGCTTGCTTGCTTTCTTGCCTTTTTGGTTTCTTTCTTGCTTGCTTGCTTGCTTGCTTGCATTCTTGCCTTTTTGGTTTCTTTCTTGCTTGCTTGCTTGCTTGCTTGCTTTCTTGCCTTTTTGGTTTCTTTCTTGCTTGCTTGCTTGCTTGCTTGTTTGCTTTCTTGCCTTTTTTGTTTCTTTCTTGCTTGCTTGCTTGCTTGCTTTCTTGCCTTTTTGGTTTCTTTCTTGCTTGCTTGCTTTCTTGCCTTCTTGGTTTCTTTCTTACTTGCTTGCTTGCTTTCTTGCCTTTTTGGTTTCTTTCTTGCTAGCTTGCTTGCTTGCTTGCTTGCTTGCTTTCTTGCCTTTTTGGTTTCTTTCTTGCTTGCTTGCTTGCTTTCTTGCCTTCTTGGTTTCTTTCTTACTTGCTTGCTTGCTTGCTTGCTTGCTTGCTTGCCTTTTTGGTTTCTTTCTTTCTTGCTTGCTTGCTTGCTTTCTTGCCTTTTTGGTTTCTTTCTTACTTACTTGCTTGCTTGCTTTCTTGCCTTTTCGGTTTCTTTCTTGCTTGCTTGCTTGCTTTCTTGCCTTCTTGGTTTCTTTCTTTCTTTCTTGCTTGCTTGCTTGCTTGCTTGCTTGCTTGCTTGCTTGCTTGCTTTCTTGCCTTTTTGGTTTCTTTCTTGCTTGCTTGCTTGCTTGCTTGCTTGCTTTCTTGCCTTCTTGGTTTCTTTCTTGCTTGCTTGCTTGCTTGCTTTCTGGCCTTTTTGGTTTCTTTCTTGCTTGCTTGCTTGCTTGCTTGCTTTCTTGCCTTTTTGGTTTCTTTCTTGCTTGCTTGCTTGCTTGCTTGCTTGCTTTCTTGCCTTTTTGGTTTCTTTCTTACTTACTTGCTTGCTTGCTTTCTTGCCTTTTCGGTTTCTTTCTTGCTTGCTTGCTTGCTTTCTTGCCTTCTTGGTTTCTTTCTTGCTTGCTTGCTTGCTTGCTTGCTTTCTTGCCTTTTTGGTTTGTTTCTTGCTTGCTTGCTTGCTTGCTTTCTTGCCTTCTTGGTTTCTTTCTTGCTTGCTTGCTTGCTTGCTTGCTTTCTTGCCTTTTTGGTTTCTTTCTTGCTTGCTTGCTTGCTTGCTTGCTTGCTTTCTTGCCTTTTTGGTTTCTTTCTTGCTTGCTTGCTTGCTTGCTTGCGTGCTTTCTTGCCTTTTTGGTTTCTTTCTTGCCTGCTTGCTTGCTTGCTTGCTTGCTTTCTTGCCTTTTTGGTTTCTTTCTTGCTTGCTTGCTTGCTTGCTTGCTGGCTTGCTTGCTTTCTTGCCTTTTTGGTTTCTTTCTTACTTACTTGCTTTCTTGCTTTCTTGCCTTTTTGGTTTCTTTCTTACTTACTTGCTTGCTTGCTTGCTTGCTTGCTTTCTTGCCTTCTTGGTTTCTTTCTTTCTTGCTTGCTTGCTTGCTTGCTTTCTTGCCTTTTTGGTTTCTTTCTTGCTTGCTTGCTTGCTTGCTTGCTTGCTTGCTTTCTTGTCTTTTTGGTTTCTTTCTTGCTTGCTTTCTTGCTTGCTTGCTTTCTTGCCTTCTTGGTTTCTTTCTTGCTTGCTTGCTTGCTTGCTTGCTTGCTTTCTTGCCTTTTTGGTTTCTTTCTTGCTTGCTTGCTTGCTTGCTTGCTTGCTTGCTGGCTTTCTTGCTTTCTTGCCTTTTTGGTTTCTTTCTTACTTACTTGCTTGCTTGCTTGCTTGCTTGCTTTCTTGCCTTCTTGGTTTCTTTCTTTCTTGCTTGCTTGCTTGCTTGCTTTCTTGCCTTTTTGGTTTCTTTCTTGCTTGCTTGCTTGCTTGCTTGCTTGCTTGCTTTCTTGTCTTTTTGGTTTCTTTCTTGCTTGCTTTCTTGCTTGCTTGCTTTCTTGCCTTCTTGGTTTCTTTCTTGCTTGCTTGCTTGCTTGCTTGCTTGCTTTCTTGCCTTTTTGGTTTCTTTCTTGCTTGCTTGCTTGCTTTCTTGCCTTCTTGGTTTCTTTCTTTCTTGCTTGCTTGCTTGCTTTCTTGCCTTTTTGGTTTCTTTCTTGCTTGCTTGCTTGCTTTCTTGCCTTTTTGGTTTCTTTCTTGCTTGCTTGCTTGCTTGCTTGCTTGCTTGCTTGCTTGCTTGCTTGCTTGCATTCTTGCCTTTTTGGTTTCTTTCTTGCTTGCTTGCTTGCTTGCTTGCTTTCTTGCCTTTTTGGTTTCTTTCTTGCTTGCTTGCTTGCTTGCTGGCTTTCTTGCCTTTTTTGGTTTCTTTCTTGCTTGCTTGCTTGCTTGCTTGCTTGCTTGCTTGCTTGCTTACCAGCCCACTTCGCAATCTACGCGGGGTCTCAATTGAAGTAATGAGAGGCATAGGAATCCGATCTTGCAACTTGCTGCTGATGATGGGTGATGTCGCAAGCTGGCAGGCATGGGACGCATGCTTCTAGGCAAATGTTTTCGCTCGGCCCTGGAGGGATAGCAGCACCTCCAAGGCCTAGCATCACTGCTTCAATCACAAGCCTATCTTGCTTGAGTGCTCTAGGTGCGCTGGGCCGACCGTGATATTGAAGGCATAGCAAGGAGAGCTATGGGAAGGTCATAGGCCTTAGCGGTCCTCCATGGTCCTCAGTCTTAGTGCCCTCCCCCCCCCCCCCCCCAAGCACTAATTGTCACAATTAGGCTGCAGTGGCTCCCCTTGTTGTTCTGTACGCTAGTGTGCGATTCCAGACAGGACCATGCTGATTATACACGAGGGTCGTCGGCACACGTTGGCAGCCGCATGGTAGGCAACACCTGAAGCTGTACACACTGTATGGGCGATGGGGCTAGCACCTGCTTCCTGTATGCTTGCGGGGCCTGCTGCATGGACACACAGCACTGCCTTGGCAACTTGCGTGGCTAGTCTGGCAGCAGACATCGCTTTTTCCAGCTATAGCTGGTAGACTCCGGACCCCATTTTCCCATGAGTTCTGCCCGCCTCGCGAGCCAAATGCGTTTTCTCAGGGCACCTGAAACTGGTGGACTTTGACTCCGCCGTGCGGGTGCCCGAGGCGCGCGCTCCGGAAGGCGAAGCCAAGAGATAACTTGCAGCTGAGGCATGGGCCAAGAAACTTTTGAGGAGACGCACACACCACATCCCCGTTTGGCTTTTAATTTGCTTATCCGCCTCAAACACCAGCGCCGTTCCTGGCCAAATGTGAGGGGATGGTGAGCACTTGCTTCAAGGAAATTCAGGCAGTCATTAAAAGCAGCTGTGTTGGCATCCAGGGCTGCTTCTCTTTGCCAGGCGGATGCTGATGATGGCACGGCACCCAGGGTTTAGGGAAGGGCAGACGCCGAAGAATCGTGCAGGTGGTATGAAGCAAAGAGGAAGGCAGCCCAATCTTAGCATTTTGATCGTTGCCAGGCTTTACTGTGGTGCTGAGTCATGCGTCAAGCAGATCTACACATCTTAGCTTCCCATTCAGCCAGAGCACACGATTTTGACTTTGCCTCAGTTGGTTTTGACTCTGACTATCAAACTATTTTGATCAGGCGAGACGAGTGGATGGCACCCCTAATGAGCTTGAGCAAGGCAGCTGAAACCGTTATTTGTTTTTTTTTTGCTGCCGAATGGTTGGATGGTTCCGTTGATGCAACATGGGCATCCTGGCATATGGCAAGGCTCAAAGTTTCTTGTTCGCCCCAACCTGTCCAACAGCAAACGCTGTGAAAGTGAACCTTTTCGTTTGGGTTTGAAGGACTATAGCCACTGGAACAGAGCTTCTCTTTGTGATATTCCCCGTCTCCCCCCCTTGAAAAGGCGCGGTGGGCGGTGGGTTCTCCCTTTCCACCGGCGGGGCCGGCGAATCCTCCGCCTCCGCCTCCGGCGGCTTCTTCTCCCGAGGCCAGCCCGTGAGCTTCGCGGGCACTGCGCTGCGCTGCAGCCCAGCTTCCCCTTCCGTTTTCGGAGGGGCTCGTTCTTAGGCAAAAGGGCGCCGTTTACAGCGACTTTTCTTCTTAATCGGGGGTGGTTTTAGTTTTTTTTTTTCATCCTGGGGCGTGGGAAAGGACCAGGGCGGAAAAGGTTGCGACCTCACCCGACTGGTTTGGTCTAAAAAGCCCAAAAGGGCAACCAGTTGTTTCCGCCATGCGCAAGGCCAGCACAAGTTGAAGCATGCCAAGCGAGGATCAACGCTAGCTGGAAAGCAAGCCTGGGGGTAGACCCAGTCTTCAGGACCTGAACAATGGTTCGTACATCTTTTCTCCGGGTCGCGGAGGAGTATGGTGGACACTCATAGTCTATAGTGAAAGCATCTTCTTTCGGGCATTGCTTCTTTGAAGAGTTTTGGTGCTTCAAATTAGCTCCCACCTCCACTCCATTCGCCCCGAAATCTGCAGAAGAGGAACATGGTCCACCACAGGAATCCGTGCAAGGTTGCATTAGAACAGGCTGTTTGCTCCACGCATATTCCTCAAGTGGTATGTCGAGAGAGATTGGAGCTGCAAGGTTTTTTGGGTTTCTTCTCACATCGGAATGATTTTTGTTGTTGCTTCGCCCTGGCATTGGGCCTCCATCCTATCATCGTAAATGTTTGTGGCTGGTTCAGCTGCTAGAGATTGCATTCAGGGCAGTTTTTCTGGTCTTTGGGTTAGTTCAGGGTTGGGGTTGTATTGATTTGACTTCGGGTTGGTCAAGGGCCAAGGGCTGATTTCATGTAGCTTCAGGGCCGGGTGCGTGCTGTTTTGGCCTGGCTTAGTTGGTAGGCTAATTGTTTTCAGCACAACATCCTGCGGGCTGTTCAGACGTTTCAAGCGGTTTGGACCTTTGCGAAGTTACCCATGCTGAGGTACGTCGCCCCAGAGATGCTTTTGGGCACAGCGAAGGCGCATGAGGCAAGCCAGTGGACTAATCAACTGATTCGAAATACGATGTGTGTGTGTGGGGTCAGACCACACCGGGAGCACTCTTTGGCAACCCGCCAAACAAACGTTGATGCATCCAGTCAACGGTAGGTGGCAAGTGGGAGCGAGTTGATGTGGCCCCAGCTTGGCGTCAGGGAAGCAAAAAGAACAGCGGCCAATAGCAGTCCCAAATTTTAGAGACACTCACTTGGCACTCGGAGATAAGGGGGCACAGAACTAGTCCGGTGAATACACATATTTTTGATTAGCGCATTGAATTGAATGCAGGAAAGCGTATGTTTGCTTTGATTGGACGGAGCGGTGTTTTCTCTGATGCTTTCTCGTATTCTCCCACTCACACGGCACACGGTAGTTTGACCTTTGCTTCTCCCAAAACGGACTAGCTTTATTCTTCTTTCGATGTGAGTTTCAGCTCTCGACCTGAACATGGTGCGCGCTCTTCCATCCCCGGCCACTTGGTGTGGCTATGTCAATGTTTCCATCCAACTGGGAGGTGAAAGTGCAGCAAAACCGACCTATGCTCAGAATTCACTGGCCAAACGGGTTAGAACACACCTTGATTTGGCGCTTTTAAGGCGAAGCATGCCACCTAGCCCGGTTTCTTTCGAGCAAGGTTGTGTTGGTGGCCGGTGCAGCTCTATCAACATGGGCCTTCATTTCAGTATTCGTTGCATGTTTGCGGTATGAGAAAGACAGGGACAGGATTCTGTTTGCGTACGTTCAGACGTCCACACCATCGGACTTAACAGTTGTACTGTAGCACTTGCTAAACCGTTTGTAGGGACAGCACCGGTTTTCACGTTCATCCTGGCCTCCAAAAGTATGTGCACATTTACGGATGATTGTTACACATGTGTGGTTGCAGCATCCGTAGGGTTCCATTAGTACACACTTGCGAAGAATTAGGATGATCCAGTGTTCACGAATCTGTCTGACACATGCAACATCTGCGAGCATAGTTTAAGGGTTGAAGGACAGCTGCGCATCTAATAGTCTATGATTTGCGTCATTTGTTTTGACCTCCATGGAATTTCATTCTCTTGGTCGGGTCTTTGCTTTCATGATTCTTCAAGCATTCAAGCACTGTTTGATGAATGGCATGCAGCAAGGGGCATGGTCCAAGGATTGTTTTTGGCAAACCGTGGCAGTCTCACGGGCGAGAGGGCTCTTTTCTAGTGGCTATTTTCCCGGTCGGTCGCTCATGATTCATTCAGGTTCTTTATGCTGCACTTGTCTCTTCTGCTTTTTCACTCTGGTTTATCGCCTTTCTGGCGTTTGGGAAGGTGTCCAATACTTGGATTGGCGGTTCAAAGCACCCACACCATATTTCCATGAGCCGCGCTTCTTGTGCAATCGACGTTCCTTGGTCCAAAGGCGTCTGCAAGTTGATCGATCATTGTCCCATTTGTCAAAACGGTGGACTTTCTTTGATGTATTTAACAACCATTTCAGGAAATGGACCCCTATTTGGAGCCACCCATATGATGTCAACTCACCACATGTCGGAGGCGTGTGCGCTGGATCTGTGGGCGCTGGGCTGCATCATCTACTTGGCCCAAGCCTTGGCCCTCCCTTGGGTTCCTTCCAAAGGCCTGGATCCAGAATCCGGTTGCAAAGCGAGACTGCTTTTGGGGTCACCTCAAAACGACTGGGACAAGGAAGTTCGGAAGGTTGCCCCAAACCGATCCGTTTACTTTTGCCAAGCCGACCTGTTTACTTTTGCCAGAAGGACAAGGCCGGTAGAACAGTGGAACATGGATTTTGCTTTCCTTAGCCTTAGTTTCCCTATACTGGGGGCCCAGATTGTGCAGATGGATCGGGTCTTCGGCTGGATGCGGCCAGGGGATGGCTGAAAGCTTTCGGAGTCAACATCTTCCCAGTTCTCAAGTTGTCAGCCAATCATGGAGCCAGGGTGTGGGTCTTCAGCTTTTTCGGCCCGATGTGAACTGATCAGGTTTCAAGGTCTACCTGTTGGTCTACTTGCTTGTCTACTTTGCTGGGTCAACCTCGGGTCTACCTTGTTGGCCTGAAACAACATGACGCATGCAAGCGTTGTCAGGCCATACTTGGCCATACTTCTCTAGGAGGGCTTTGAGCTTCCTCTGCATTTCCAAGGCTACAAGTAGAAAACTGGCACAAGCCAACAAAACACCTTCCGGGTTTTACGTGCGGCTTTGTTGAAAGTCAGTTGCGACCATTTGTTCTTTTCTGCTGGCAGGAGCTTGGACAAGCCAGGAGTCAGGGAAGTTTTGTACTACCCCAGAACTTGCCCTAAAAGTCAGAGGAGGCTTTCACGGAACGACCAGATGTCCTTCTACACAGTGGATTCACCACATCGTTGCAAATCTTGAGCAGGGATTGGTTAGCCTTTGCGCTGTACTTAATGATGACTTCTTCTGACTTGATTTTGGAGTTGGCCTCGCGGAGGGTGGAGCCGTCTTCCCTCACCTCAGGCTCTTTTTTTTTGTGCGAACCATACTTGATCGGTTGACTGCTTTGAACATTTTCATGTTGAACAACTGTGCATCTGGCTTTGCTTTGGGCGGGTTCACCAACTCCAACTTAGCTTGGGAATTTGAGCCCCTGATGCTTGTTGAATGGCAAGCCCCCCATGGCAAGCCTCCCCCCCACCCCCCCCCCCCGGCCATCAACCACTCCCCCCCTACCAATTCGGTTTGCCTTGCTCCTTGCCGCTGAGATGCTGCTTGGGGAGACGCCCTTCCACGATGCCAGCGAGCCTGAGCCCTGGCATTGGGCTGCAGATGTCCGAAGTTTCCTCGCGGAAAAGTTGAAACACATCGGCACCCCGGTGGTTGACTCCGCTCGGGTGACATGGCCCCAAGAAAATCTGTGGCAATCTTTGCAATCCGAGAGAGGTCTGCCAAGCCTTGGGGTCGAGCCAAGGCCATGCCCAACCAAGAAAGTCTCACTGGATCTTTCACAGAGACGTTGATGTGATGCGGACTTTCCCAAGACTCTAGTTTCACTTGCCCCTTGAGGATGAGCTCACGTGCCCAGGTATCTGATTTTCCAGCGGATCCAGCAGGGCGACTACACCTTCCCCGAGAACGAGCACATTGAGGCGCACGATAGGAGGGCAAGGATTTGACCTGTCACTTTGGTGCTTGGCACATGGTTCTCGTTGAAAAGTGGGATCTGGAGAGATTGCGTCTTGCGTGTTGTGGCGGGTGTGTTCGCTTTCGCAAGGGCCAGCAAGCTATCCAGTAAGATCAACAGGCACCGTGGCACTTGGAGTTGCGCTCGACCTGCGTTTCATGGTCCTCAATGCATTGGATTCATTGTGAATAAACCCACTGATTCTGCGTGCGTCCTTTTTTGCTGCAGGCTTGGAGTTTGTTTTGCCATGTATGCTCGTTTCTGTTATTTTCCCAATATAATTTAGAGCGATCCTGCTAAGGGTTTGTTTGGCAGGTTTGCGGACGAGCACACAAAATTGCGACCCGGTTTCTCTGTCAGCACTGCGTCTGCCTTTGCTCACAGGTTTTGGATCAGGTTTACAATCTGAGCAGTGGCCGCGACAGCGCAGCGCGGAGCCGTATCTGGCCACTTTCATTGCGCAGTTACCTCCATGATCGTGCAAGCTGTGGGTTGTTTCTGCCTTCCAAGGAGGTGGCAAAACCTTTTGCCCCGCCATTTTGCTGAAACAGAAATCTCTCCCACCATGAGGATTGCCCCTTGGTGATCGTGCTCTCGAATCAGCTTGGGTACAGGCTGACTTGTGATTGTTCCCAGCACAGCAGGCGCCCAGCTTTCCTCGCCTGCGCACGTGCTGAACTAGAGAGCCTTTGAGTCAAAACTCTATACAGCAGCCTGCCTCCCTTGTACTTATTGTTGCCGAATTGAGCCACGAGCCACGAGCATTTGGCCCGGAGCCACATCTGCGGCCGCGTTTGTTTCCGGGGCCCTCTTTTGTGTCTGGTCTCGTTGTGCTCCGGCCCTTCTTTCTGCATGAGCGGCGCTTGTGGCCCTTCCGACCCTCGGCTTTTTGCCCCAGCGCATGGCCTTGCTTTTTGATAGGATCCGATCCGGTTCTGGCCGTGGTACGCAACTGCATGGCAGAGGGACCAAAGGCGCCAGGCACAATTGAAACCCGCGAAGATGAAGGGCGGTAAGGGTAGTCCCAGCCAGAAATGAGCGTGGCCGCCCTTTTTTAATGAGGGTCCTCTTGTTGACAGGTTAACAGTTTGCAATTGCTGTGGTGTCGCGCTGAGATAAAGGCCTTGGGAGATAAGTTGAGCTACTTGACTTGGAGACGTACACTATTGGCGGCTGCTGGGAAGTGTAATTCTAGACAAGAAGGGCATTGGTCTGGACCACGTGCAGGGTCTTGAGGCAGGTCTTTGCAGGGTACACCTCAGCCCTTTCCACCAACTGATCCAGAACCTTGCCTGGATTGATTTGGGCGGCTGAAGCAGCCTCAGCCACAGCCACGCAGAACATTCCTCTCCTGGCAAGGCCAAAATGCAGGACGGTTCTGTTTTGACAAAACAAGAAAGAATAATTGAATGGACATCTAACAGTGATCAGCCTTCTTGCAAAGCCGCGTCAGGGCACTGGTGTACATGTGTTCCTAGGGTGATCAACCGGGGAAGAATGAATGTCAATTCAAGTACCGTTAGCAAGCCTTTCGCATTGCTTTTTGCAAGCGCCGAGAGGTGCCATAAGGCTCTCACATGTTGCTTGCCATAAGGGGTACCTGCTTGAGGTGTGCGTGTCATTTCCACTAGCGGTTTCCCATCAGGCGAAGGATCTCATCGAGGCGGACAGGGCGGGCTGTGGTTTGTTGGCCGGTGGGTGCAGCAGGAGCTGAGTGAGGGACGCTGGTCGATGGGATGTCTTGTTTTGCATGTCGGTCCTGCTTTTCGAGACAGCGAGGGTGAGCCGCAAGCAACATTGGAGGCACATGCCGCTTCCTCAATTGCTGCCAGGACAGTACCGCCTGCATGAGAACTCAATCACATGAGCTTTCAGCACTACTCGCAGTCATGGCTTTCAAAGGAAGACGACTGGCGTACAATGGCTAATTCCATCCTCCCTCATCAGGGGATTCACTGATGCCTCATGGCAACCGAACGAGAACCCTTGAGGTTCTTCCCTTTCTGATTTCTGTTTGGTGCAGCAAAGCCGCCCGGGTGCGAGCCCAGCGAAGCGAGCGCATTCCCGCGCCAGGCGCTACTGGCGCCCGAGCCGCAGCGACGCCCTTGCGAGGCTGTGGATGTAGAGGGGGGTCGGTGGGTCAACCGAATGTCCAAAAAAAAAAAACGCGAAATACCACTCGATACTTATGGGATACCGAACAAAAACAACATAACAAAACAAAACAACAACAAAAAGCAAAACGGGGGTTTTCTGCTTGTTTGATCTTCTGAGCTGCTTTGTTGCGAGCTAAAACCCCGCCGCAAGCAGGAATCAGCCTTTGAGATGAAGCTCACACAGTATTCACGTGCGTAAGCACATGCGCTCGCACGCGCCACAATGACGTCGGCCCTCCATTATTTGCCACCAGAACTGCGCACAAGGTCACTTCAAGAGCTTCAGCTGGGAGGTATTTGAAGACCAATTTCAGGGATTAGCGCAGGGCGCAGGTGAGATGAATTTGGAAGAGTGCGGAAGGCGTGAGCGCAGTTGGCAATGCCACACTGGAGAACATCCTAACCTCGGGGAATTGGCTGGCTTGCAGAGCGATGGAGCTCAAAGCAACGTGCAATGGTGGAGGCGAGGGGTAAGACCTAAGATGTGCACGCTAATACCAGGCAGATCCCTCCCCCAAGTTTGAGTGCCAAGTTTCAGCCGTAATCGAAGAGCCATTCATGCCCATGGAAAACAGGGGCATGATCCTCAGGGTCGGCAACCGAGAGGATTGGTTTCCATTCCGGACCTTTGGTCCTCTCCCTACACGCTCCGAAGCTCATGGAAACACATGAAAGTTGTCTTTGGGCCAGTGACCTTGAAAGGGGACAAGTCAAGGACACGGTCCATTTGGACCCTTGAACAGGCTTTGCAGCCCTATTGCATTTGTCGACGGGGTACTGAAGCAAGGATTGATGTGACTCCAAGAGTTCTGAGCTTCGCAGTGCCCGGTATTTGCTCAAATTGCCCGGCCCATCCCACCCGAATCAAGCTGAATAGCATTGTTCTCCCCAAATCTTAGTTGTATCTTGTAGCCCCCCCATTTTGCTGGTGCTTCCCCTTTGGGACAGGCCTTTGTCTTGCGGGACCCTCAAAAGTTGGTTTTCCTTTTGGTTTCCCCTGAAAGCCACAAAAAAGGCACCCTCAAAGAACGAGAGACACTCGCTAAAGTCTTTTTCAAAGCAAACCAAGACACGCCTTCAGCTCGCGCAGGGCGAGCTGCAGCGGCACGCTTTCTTCGGCGGGGAGGCCGGAGGGAAACCTTGAACTCGGCCTTCGGCCCGTGGTTCATTTTTCTCTCTCTTTTTTAAGTCATTTTTTTCCAAGGTCACACAATTTTGACCTGCTATTGGTCCATGCTTTGGTCCATTCAATTTTTTTGTTGGTTCCATTTTTTTCAATGCCCCGCAAGCTGGACCAATATCCTTGTAAAGGCAAGGTGTATAAAACAAATGCCGCTCAGTTTTAGTCGAACGGACCCTCGTTGCGAGTTCAAATTTGGCCAATTTCCTTGCAATCGATGAGATAGCGACACCATATTGGCTGAAGCGTTGAGACGTTGCGGTTTGCGAGCTGGAGTTGCCAAAGTCGTGTTCTTTGCATGCTTCCTTGTACAGACAGGTTGCGATCTTTAAGCTAGAGCTGCCAAAGTGCAATTCACAATCTTCCCGTGTATTAAACATTTGCAATGTTCACAGCTGAGCATACAGAAGTCAACCAAGCACTGCCAGAAGCAAAGAGTAAAACCAGAAAGCAAGAGGCCGAATCAAAGCGAGGGACAGGCAACCTTTTTTTGGCTGTTTGCAAATAGGGGACCTGCAAAAATGGGTGGTTTCCCTGTAGCTTTTCTGTCGAATATTTCTCAAATAGGTGTAACAGCCTTCCCTGCAGCACGGTGTATGAAGCGAAGACGTTAGGCCAGATCAAGCTGACTTTTTATGAACGCAATAAAAACGCAAAGCGCTTCTCTTCCCGTTGAGAAGTGATCCTGGCGCAGAGTACTTGGAGGACTGCAACCCTGACTCTACCACTCCTGGATTCTTCTCCTGCTTTGGTCTGTCCATATTTGTGGTACTAGCTTGAGGGATTCATGGGAAACAAGCCACCCTGAGTCACTCGGTCTGCCCGTGGATGTTGTGCCCTTCGCGGCAAAGCATCGGTGTCTTGCTGGTGCGATAGGTAGGGAACGTGGGAATGAACCTAGGCTTTGGTCCCCTCAAAGGAAACCACCAGTTGGATGGTTTATAAGACTAATTCCCTCCTTCTCTGCTGAGCACCAGCACCCTGCGCAACAAAGTTTGAGACAAAGTTTGGGTGCAAAAGAAGACAACATCTCCTTGTTCTTGTATTTTTCATTCCCCAGGCACATCTTTTTGTCCCGTGAGGCCGGCTTCGCAGAGCTGAGCAGGCGGGCCGATTCTGGAGGGATGCGTCCGACACAAAGGACGCCAACGGAAGACGGACGCCAACTCGCTTATATATATATATATATGGTTTTGAAGGGGTGCGTATTTTGAGACAAACTCATGTTGAGAAACTATTGGTGGTAGAAACACGTTTAAACAAGTGCCATCGCCCAACCCTGCTCAAAGTGAAAAGTCGGCGAGCTAGAGTCTCAAAGGGGCGAGCGAAAAGGTGGCCAAGGCTCATTTACCCTGGTGGAGGCTTGCTTGGGCCATGGAAAGATTGGATTCTTGATCATTTCTGGGACGCGGCCCTCGTTTTTTTTCGGGGGAGGCCTTGTTGCTTGCTGGAAAAGTCGACAGCTTGCGGCCGAGGCAACAGCCTCCGCCCACAATCACGCGCCTGTCAAGAGTGCCGGGAAGCCAAGCAGATGAAACCGTAAATGAGTGAAAGGACCAGCATCCATGAAGATATGGGTGTGTTTTTCTTCAGGGGACCCCTCCCAAAATGGTGGTTATTTATTGGTTTTGTTTCAGACCAACCAAAAATAATAGAACAAAAGAGGGGTACCCGCAAAAAAGACACCGCGAGTTCTTGCTCGATCTGCCCATCTGGATTGCCAATCACATGAGATGGACCTGCGGCTGCTTTTTTGGGGGGTATGGTGGACAAACAAGCTTCGCCATCTAGGTGTCATTTATCAATCCTGAATCAACCGGGCCTCGTGTCCCCAGTGCCCGAGTTGCCACCTCAGGTCGTATGGGAGTCGGCGGCTCGGAGGTTTTGCGACTTAGGTGTGAACAGGAAGGGACGCATCGACAGGGCAAACTGTTGACCTCAGTGGATATCTTTGGGGCTGCAGGCTGCCGTGAGGCATGTTTTCAGCAACGTGAAACAGTTTCTGTTGACTTCGTGAGAAGAGACGCAGGAACATCATGAATCGGTGCACGGTTGGGCTCACGTGGCAGCTACCATGAACAACCAGTGTTGCTGCTGGTGCCCTATGAACCGTGTTGCCTCAAGTGTTGAGATAAACAGGCTTCGCAGGTCCGGTTCGGTTTGTTGAGTCCCACAAAAAGAAATTTGACGAAGTGTGGCTTGCTGGCAATCTTTGTCAGTGTTTTTGGTAGTACCTTGTTTCTTGTTTGCCGTGTAGTCCACGACTCTATCAAAGCATGTCACCGCCAGCAGCCAGCCATTCCTCCCCAATGCAACCCCCGATGGGGCCTCGCGCTTGCTCCGAGCCTGCACGCAGTTCCGTTTGATCTAGTTGCAACCCACAAGGTGGAGAGGTTTTCCTGCTCAAAGCGCCCTAAATCTGGCCAGCCAGATCCTGATGGGTTGGGCTTTGAAAGTGGCAGGTTTTGAAAAGAACGATGGATTGAAAAAAGAATGGGGAATCAACCCCCGGATCAGCGGTGTGGTCGTTGAGTTGCACAGTTTCTCAGCTTTGGCTTGTGACTGGCTGCCTAGGCTCCACCGAAACGGTGCCGCCCCGCTGGTGCTTGGGCCGGCGTGATCTTTTGGGTGGTGTTGTGATTCACGGCAAGCGGGATGTCCGATCCACGCACAATCGAGGCTTCCACAAAAATGGGCCTCATGGGTCTCCAGGCTTCATCTTAGTCAATGGGGAAGGAAGACCTTGGTGGATGAATGGGGTATTGGGACGTGCTGCAAGAACACAACCACTGAACAAGTTCTGTTTTTCCGCAAGGAAGGCCGCTGCTTTCCAAGTTGCTGAAATTACAATCAATGTCACTTGCTGATTCACCAGACCTGGTTGATTTGTTGAATTTGTTGTTTGGGGTTCATGTTTGTACTGATTCCACTCTTGATGGCAGATTCATTCAGCGTCCACATTGGGATTCAACATGGTGGACGTCCCCACCAAGTGGTTTAAAGCAACCTGAAGGGTACCAACTCAGCAACGCTCTTTTCGCGCATAGAGTCCTTAGCCGAGCCCATGACGTGCGCACTTGCAGTGCTTGACGACCGAAGCCCTGCGAACTTGAGCATGCTTGGTCTCTATGTCATTTCCAACACGTTCCTTTGGCTTTTTGCTCCAGTCCCCGCGAACAGCGTGGGGGCCGATCTTCCGAGCCAGGGCTTTGCGGGAGGGGGGATGGGTCAAAGCGCCGGTTCCAGGCGCAGGAATGGGAGCCCCCTTTTAGTTGGTATTTTACAGGGACACCAAAGAAAACCAAACAGGCAATCCGCATCACCATTGATTCTTTGACAAGCGTTGTGACAATTCCCTTAGAAGCAAGTTCATAGCAGAGCGTGGCAGTTTCCGAGTTTTCTTGCTCCACACCCTTGGTCCTTGAATTCATCTTACAATATGGAAGTGGCATTTGCTGAATGATTAGCCTGTGCAAATGAGCCGAGTCCATTTTGTTGGGTGTTCTGCATTCCGCATTATCTGTGCATTAGCCACATTTTGACTTCTCCTTTTCGTTGAGAGGAGCAGCGAACTTGGGATCCCTTTGCCAGCCCCAACCCGAAAACTGTCAAACGGAGCACGCACAGAGCCCTGATGCCAGAGCCACATGCCCAGAGTCCCAGGGGTTGAGTGCGCAGTCTTCTTCTCCTTCTTGTTGTTGTTGTTGTTGTTGTTGTTGTTGTTGTTGTTGTTGTTGTTGTTGTTGTTGTTGTTGTTGTTGTTGTTGTTGTTGTTGTCGTCGGCGTCGTCGTTGTCGTCGTCGTCCTCGTCGTCGTCGTGGTCGTCGTCGTCGTGGTCGTCGTCGTCGTCGTCCGCGTCGTCGTCGTCTTCTTCGTCGTCGTCGTCGCCGTCGCCGTCGCGTGTGTGTTGTGGTTGTGGTTGTGGTTGTGGTTGTGGTTGTGGTTGTGGTTGTGGTTGTGGTTGTGGTTGTTGTTGTTGTTGTTGTTGTTGTTGTTGTTGTTGTTGTTGTTGTTGTTGTTGTTGTTGTTGTTGTTGTTGTTGTTGTTGTTGTTGTTGTTGTTGGTTGTTGTTGTTGTTGTTGTTGTTGTTGTTGTTGTTGTTGTTGTTGTTGTTGTTGTTGTTGTTGTTGTTGTTGTTGTTGTTGTTGTTGTTCTTGTTCTTGTTCTTGTTCTTGTTCTTGTTCTTGTTCTTGTTCTTGTTCTTGTTCTTGTTCTTGTTCTTGTTCTTGTTCTTGTTCTTGTTCTTGTTCTTGGTTCTGGTTCTGGTTCTGGTTCTGGTTCTGGTTCTGGTTCTGGTTCTGGTTCTGGTTCTGGTTCTGGTTCTGGTTCTGGTTCTGGTTCTGGTTCTGGTTCTGGTTCTGGTTCTGGTTCTGGTTCTGGTTCTGGTTCTGGTTCTGGTTCTGGTTCTGGTTCTGGTTCTGGTTCTGGTTCTGGTTCTGGTTCTGGTTCTGGTTCTGGTTCTGGTTCTGGTACTGGTTCTGGTTCTGGTTCTGGTTCTGGTTCTGGTTCTGGTTCTGGTTCTGGTTCTGGTTCTGGTTCTGGTTCTGGTTCTGGTTCTGGTTCTGGTTCTGGTTCTGGTTCTGGTTCTGGTTCTGGTTCTGGTTCTGGTTCTGGTTCTGTTTCTGGTTCTGGTTCTGGTTCTGGTTCTGGTTCTGGTTCTGGTTCTGGTTCTAGTTCTGGTTGTGGTTCTGGTTCTGGTTCTCGTTCTGGTTCTCGTTC
>CAUJNA010003775.1:317269-327269 GCA_963377175.1 Effrenium voratum | reverse complement strand
GGGGCAGATAACGATGAGCACAAACCAGAAGGCACCAGCGGGTCAGGCCCCAATTTTCCCCATGTGCTCTTGAGAGGCAACTCATATATCTTCGGGGCTCACATGGGGTCAGGCCAAAATCGTTTTTTCGTCCTTTTCGCGGTGGCCGTGCGATTTCCCGTATGGGGAAGGGATCGGGCAAGCGAAATCCAAAAACAACAACAGAAAAGCAAGCCTGCATCCGCCACGACCAGAAAGTTTGTTTTTTTTGTGTTTGGTTTCTGTTTTTTTGGGCGGCGACAGCGGAGGCTGAAAGCCATGGGGTCTCTTCCCAGATAGGCTCGGGGTTGTTTGGGGTGGCTTTTCAGGGAGGGTTCCAAGGGGTTCCGGGGCCGTTGAGGATAGCATTCCCGAAAGCATTGCGAAGGGTTCTTCCGGAAAAAGTCGCCGGCGAGCTCTCACCAGCGCACTTCTTGGTTTTTCCTTCCAGGGGTGAACTCCGGGTGAACTCGTCATTGGTCAGCGCTCGGCCCGGCCGAGGCCAACACCTGACCAAAATCCTTAGCTTTCGGAAGGGTGGGCCGCAATGTGATAGCCAATATCAAGGGGAAACATGTGAAGTTGACACTGATGGAAAATGATTGTGCTTGGTTTGCCCTCAGCCGTCAACATTAAAACTGTTCAATCCTCGAAGTCAGCAGGGCAGGGCGCTCACGGGTTCCAGACTTTCGACTTTTTGTGGCGAGTGGAGCGCGTCAATCCCCATCGCAAATGGGTATGATGAGTTCTGCTGCCGCGTTGGCCAAGGCCCTGCGTCGGCGGCGAGCTGGGGATCTGAGGCAGGGTGGGGGTTAAGGATTTCTGAGAGGGGAATCAATTCCGGTGTACACCTCAATCACATTCAATCAACATTTGTTTGGCAGTTTCAAAGAGCCGGTTTTATCAAGCCGCATGAGCCGGGGTCAAGAATGAGTTCTATAACTCATCCCGTGGGATGGTGTGTTCTAGCATGGATGGCTGTGGAGCCATCGTCAATTTAGTCATGAAGCTTGAAGGACAGTTATTTCGAAGATGTGTTGTCAAGTCTGATCGCTCGTATGAAGCAGAGGCAGGACCGCCGGCTCGCGCAAGGCCGCATTGGGGCCGAAGCCTTTCTGCGATTCATGGTCGTTCCCATGGCTTTGATGATTTGACCGGGACAACCTCTTGTGGGCTAATCCGCTCAAAGCGATGTACGTCGTTTTGAAAATCAAGGCTGCGCTGAGGGAAAATCGCCACGGTCCACGTCTTCCAGCTTCCATGGGAGATTTGTGCCCGATTCTCGAATCGTGTTGTGGAGGCGGTCCCTGCCTGGTCCGAGAATCTCCTGACCGAGGTGGGATGGGACTCGGGACCTGTGGCCATGTAAAGCGAGTAGAAGGGTAGCTTGGCCCCTTTGGCACGGGCTGAAAGGAAGACTTGTTTCGGGCATTCTTGCGCGGCGCGGCAGCCCAAAACGGAAAGCGCGCAGGAAGAAGTTGCTTTGTTGGCAAGGCAAAGAGAGATTGCCTTTGCAAGCGGTTCCCCCAGTTAACTTAAATCGGGTGCATGTTCAAGTGGAAATAGAAGGACATCGTTTACATGACAACTTAAACAGTTTGCGTTCACAACATGACAGTTGGCGGGCGGGTATTCCTTAAAAACAAAAGTATATATATATATACACACATACGCCCGCATACTTTTGTGACAACTCAGAGAATACCCCAGTCTGCGTGGATTGAATGAGTTCTCCAGACGGACGAACAGAAGCAACTTTTCCAACCAGCGAGCAGTCAGGTTTGCATCAAACTCCTTCGAGCCAACGGCCTGGCTTTTTTGGAGCACCTCTGACTGAAGCTATGCAGATGACAGATCCCGGAGGCAAATTACTGCACGCTATGTTTGCGGAACACCTGCAGTTGTGCAGTTGTGCAGTGCAGTCCTCCATCTGTGAAACGCAGCTCATCGCATTTTGCTATAAATCTCCAGTTGAATAGACTGAGGCTTCACAGTCTGAGCTCCTCTCACGTGAAGCTGCTTGCTGTGACGCTCTTTCGAAGCCATGTATGCAGGTTTTCGCATGCTGCATCGACGGTAGAAGCTGCAAGAGGTTGGATTTGGCACCCTGCCAGACATAGCAAAAACACTCCCCGAGTTGGAAAAACATCGCTGGAGTTGGACAATTGTTTTCCTAACTCGAAACCTGTCCTTTCCAACTCGGGGAGGGTTTTTTCCACGTCGGGCAGCGCCTTGTCGACACTATATAGGTTGAAAACCTCCGTGTTTGAAGCAGCTTGGATCCTCGGCAGATGACAGCACCCAAGCTTTGGACGTTGAACTTGCTGGAAGCAAAGCCCCATCCAAATGATGCTCACCAAAGGGTGTCCCTGACAACTCACAGATATTCAAGCGACATATCGCGTGAAAAAGATGCCACACCCTGCGACTTTGCCAGGTGCGGTGGCTGGTACACCAGGCGAGCAGCGGAGGCTTTACAACTTCTTGTTTCGAATTTTGTTGTATCTAAGGCCTGTAATAAAGTATGGGTCTACATTACAGAATCGAGACCCTCAATATGGGGTGGTTGATCTCTGATTCTTATTGGTCAACAAGCGGGCCCAGTCTAAGCACCTGAAGGTTCACATGCCTGACCTGTCTTTTGCCTTTGGGCTGTCCCGTGCCAACCAGGACCGTCAGGCATTTTTTGTGTGGCAGTTCATGTGAGGGAGGCTTTTTTCACTGGCTTAAATCAGAGGCATGGGTGAACTTTTGACGGGCACAGCGTTGGAATGCCATCTCTTACTCTGAGACGGGCCATGTCACACCAGCCGCACATCGCAACAGGGTCACACGGAGATGGGGAAGCTGCCAGATCCAACCGAAGATCCGAAGGCTCATTTTGCCTGCGCAAGGTCAACCGTGCATTTCGTGACATATCGCTTGTCCAACTTATGCAGCGTTTGCAGGAGCATCGCTCGGAGGATGATGCAGCTTGGCTGAGAGAAGGCGTTCTGAGGAAGCCGTGTCGAAGCATTTCACTGCGACCCGACAGATGGGGCTGCAGCTTGGTTTTGTTGCTTTGGGCTCAGCAGTCAAAACACAGGGGAGCCACTGTCCCCAGAACCACTTTCCAAGTGGCTTCCCCAAGTGGCAGTCCTTTCAAGGTTGATGGAAAAGGAGCCCACACTTACAATATGTCTCATCAGGGCCTCCTGGGGGGCATTGGTCATCGGCACGCCGACTCAAAGAGCTGTGAGACAGAGAGTGAGGCTCTCGTATCCTCATTGCAAGGCTTTTGGGAGCGAAACACAAAGATGAGCCTTGGGGAGCGAAGCGATCTTTCCATTGCACATGTCCCATTTGGAGAGCGGATATTGATCTCTTGAGGCAGGTTCAGCTGCCACATGGCAAACAGTTGAACAAGAAAGTGACCAATCCTGGATGGTGACCCGTACAAACCCCAGAGTGTATGTAGCATGTCAAAGATACTCGTGAGGTGTTCAAAGTCCCACCAAACAGTCACACCTCATTCAGCGCTGCCTTTGCATTGTGGCGTTTGCCGGAGATACTTCGCACGCCTGAGATTTGTGTGCAGCTGACTGCAAGCAGTGTAACACCCCATCCATTGAATCAGTCCAAGTTTGGTGTGAGAAAAACATGCCCTGTGACCACTTTGTATGAGCATAAGACAGGTAGTGGGGGTTGTCAGAATGATGACCCCCTTCTTGACCTGAAAAGGTAACACAAACAAATGTGACACGGCTTCCATCATAGGCAGCAAGGGCGAATCTATACACACCACCACCACACCCCTTGAGGGCAAGCTTTCTGACCTGAATCATACCAATTCCTTGACTGCCTGAGTTTGTTTGCAACAATCTCGAATGTTCGCAGAATCCTTCTATGAATCCTTCCCTTCCCTGTCCGAGCCTGTCCTGAGTTCCTCGATATCTAGGAGTTGTGTCTTCTTTTTTCCTTCAGTTCATTCCCGTCAAAGAACAGCAAACACCACTACTCACCCAGCAGACATCCAGACTTGTTTTGGACTCCGAAAGGCTCCTGTCATTTTTGGGGAATGTTAAGCACCTCGTGGGCCTGGAAGCACTGAACACCTGTGAGCTTGTATACGTTGCAGTCTGAAAGCACTTGGGGGCGTCTCAACATACCGTACAACGAAACTGGTTTCCACCTTGGCTTTCTGTCAAAGCCACTCCCAAACCAACTATCAGGCATTGGCTTGGATGGGTTGGGGATTTGAAGCCGCCTTTGTGGAAAACGGGACACCCCCTCCTAAACCACCGAGCCACCAAGCAATTGCCCAGTTGCCCAGTGGTGTCCTTTATTTCCCCCTTTGTTTGGGGAAGGGTTCCCTTTGAACTGAACCAACCAAACAAATCGCATTTTTTCTTGGGGGAAGGGCTCCCTTCAAACTCCACCAACCAAACAAAAATCGGATGCCTTTGTTCTTCCTGGAAATCCACTGGGCTGAGACCTAGGACGCGCGTCTGCTGGGCCTGGTGCAGCAGCTGCCGCTGCTGAGTCTGCGGCTGAGGGCGCTGAGGCCGAGGGCGCGGCTCTCCGGTTTGCCACTTGGGGAGCTGAGCGCGAGGGTTGGGG
Organism: Effrenium voratum; assembly: GCA_963377175.1. NCBI lineage: Eukaryota > Dinophyceae > Suessiales > Symbiodiniaceae > Effrenium > Effrenium voratum. The sequence continues at coordinate 322,652 of CAUJNA010003775.1, read as the reverse complement.
TTGGGGGGTGGGGGTGGGGTTGGGGTGGGGTGGGGGGGGGTGCCATGGATGGTTCTTTGGCTTTTTTTAGCTTTTTGGTTGGTCTAGTAGTTGGGTGTCCATTTAACCCACTCAAAGTTGAACTTCCAGCAGGGATCTGAGGACAGCCCAGCTAGCCCCCGCCAAAGAGGGCCTAGCCATTCTTGTGACAGGAAAGAAGGAAGCTCAGAGGAATTCTTGTGACTGGATTCTCTTTTTTTTGGTTTTGAAGATGTCGCAGAAAGTAGATGTCGCTGGGGTCCATGTACTGAATGGATTGACACCATCACTACAGCCAAGAACACGCTTTCCTGTTGACTGAAAGTAGATGCTGCTTCAAGCTAGTTGAGAAAGGTGGACACCTTGGACGATTCTCCCGAGTTTCAAGGCACCTCCTCCCAGGTGCGGTTGTAGCAGGTTTGCCAAGGAAGTGTTCGAAGCTTGGGGACGGCTCACCATCCGTAGATGTGCATTCAGCGGAGACACAGAAACGTCTGATATCGTTTGTGGTTTTGAGCGTCTGTACCGCAAAGACACCAACAACATAGCTGCTCATGGGACAGAGGAGCCGAGCCAAGGGGAATGAAATCAAGAAAGCACTGAGCAGACTTTTGTAAAGGGCTTTTTGCAGCGTCCAGTTTGCACCCTTTACGTTGAGTTGCGTTGGAATTGTTTCTAGCCTGCAACTATGAGCACCGAGCAGTCTTGGCTGAAACGGCAATGGTGCACCTGGACAAAAGTCCGCTGGTTTCGCTTGCTTCAGTGAGACAGGTTTGGCGGTTCCCACCAGACAAGTGCACGCCCCGGAGCCAAGCAAGCAAGCCACCGCTTCAATCCAATCCACGTGAAGTCAATTCAACTCACGTCAGTTCGGGGGTGCTTGAATACCAGAAGGCCGCAAGCTGGCCCTGTTCCGAATGAAAGAATGACACAGGTTGATGTTGGGCTCGTTGCAATTCTTGTTTGGCCACACAGACCATCCTGGAAGCACGTCTGCTGATGTTGCTTCGAAGTGAACTTAAGCTGTTTCCTGCGTCTGAGTATCACAGCTAATGGGGACCTAACTTGAGAGAGCATGATTGCATGCATTCATTTGGCTTGGGTCCGCGCAAACAGGAAACTGCCAACTTCGGGTTCAGGTCCTCCAATGACTTAAATCAAGCGGAATCGGATTCTATCTTTTTCTTTCCAGCTGGGTGAGCAGATTTCCAAAACCCGGAGGTTTGAAATTTGAGTTTGGACGGAGTAAAACGCAGAAGTCTTTCATCCCAGGTCTCAGCTGACGATTCAGCAGTTGAAGGCTGAGCAGCTTCTTCCGCCCGGAGACCAACAGGGGGGGTTGCTTAGCCGGGTTGCGCCCGAAGGGGTTTGGCGAAAAGTGAGGGGGACCGCACAGACTGCCCCCTTTTTCGGCCGATGAATGGTTTTTGAGCTACAAGAATGCGTAAGAGTTGGACCACTAGATGGCTCACTGGATTCACCCCTATTCCCTGACATGGGGCCTGTATTTCATTGGAAAATGGGCCGGGTTGCGGATGTGGCTTCGTGCTTGGCTCTCCTTCAGCACGCGGTTGATCCCCTTCCACTCACCAAATCGCCCATGCGGGTGTTCTTGCCTGGTTGCTTGTCTTTGCTCCTTGTGGGTTCGCAGATATTGTTGGCTTCCTCTTCCTTTTGGGCCCATCTCCACCGAGGGTCTCCTGCTATATCTCACCGTGTTGGGTCAGAATGATCAAGCAGGCGGCTTCCAGGGCGTGTAGTTTTTGTCTTGATGCTGACCATGTTTTCTATTCGTATCCTCCTCTGCCCAGTGCAATCAGGGGAAAGAAGGAGATCGGGTTTCGCTTGCATGATTGCAATTCACGCTGGCGTGAGCCCGCCTCTGGCTGATCTTATATGCATTGTTGTCCTGATCATTCTACAGGAACATACTGGAACCCTGAGCTGTCCATAAGATGCCGTGTTGCAATTCGGGACTGGAGCCATTCAATCCGTCTTGCTGCATTCCTTTTGCTGCGTTCATTGCCTTCGCTTTCTGTTAAGCCTCTTCATATTCTCGAAGATGGACATTCCACCCGGATTTCTGGGGTGTAGTAGCACCTTGTTCCGTTGTGGTGCGTCGGCAGGAGGCGCAGCCTTGGATGGTTGCATGTATCTTCTCATCGGAGAGGTTGCTACTCTGGATTCTGAATCAGCAAGTGCGAGCTATTGGCTTGGGCCGCAAAAAGCCCTTGTGAGCGAATGACCAAGCCTGCCCATAGAAACTGTATTCTTTGAACTGCGAGCACGTGGGCCTTGGTTGGCTGCTTAACACACTACTCGCCGCACCTGTTGGTCTGTAGCTTGGGGAAAACGCAGATGATCCCTCTAGGATGCGAGTCATTTCCATCGAAGGGAGCACAGGAAATCAGACGAGGTCTGAGCAGTTGCCCTGCCCAGGCCGTTCGAGCAAGGCCAGGGTATGGTTTGCAGTGCTTGTCGGATCGCTAAGGGGGATTGGGATTTCTGATTTGATGTCGCTGTCATTTTGAAGAACCAACTCCTTGAGTGTGCTTGCCCCTAGCCATTGTGAAGCATACTTGCCGATCCAGTGCAGAAAAATGGTCGAAACTATTGGTTCAAGGCATGTGCCATAGTCAAATTGCCTGGTGTTGGCAATGGCAATGGGGTGCAAATTTCCGGTGTACTGTTTGTCCATGGTCGCTGCGGCTTGGCCCTTCGGAAGGCCTGAGACATGTTATCTGTCCAGGCTGCTCTTTTGTGTGCTTGAATGGGATGACCTGGGGTACACCTTCAAATGGACCTTCAAATTCCAAGCGCTTCTATTTAGAATGCGAAGGTAGAATTAGCAAATGCAGCTGGGGAAATACTGTATACAAAAAGAGTTGCATATTTCCTCACGGCTGCTGTCCCAACAAGCTGGGAATCTTCCAGTGAGTCAGGCGTGTAATCGTTTCCGTAAAGAGCTGGTTTTGTAGTGAAAGTTCCACTTTGTTAGCGCCTGGCGGCAGACACTTTTATCCAGCTGAGCAGCATATTTGTAAGAACGTCCAGTCAACAGGTTTCAAGACTCGTCACCTTTCCCCTTTTTCGTTTGTGGGTTGCAGGGTGCACGCTTTTTTTTCCCCCCCTTCCCCGAATGGGACCTACCGATCGGTTCCCGGAACCGCCCTTCGCCCGGCCGAAGCCTTTGTGCCTTCCGCGAGGCGCCGTGGTGCTGCGGGGCAGCCTTCAGTTGTTGGGCTCCGCCCCGGGCCAGGCGCGACGTGGAGTTTCCACGTTTCGGATATGAAGCGTTTGGGATCCTCCAAGAAACCACAAGGAGGTTCGGTTTGGGGTCATTCCCTCATGCTAGAACCGAGCAAGCTCTTCATTTGGTTGCGTCTTTTGAACTCAGCCAAGAACCTAGGGGTGCCAGTTTTCTCCCCTGCGGACAGGCAACTCAGTTGCAGGCTGTCTTTGGATGGCGCGGAAACCAACCAGGGGTCCAGAAGGGCTTGGCTTCAAGAGAGGCAAGCGGCTACCACAAAGCTACAGATGACACACTACAAGGTGGTGCGGATAAACCGAGACTTGCCTTGCCATAAGCCGGCATGCAAATCAGCAGCTTCGAAGCTCGTAGAATTTCATTGGAGGGCAGTTTGCTGTGTGCCATCATTCTTGGATGCACTTTGTTGTGGCGGGCATGATCCAAAAGGAGCCATGAACCATGCCGTAGGTTCTTCGCAGAGGTGATCATCACCCCAGAAACAGAATTAGGCGTAAGTAGCTTAGAGCCAGGCTTAACTGAAGCTGCCGCAAGGTTCAGGCTGCTTTACAAGGAAGCCAAAGCCTTTGTGGCCAAAAGGCCCGACTTGGAACGTGAAAAGTCCCATAGCACCCCCAGCTGACTCCGCCAGGAACAGGAGCTGCCGCCGGGCACGGAGCTGCCAGCCATGGCGTGCCTCAGTTAGCCCGTTGCGCAGGGGGGGGGTTCCGGGGTTACTCTGAAGGCTGGGTGGGATGTGTGACGCGGGGCGAGGGCGGGGGGGTGGGGGGAGAATCGGACCGGCAGAACTTGCGATTGGCGGGGCTCTTTGGGAGAGAAAGCAAATGGAAAGTAATGTTTGTCGGTGCTCCAGGTTGAGATGCCCGCTCTAGACAGTCATCTCCCGATCCATGGGTTGGAACCTGGAATCATTCGTGGCGACGAGGACTCAACTGCCGATTGGCGTGTGCTGACTTTACCGGCTACCCGGGAATTTTTTGTCATTTGTATTGCTACAATGATTTTCAGGGACTCTGCTGCCTTGCAGGCCATTATTTGGGCAACTTGTGAGGCTTTCCTTGCAGCGGCAAAATGGGCGTGGCTACTTGCGCAGGGTTTGCTGGCAGCTGTGATGAGCCACCATCAAAACCCGGGTAGAAGGGTAAGGGACAATCGGACCCAACCAATAGGTGCCGATATTTGGCCTTCAAGTCCCCGTGAGCTTGGGCCCATTCTGAGGTTGTGAAGGGAACAAACAGGTGTTATTCAAAACACGACGCAAACACACAGGCACACACACACACACACACACCCACCCACCCACCCACCCACACACCCACCCACACACACACACACACACACGCATGCATACACACGCATGCATACACACGCATACAGAGTATGCATGTCTCACTGAGCTGACGCCGGATTCCGACGTGCTTCCCGAGGCGCGGTGCCGTGGGGCCCACGGGTGCAGAGCTGCTGATCATGCCCGAGCAGGGCCTGCAGCAGGCCTTGAAGCGGCGGTTCGGGGTTTGGGTCTCGTGGCTTCGGGTTGCCGCGGGTTGTTGGTGACCCAAAATGGGTGGCCCGTTCGGCAAATGGAGACATGGACTAAAACCTGCCGTCTCTTGGCGGTTGAATCTTGACCCATACCCTTCTTTCCTTTTTTTTGGACAAAGGAACCCCGTCTCCCCATTTCGGGGGTTGCTGGGGTAGGTTTGGCCAGATGTCATGAGCTTTGAAGGAGATCCGTAGGGCCTTTGGGGGAGCGCTCAGGTATCTGCGAAGCAGGAAAGGACGGAGATGAATGTTTGTGGATCAACAGCTGGCTATGGACGTTCATGGAAATGCGAAAGCAAACCTGTTTGGGCATTGCTAGGGCGTACATCGCAGCCGGCTGCAACAGGCAAAATACGTGGCGGATCCGCAAAAGGGACTTGTTGTTGCATTCTATCATGTGACTCCCAAGATGGTTTGTTTCCTTCTGGAACTCTTTTTGAACCAATGGGGGAGGTCCTGTGTAGACCTGTCTCCTTCCCTTCCAATTGCTTCAGGCCAACAATCACGGAAGCCAGGAGGTGTTGGAAGACCATTTTCCTCTCCTGTGCACTATTC
>CAUJNA010003775.1:282269-312269 GCA_963377175.1 Effrenium voratum | reverse complement strand
AGCCCGCCACACGCTTGGAACAGCAAACATCCAGACTGCTCCCCCGGGCTTCCTGTGGACTTGCCCTGCAGCCGTCAACTATGGTCGACATCTTTGTGCGAGACATGGATTCTGTTGTTTCTCAACGGAGAAAGCTTGTTCATTGGCCCCGGGCAATGTTGACGACTACCTTCAACCAACAAGAAAAGACAGGTTCTTCACTACCCGACCCCTTTCAGGGCCCCTTTAAGTCAAGCTTCAGGCCACTCGCGTGGGGAAGTTTGGCATACCAACAGGAACCTGCTTCACTCAGGAGTTGCCGTTAAAACCCACAAGGGGAGCCCTCAACAGAAGGCCGCGCCCACCGCCCGCGTTTTCTCCGCAAGGCGAACCCTCAGCGCCGCTGCGGTGCAGTGAGGCTTGGTACTGCCGGGGCTCCCAGCGAGGCACAGAGGATGTGAAGCTGTTCTTGGGGGTTGAGGGAAACCAAATGGCCACATTTGTTTGTGGGTACCTTCGTTTGGGCTCGTTCATGGGAAAAATACAGGGAGCTTCAACCACGCACATGTGGGGCATGAAATGCCCGACACGACCCCCCCCCCCTTCGCGCAAACTGTGCTGTAGGGGTCCGTGAAACATCGCTACTTTTGGAATATTGTCCCTAGCAAATATAGATGTGTGTCAGAACAGGGTGCCCGAACAGATGATGTGCTTCTGCTCCCCTCTAAACGCATACCAAAAGGGCTCTCATTTGGAGGCACCCTCACAAGGTCAAGAAGGCTGCGCCCAGCCTGTTTGGACACGGACTGTTCGCTGCAAGGTGATAAAACAGCAATATGGTCACGCATTCAAGTTGCTTGCACTGGACGTCCGCATATTCCGGCTCACGTTGGACAAACCATTGAGCCGAATCTCTAAACAATTATACGAGCTGGTTCAATACTGACATAGGCTCAGGAGAAGCGATCAGATTTAACAACCTTGAGAGTCAAGTTCCAGCGCTTTCCCTCGTTTTATCGTTGCACGATGGTTCCTGCCAACGGCAGTGCGTTTCGAAACACACCCGCAACTCATGTACTTTGGTGTTCCTGATCTCACAGCCCCCCCTTTCATGTGCGGAAAAGTTGGTTGAGGCAACGACGAGCCAAGTCGCGTGTCAGGTGTCCCCTCACTTTGCCGCTTTGGTCAGAGGGGAAGGCATCCAGAGAGAGATAGGTGCAGACTGCTGGCCGGTGCTAATGGTGTCTACGCCCCCTCCTCCATGGGAGTGCTCAGTCTGTTCACTCAAATTTCGTGGGACAGGTCGTTGAGCGGTTGGTGACCAACAGTTGGTGCGACTTTGCTTTTGTTTGGTCGTGTTTGCAGGTACCACGTTGAACTGTAACTCCCTTGCCCTTTCCCATCTCAGTTTGTTAGTCTTGGAATCTATCTCGGATTCCAACATCCAGTATCCAGTGGGAGTGGTTGTGGGTGTGACAACCCAACATATAATTGCTTTGCTCTCAGTTGGGGTCAGTCAATACTGCCACAATCCTTGCTGTTTCCTTCTTCTTCTATTTTTTTGGGGGGGGAAGGGGGCGGTACATCCCTTTGTGTGTTGGTTGTTTTTTTCACGGGAATCCGAAAGGAACACCGCAATGGGTACAGAACATTGGAGCCCACGTGCTTCCCGCTTTTAGGCGAGGACCACGTGTGGCCCCTGGATATGGATGAGAATGTGGTGGCAGTCGAGGAGGAAGGCTGCCGCCCGGCATTGGAAGATGACCCCAGCCCAAGTGGGTTCGGCCAAAGGGGTCCATTTCGTAGAATGGTTCGTTGTCTTTTGGATTCCCTTGAAATACCAAAAGGAACCGCCCAAGTTTGTTCAAATAAGCAATCCTGGTCGCCTTGAGGTCATTTTCACACTGGTTTAAGCATGCTTAAAGAATCACTCTACACCAGCCACAAGACAGGGTCGTTCTTGTATTCCCTACTTAGAAGAGATCTATAAATGGCACGGCCTCCGAGCACGAGTCATCAGTGGCCAAAGGTATCGCGTTGGTGGCATTTCAGCAGGCGTCTTTTGGTGGTGTTCGCATTTGGCCTTCCACGTGAGGATGGCGTATTTTGTGGGCATTCGATGTAGCATGTCAAGTACTTCCCCATACCGCAGTTTTTCCCCATGCCGAACCACGCAGGTTTTCCCTTTTTGGAGACCTCTTCTGGGGACATCTGCAACCCCTGCCAGCTTCAGCACAACTAGCCGACTGTTTCAACCCAGCGTAACTCCATGAACAAGCATGACAAACTGACCTCGGAATGGAGGCTGCTTTCGATGCCTGCACACGTCATTGTGATGACCTGCCCTCGGAGACAATTTCCGAAAAGCCAACCGGGAATGGAACAAATTGTAGAACTTGGAATGGAGCGAGTGATATGCTTGCACTCGATTGGATTTTTTGTTGAAATCAGAGTGCGGACCTAGCTGCCTTTGCCCCCGGTTGGCCAAACCTGGGGATCTCAGCGAGAGCCTCATATGTCTCACGGGGAGCTCCCAGCGACTACGTCTTTTGGAAGGACCGCCATCCGTGATAGAGGTTGAATCCCCGCACATCATGCCCCTTTCAATGTATTTGAGCAAATCCCCGGCTTCCGTGAGCCTTTCCCGCTGGGCTTTCCGAGGCGATCTGATCTTCCTGCCCCGGGCCGCCCCTCGGCAAAAACTTGGGCAAAAACATGGCCGACTTGGGCTCGCCTTGACCAATGCAATGTGCGACCCCTTTGGTAGATGTGCGTGCGGATCCTCGAGTCTTTTGGCCTCTCGTGTTGCATTGACCTCGAATATCATTCTGTTTGTGGTTTCAAGCTTCACGCATCTAACATATGATGGGAAGGTTTGAAAGTTGAACCGGTTTTGATTCCAGGCGACATGTAGCATTGAACGATGTGACGCCGTGCCGCTGCCCGCGACAAACGCGCGGACTCCGCAGGAGTGCGGGGTTTCGGCGGCTTCTCCCGCATGGCCGCGGGTGGCCAGCCTGCTGGCGCTGAAGAGCCGTGAGGAGGCTCTCAAGCCCGGTGGGTGCCTAGAGTCTGCATGACCCGGTCATTACCCAAAAGAAAGGGGTCATGACCCCATTTCTTAAGGGTCATGGAGACTCTAGGTGGAACTCTGAGCAATTCGACCAGAAAGCAGTTCGGAACATTTCACTATGAACCATGACTTGGTGATGTCTCCACTTTGATATGTGCGACGGGAGATGTGTGTTGCGCAAACATGCTAGGTGGCAAGCAATCAGGGCTGTGAGAGATCAACAGGAAGATCCGCAGGAAGGTTGGTCAAAAGCCAACCAGGTCCAACCGTGCGCCAAATGGTTTCCTGCATAGAACGATGCTTTTTGATGCCAGCTTTTGCGAACGGCAGGCGGTGCTTCCCAGAGCGGCCTTGCTCTGCGACTCGCCGCTGTTGGAGGCGCGAGAAGTTCGAACCCCTTTTCCAAATGGAGGATGGTCCCAGCCCAAAACCGAGGTGTCTTGTCCAAACTGCCATCCCTTATCCCGTTTTGTTTGTTTGTTTTTTGAGAACGTCTTTCCCAGGAACAAGTATGGGTGTGGCTTTTCAAGTGGGTGCCCTTTGGGGTGTTTTAACATTTTGAGACACGCCTGTATGGACCAATTTGTTGGTGTCACGTTGGCGTCTCCCGGTTTTCAAGCCAAATGACACCTGTTCTGATCTCGAAGTTGGGAGCCTCCGGTTGCTTTCTGGTGTCAAATCGGTTCATTTTGCTGAACCCCCGGTAGGGGAAAGGAGGGTCGGGGACAGCAACACTCCGTTTGGATTGGCGGCTTGAACCCGCAAAACAGAAATCTTCGGGACCCAAGAATCCGCAGTGCCGGGAGTCCGTCTCGTAGAACTGACAAATCAGTGAGGTACTTGTCAATTTTTCAGAAGAGTCAACATGAAACCAGGGAGTGACGGACATAGTTTCAAGGTAGGTTCAATTCAGGGTTTCATGGGGCTTGCGAGTGTCTTTTTTGTGTTTGCACCCCCAAATCCGTAGATCAACCGGAATACCCATTGGAGACACCTCTAATTTAGTCTACCGTATATAGAATCGACCTTTAATCGTTTTTTGTTTGGGTGTGTACCCTGGAGTCTACCGTGTAAATGGGTGTGGGTCACCAGGTCGCAACATTGATTAGACGTGGCGGAGACGCCTGGGTTTGGCCCGCAGTCTCTTGCGCATGGGAAACGTTCCGCCTTGGGCGGGGACGTCTTTTTCGCCCGGGGCCAGTTTTAGGTCCGTTCTTGGATGCGAACACGTTGCCTCGTTTTTTTAGGGGACCCCCCCAAGAAAAATAGAAAAACAAACATAAGAATACAAATGTGGTTTTCCTCTTGGTTTCCCCTTACAACCAACCCAAAAGGCTACCAACTCCAAAAAAGAAAGACCCCCCCCAATCACCCCCTTTGGTCTCACTAGCTCTTTCGGTGGCCGTTTTAGGTCAGTTTGAAAGACGCACTGGTTGCAGCTTGGCTACCGATTTTCATTTTCCATCTATTTTATCAAAAGGAGCATCTATTGTTTTACTAGATGGCCATTTATCGCTTTAACTGTGCAGCTCCACGTATCATTTTACCCGTGCCTAGCGTCGCCACCGCAGGAAACCTTCGGAAACCCGCGGGAAATCTTGGGAAGTTGGCGGGAAGCCTTGGGAACCCAAACGAACTTCAGGCAAGACTCAAAGGCCAGAGCCCTTTGGGTGCCGCTTGGCTTTTGCGCAACGCGGGCAGCTCGAGGCCCAGGAGGAACACTGGGCGCAGGAGCGGAGCCGCAGAGCGCTGCCCCGGACCCAGGGAGTGCACACGCGCTGTGTACATGTTGCACGTAGGGTTGCATATTTGTAAGGCCCGGAACATCTTAAGTAAATAAACATGATTGCATGAACCAAGAAAACAAGACATGAATGAACAAGAACTAGAGCATGAACAAACAAACCAATGACTAGTGATCTTAGTCAATAAATCATATTTATTGAATACGTAGTGTGTGTATACGTGTATATATATATATATATATATATATATATGAGTCAGCTTCAAAATTACACTCATTTACTTGATGTAGGAGTGTTTCATGCACATGTTGTTTTCTGGTTCTTCTCGAAACACGATACGGGGCGTCCACAAGCACAATACCCTTAACCTGAGACACAAAGCTGAAAAACGATACGGGACGTCCGAATGTCGGAATGAATACAACACAGACAGGTAATATCATGGGGGGGGGGGGAGGGAGGGGAGGGGGAGGGAGCCCAATGTTTGCCCTTATGAAGCCCCTAAGGCCTTATTTGGGGCTTATTGGGCCTCCCTCCCTCCCCAGTTCCCATGATAATTGACGCTGACTCATTTCCATGTGTATCCCAAGTTCTAGGTCCCCTTCGTGTTTTGAGTCAGTGGGCTGGATTTCGGTTGGGTGTTCAGCCCGGGTTGGCCTCGGCTTTTCGGTGGGTGTGTTTTGGGAGTTGATTCCCAGCGGATGGATCTATGGTTGCTGTATGGGGGCAGCTGGGTTTGAAAGTAGAAGGGTGTAGACTTGGTTTTCTTTGTTGTTTGGGGAGGCAAGTTACACATGTATGAACATGCTTGTGCCTGTCATATACACCCTGAGCATGTCTACGTGTTCTGTGGCGCGTGCTGGCATTGTGAGCCACAACCCTGCATCCGAGTAGGGATCGCTTGGGAGTCAGAGATCGCTTGTCATTTTGGCCCAGGAACAGGAGAACCATGCGGCGACAAGGGGAAAGGCCCACCATGCTCCACCAACAAACCCTGACAAGGTCGAACGTAGCTCCTGCGTCGTGCCCCCTCCGCATCGTTGCTCTTCTTTCGGTCTTGCTTGAACAGACCCATGAAAAGCACGCGGCCTGTTTTTGTGCTGAGACTTTATGCCTGGAAGAAAGGAAGACTCGTGTCATTTGGTGGTGATGACGATACACATGAGAGACCTCGATGCTGAGTTGTTACACCTGTGTGCATGAAGAATACACATGGCGATACATATTCGATGATAGCGGCCTATCTGAGATACCTTCCACCCTCAAGCCATTTCAGGGGTGCACTGGGATACGCAACCACCAAAAAGCAACACAAAAAAAGAACAACAAACACATTGTGTGGATTTCTACATGAATGGCATCCATTTTGCAACCCAGTATTTACCCGGTTTGGGTCCCATTCCTAAATACAGGGCCCCCCCATCTCAAGCGGTGTGAGGCTGGTTTCCGTCCCATCGCAGGCCTCCAGGCCGGACATGGGCCAGTCTTTTAGTTGGTATCCCCTTCTCTTTTTTTTTGGTGGGGGGGGAGGGGGGGGTTGGTATGGGGGGGGTTGGTATCCTTTTTTTTGGTTGTTTGGGGGGGGGGAGCCTTTTGCCATTAGGATAGGGATCTCGGTTGGTCAAAGGGGTCCGTTTCCGCTTCCTGTTGGTTTTTAAAATGGCAACTCAAGGGGGTCCAACATTGTCAGAGTCTCCCATATGACTTTTTGCCTTTTTCACTACCAGCCACAGGGGGTCCACAATTTTGGAGACATGACCGCGTGTGTTCATGCAAGACCAGTTTGCTTGCATATAGCTTGTGGAAGCGGTTCTATGGGCATCATTTTCATGTTGCTATTTGGCGTTGTGGGCAACGAGACCAATTGCCAAACGCGTAAACCGCAAAGGTGCCTACTAACTCAGTTGGCGACGATTGCGAGCCTTGTTGGCGCATTCGACCCCTTTGTGTCGCAAGCGCCAATTGTGCTTTGTGACCATAGTGGATTTTGGGCTCTATCCAACATGAGGTATGCCGATGCACTGTTCCAACTCTGCAAATTGGATGTAAGCTGGCTGGTCATGTCCACTTGGGACCAATTGGCACTCTTGTGCCTTCTCGGAATGGCCATGAACCAACCTGTTTGGGCGAAGAGGTAGGAGATGGCAAGCCAGCTGCGATGATTGACTTAGAAGACATACTTCGACTGGGATGTCAAGCTAATGTTTTGGGTGAGATTATGTTGCTGGCTGCTACTGTTCGATCGCTGGTTGCAATACGTAAAGTGTCATGTGTAGCAACCAGGAGCCAAGAGGCAAATCTGTAGTATAGCAGTATAACTGGAGTTGCGTTTTACACAAACACGTTCATGTACTCGAGCACGCGACGATGTCTGTCTTGTTAAGCGGGTACCCCTTGTTCGGTGTTTTTAATGGGACACCAAGAGGAAAACCACCATTGTGGGGTCCCCGAAAAAAGGACTCACCCAAAATGGCACCCAAAGTTGCACCCTAGCAAATGGAAACAAAGACCAAAACCTGCTAGGGTTCCTAGCTTCTGGAAGTTTGAGCCACGCCCAAATAGGTGGGCTTGCGTGTGTGTTTTTTGGCTCAGTACAGTTCAATCGTAGTGAATGCTCAGACCATCCGTCGGAAGGCCAAAAGTGTTGGGGGCTCATGGGTGACAGTCAGCAATCTTGGTCGGGTAAAGCGTGAATCATCCTTCGTCAGTTAATAGGTTTGGCAGCCATTCCGAGATTCCGTGCAGGGAACCTATTGCTATGACCACACAAAGAGTCATTGACCATGGATAATATGCCATGCCCTTAATGGGGGGATTCTAAGGCTGCTTATTTACGGACGACCATAGCCGTGGCTGTATTTTGCAAGTTTTGGCAACGGCGCACGCACGCACACACACACACACACACCCCTCAACACATGTCTGCAGTCTTTGTGTACTGAGGCACTGCGCCAAAACAGATCACTGCCATGATACAAGGGACCGCCGACAAAGCTCTTGAACACGTCCTATTCGGGGTATTCGGACATGCACTTCGCCAGCTGTGGAAAATGCCCTTGGAAAACGGGAGCCGCTATGGCGCATTGGTTTGGGGACCTGCCGTTCAGTTTCGTGCCGCGAGGCGGTCCTCGGATGAAGCAGGCGCAGGGAAACTGGGAGTGCAGAACATCGGAGCGGTTCGAGAGTTGCCAGGCACCGCAATCAATCCTGACCCAGCCCTCCAGCACTGTGCATAGGTGTTTGGATGATTATCCTCAGGGCTTACGAAAGTGAGGGTGGGAGGCACAGTCCTAAGTTCACTGATCTTCCTTAAGGGCTTCCGCTTGGAGCTTGGGGATTTTGAGCACATGTAAAGCTCCTGGGTTCAGCCGCGTGTTGTTGGAGGTGCTCGAACTCGGGCTCTTGCCGGCATCGGCCAGTATTTTGTTTGGAGCTGCGAACCCAGCAAGGCGCAGCAACTTGTCCGTCAACTGAAGTCTTGGTCAGCAGGCGCACCTGGACGCGAGCTGAGCGGACGAGAGCTGAGCGGACGAGAGCTGAGCTTACCGCCAGGCGGACACTGGGGAAGAGGGGTGCGGTTTCATACTGCCCTTGTGCAGCAAAGACATGATTTCTGACATGGACTGCATTTGTCATTTTCTGAATTTATGGTTCAACCAGTGTTGAGCGGAGGGAACGACTCATCGAGTGGAAGTTTGTATCCTTGTTTCGCAAGACTATACATTCGACCACCACACGAAGCAGGAGCTCTCAAGGTGTGCGGCAAGCGTTGCCATTGGAAGACATTGGCCTTGAACACACGGAGCTCGAGCCCTGTCGAAGGGTCTGAAACCTTCCGCAAACCTTTTGAGCCGATCCAGGGCACTCTTCAGGTTGGAAGGTTGCAGTGTAGAATGCGAGCTGGGGGTTCCCTTGGAGAAAACAGCTAAACATATTATATTTTCCACCAAACGGGACAAGTTGGCCATGGTCATTTGGGGGCGCTAAATGGAACATTGATCAACCCTCAGCTATGCATTAGGCACATTCACTCACTCAAGCACCCACGGCCACAACCGGCAATGGCACAAGACGCACGTCCATTGAGGGACCCCGAACCCTAACCGCTTGGAGTTCCCTTGCGAATAAGTATGGCAGCTCCTAAAACCCCGATTGATCATAGGAGAGGGGTCTCCTGGTTCTGCCTGGCTTTGGGTTTTATAAGGCCTCTGTCCTGTACCATCTTAGAACCCGACGGGCTTCGGGCACCGCTCTGTCATCGAAAGCCTCCAGGTCCCCTGCGCGATTGAACTTGGGAAGCGGATTCCTCGCGCGCGTGAGTCTTTTGAAGGGCTCACCTCGAGTTCGGCTTTTTTATCCTTGTGCTTCATGTGTACAGCTGGTGTTTGTTTTGCTGGTCAATGGACACCTGAAGAAGATCCGCTTTCTGCATTCTGCCAAGCTGAAATGTGTCGTGCAGGGTCAGCGGACCACCTACATGACACGTTGCAAGTGCCCTGGAAGCAAACCTTCGGGTCAATCGATCAGAGGTATGGCTCCTTTCGGGGGCCTGGGCCTGCGTGTGAAAACCGTGTGGTGGACGTGTGGTGGACGCTTAGCGTCTATTTTGCAACTTCAATACATGAAGACATACTATACAGAAGTATATATGGTATTGGTTTTTGAGGTTTTGGCCTGATGACCTGGGCGAGTGGTGGGTTTCATTTTGACGTGAACCAGGCGTCATCTCCCTGCGTGCCAGGCAGTGCCGTGAGCCGCAGAGGCGGGAAATTCCACCTTGTCAGGAATGGTGTGCAAACTAAGCGCCGCAAGCATCTTCGTCCTGTGTGCCCTGGTCTTTCTGACCTGTTGACGTGTTGTTGTTGGGGATGGTCATCGACACACCTCAACGAAAAATTTCGACAGCCATTGTAAGGGGAACCGCGACCATGGCCACAGATTCAGAGCTTTGACCACATGCGGCGAAAGATATGGAGCGCAGAGGCAAATGCGGGGTCTCAGTAGGGAGCTGTCAAAATGGTTCCTTCTGGTCTCCAACCGCAAGCGCGACCAACAAAAAAATGACAGGCAACAAGCAACAGGCAACAAGCAGCAAGCAACAAGCAACACGCAACACGCAACACGCAGCAAGCAACAAGCAAAAAACAATAAGCAATAAGCAGCAGCAGCAGCAGCAGCAGCAGCAGCAGCAGCAGCAGCAGCAGCAGCAGCAGCAGCAGCAACAACAATGACCACCGCCACAACCAACAACAAGGACAACAACAACAAGAACAACAACAAGAACAACAATAACAGCAAAAAGAACACCAAGAACAAAAAGAGCCACAAGAACAACAAGAACAACAAGAACAACAAGCGCAACAAAAACAACAACCATAATATTCACAACAAGAGCAACGCAAACAACAATAACGACAATAAAGACAAGAACGACAGCAGCGACAAGAACAACGAGACCGGCAAGAACACCAAGAGCGACAATAACGGCAAGAACGGCAAGACCGAAAAGAACGACAACGACAATAACGACAATAACGACACAAGCAACAAGAACGACAAGAACAAGAAGAACAACAAGAACAGCAAGAACAGCAAGAACAGCAAGAACAACAACGACGACGACGACGACGACAACCACAACCACAACCACAACCAAAACCACAAGCACAACAACAACCACAACAAAACAGCAAGCAACAAACAACCCACTCAACATAAGATACACATGTTACATGATGAGCGGAGCCCTGGACACGCCATGCTCAGCGATGATAGTGGACCAGCAATTTGATTGGCTTTGGGGTCGGACTTGCCTTTTTGTTCACGTCCACATCTCCACGTCCCTTTTGTGAGCTCCCGGCTTTCCGGCTGCCCAAGTAGTCCCAACGAGGCCCAAACTTTTGCTCTTGTGGCCGAGCAAACACCTGTATATTTCTGAGATTGGGATGCAGGCATTGCTGCCTGGTATCATCGGCCCGAAGGCAGCACGTGGTAGAGTTGAAACTTCGCATCATTAAGATGCCAAACAGAAGGCTGCATCTCCAAGTCCAGAGTTAGCAGCCATTGTACTATGCCGCCAAGCAGAAGTGCTTATTTTACGAGTCCCGAGACTTTGCGGCTAGCATAGCGCGACTACCGGCCAAAGTACGCACTTCGCAGCTACTTGCATGTGGCGCCAAACAAAAGTCTATACCTGCTAACCCCTGTCTGAGCGAGAAGCTTATAGAATCTTTGGAGCTCTGATGCCAGGACGGCCGGTGTGACAGAGGACCTGGTTGAGTCAACACGTCTTGTCATCGGGACGCTCTCCAGGTCATTTTCTCGCGTTGAGTCAGAAAGACTACGTAGGGCTGGGCGAATTGTGATGGGTGGATGCCCTGTAGAAAGAAATCCGGAGATAGCTTTCCTTTAGCTTGGCCCTGCTGCCGTGTCGGGTTGGTGACGATGATGACGATGACGATGATGATGATGATGACGACGACGAGGATGATGATGATGATGATGATGATGATGATGATGATGATGATGATGATGATGATGATGATGATGTGCCGTACGATATACCTATGCCCTCTATGCGCATGCCTGTGCGAAAAGTGCAGAGCAGCCATATGCCGCGTAAAACACATGCAAGCGATGCTTTGTTTTTCTTTTCGGAATGCTCTCTGCTCACTGACTCAAACACCGAGGATCCCCCAAAAGACAACAGCAAGCTTCAGTTTCCCGTCTTGGTCCTTGCGAGGCAGCAGCACCAGCTTTCGTTCAGGAGCTGGGCTAAGTTGTTGACGGGTTTCGTCGGGCCTAAGTATCCGCATGAAGACATCTTATTTAAAACAATCATGGAAGCTGACAGAAGGGTTTTGGAAGACTACTTTCCGTTGGGCGGCGCTTTCCACTTCCATGGCTTCATTTGGACGGGTAAAGGGATAGAGTCTTCCAGAGGCCTTTGTGCAGCATGTAGATGCCTGTTGCTAAGCTGCCCAGTGAGGCGCCCATTTCAAGGCCGCGATGCTATCGAATTGTGTCAAAATTGGTTTCTGTTCCAATGTCCTTTGCGCCCACCTATGGCCTGGAGTGTTGTTGTCAGATGAGATGTGGTATCATCAAATCACACTGGTACTACTGCATGTACACCCATAGCCACTTGGCCAAAGCCAGAGCTTGTTTCCAAGTGATGTTGCCAAACAACCGCGATCAACTAAAGGTCTGAGATCTACAAAGCAGGGACCATTCTGATGCACCATCCGGAATCTTATGCAGGTGTGCGTGCGAGTATGTGTTCTTAGAATGCAAGGTGGAGTCTCTTTGCGGTGCTTACATTCCGCTCAAACCCTTGACAGACTCGGTTGCGATGGAGTGGGTCATTGACCCCCTGAAACTCGGGGGACCCAACCGCGCCGCTTGCAACGTGAAGGCAGGCCCTCGGGACGCAGAATGCTCGGCATGGGATGCATGGGGCACTTTCGCGCATGGGCAACAGGTGAGGCCTCCGAATCTGCTCGCTCCAGCTTTCCATGTGGGGATTTCATAAAATCTTGGCTCTTTGATAGCTGTTGAACAATGCGCGTGTGAACCCACAGTGTGGACCCACCTGTAAAGACCGCAGTCACCGAATCTGAGCCACCCTTATCTCCGAACGGCGCTCAACCGAAATTGCATGGGCCAGGAGGCCTCAACGACGATGTTTTCGGGCCGCTTTCCAGCGAGTCAATTCAGGAGCGGGCAGCTTGGAGTTGGGGCTTGGGCCCAATGCTAGGCTCGATGCTTTGCTTTTGGACACGGTTCAAGAAGCCCAGGACACATCCCACATTGTTTGGCGCGTGTAAATTTGCTTTGTCCAATGTGATTCGCTGGATCGGAGCAGAGTTGGAAGGGGTTGCCATTGAACATTCGAGGCCTCTATCAGCTTCTTGCACACGCCTTTTTGCCAGATACGACTGCTTTGGCCTTTTCCGCAAGTTCCAGCCGTGCGCCCTGAGGTCTTCAATCGCGTGCTTGCGATAGAGCGTTCTCCAAAACCCATGAGATGCACAAGACGTTCTGCAAGCATGCTTTTTTTCGCGCTCGTGCGAGCCAAGTCATGTAGTTGGAGGGAAATCTCGAGACAAATCATTGCATGTGGCCATGGAGGGACAGACCTTTCGATGCTGAAAGTGTCAACATGCCTTTGGGTTGGGCCCTCCGCGCATGGCAATGCACTTCAGCTTCCCTATGTCAGATTCCTTGGAGCCATTTCCCATGGATCCCTTTGTCTCCCGACACGCTCAGGAGAACTGGATGCCCGAGGCCTACACTGCCCTTGGCCAAGCCGGAAGCGGAGACAGGCCGTGTCAAGAACGAGCTTCCGAACGGATGCGAAGCACAAGGCTTCAGACCTCCAGCCTTGTTCCTTTTTTGCGTGGGTTCGAAAACAATTCGCCAAGGTCAGCAAGTTGGGTGTCCTCTTTCTGGCCAGCTTTGGATTTCATCACTTGGTTGTGGGTCAAACTTGAACCACCAGGGGACCACAGGTTTTAGTCCTTGGTTCCATTTACCAGGGTTCCATTTTGGGTACCTATTTTTGACCCACAGCCACTTGGCCCCCGGTGCCGCAAAAACACATCGCCCAAGGCGGCCATGGAGTGGTCGGAGGCAATGTTGCGGCGCATGCTCCCTGGAGCGGGCGAGCGAGATGTGCGGGGAATGCGCCGCTGGGGCGCTGGGGTCTTTTTCGTTGTTTTCTGAAGTTTCTTTTTGGTGGAACGAAAGGGGACGTGGTCCATTGGGTGGGGCGCTGGTTTCAGACAAGAAGCTGAGAATCCCCCTTGTTTCACTGAAACTAACACGGGTGAGAAGCCAGCATGCCGGCTGGGTTCGACTAGCGTTCACGGGTTCACAGTTGTTTTTCAGCAAGCGTTTGCTGAGATGAATCCAGCGCCACACTAGTCCAACGTTGAGAAGAAAGATTAGAGGATGGGACGAATCACGGGCCAATGTCGCAGTGCCAGTTGCCTTGGTTGACGATGGTGACCAAAGCGCCCTGGTTCTCCGCAACGGGATGAAGCAACAAACAATCGCTCACAACCTGCGCAGGAGTTGGAGGAGAGCTGAGGCCCAGCTTGACGGGCGGTGCCATTTTTCGTCCAAGTTTGGAACGTATTGGATCTCTAGTCCCGGATGGAGCAGGGATCAAAGATGAAACTCCTGGCGCATCCAAAACGGTGGCTTTCCTTCTAGCTTCCCTTCAAAGTGACCCCAAAAAGGGTACCCTCGAACATAGACAATCTCATATTGTTTAGGTTGGGGGCAAAAGCTGAGGTATACTGCTTGCTTCTCAATCCTTCGTTGCCAGAGGCATCTTTTGGTGTGGCGCGGATTTTCATGACTTGTTTGCAGGTGCATATCTCAGGGCACCTGCGCGGCGCAAGACAAAGAGTCTCGTTCCACTGCCTGCTTCAAGATAGCACGGCTTGCCCTTCGGCAAGTGCCTTGTCGGCCTATTGATAGATCTTGATCTCCTTTGGCTTGACAGGTGGTTGTTGCATGGGTCTTGTGTGTTTTCCTCAATAGCTATGGGGTTTTGGCCAATTCTAGGTTTGGGGTGGAAGGATTCCAGGCAAGTCGGGGAGGTTCTCGGCCTGTTGGGGTCTGCGTCCTGGAGTATTGATGCTGTCCCACCCCCAACCACAAACCTGGACCTGCAAATTCGGCCAGTGTTGAAAGACGGATCCTTTCATTTTGGAACGCCATGATGGAAGAGTACTCACGTAGATTGAGAGATGTTTGAGGCTTTTGTGCGACAAGCCCTTTCATCCGATCTTTCTTCTGGAACCCTTCTTGACCAGTTCCCAACCCCCCAAAACCCTCCATCTTTCTCTTCTACTCCTAAACCCTGGTCTGTTTCCACTGTGTTGCTAGGTCACTTGTTTGAGCAGGGCCCCTTAAAAGTTAGAACAGCAAATGGGATGTCTTGGTTTGGCTTCTCCGCCCGTTCTTTTTCTCTCCGTATTGCCGGCCGGGTTCTTTGCCCCACCCCCCCCCCCCCGGCTTGGGACCGGCGGACGAGCAGGCCGGCGCTTCAGCTGCTGCCCCGGAAGCACCGGGGCGCGCTGGGCGCCGTGGCCCAGCTGCGGCGCCTGGCGCCCGGGGAGATGCTGGCAGGCGAGTCGAGTCGAGGTCGGAGCTGGCGGAGGGGTCAGGTTGACCCCAGAGGCTGACCCCCGGAGGGGTCTGTTTATTTTAATAGGGGGGTATGAAATGTTATGAATAAGGAGCGGGGGCGAGAACCCCAGTTTATTAATAGGGGGTGTCCCTAATCAACCAACCAGTGTACTAATCAGGGGGGGCTTTTCCTTTGGCTTAGTGGGGAGTCAGACCACTTTTGGAGGGGAACACCCCCCCAATTAAACTGGGGTTGATTAATGTGGGGGTCAACACTACTCAGATGGGGTACCCAGAAAACCCACCCAGGACGGAACATGCGGAAAGGGAGATCCCCCGTGTTTATATGTATATATATAAATATATATGTATATGCGTTGGTTTGGGGGAGTAAGTTTAAGAGGGAACCTCTCGGGTTTCAGGGGTTGGACAGAAGCCTGGGGAATGGTGCAGAGTTGTTATCGGATCAAAGGAGTTGGGGCGCACCCCGGATCTAAGCAGAACCCGCGGTTGATGTGCCTGGGGCGTCCCTTCTTGTCCCCTACAAAAGGTCGGGCTTGTCAATGCCGGGTCACCATTAGATGGGTAGTAATGTTCGGAGGGAGCAATTAAAAGTCATACCCAGATCGTCTCAGTTTTGACCTCTCGCAGCAGTGAAACTTGCTCGTCGTAGAGAGTGAGATGGTGAATCTGGTTGAGTTTGCAGTGCGGGTGGTTCCGCTGAAACACTCCATTCTTTCTGCCTGCTCTATGGCGAGCTGACTACAAAAAAGTAAGCTCACCATGTCCTTCACTTGGGGATCCCTCATTTTAGGTTTTGGAATCATTGTAAAGTGTGCAGAATGTATGCCGAATCGCATTCGCTGACCCATGCGATGACCTGGGAGGAATTCTCAGTTGACCCGGAGGATTTGGAGGATTTGGGGGATTTGGACTTAGCTCCGGCGGGGCGCGCTCTTCATATTTTCTCTGGATGTTGAGGGACGCAGCGGATTGCCGTGTTCGCTTATGCAGCTTTCGGTTTGGACCCGTG
Organism: Effrenium voratum; assembly: GCA_963377175.1. NCBI lineage: Eukaryota > Dinophyceae > Suessiales > Symbiodiniaceae > Effrenium > Effrenium voratum. The sequence goes on along the minus strand of CAUJNA010003775.1, from coordinate 296,299 downwards.
GTCAGGATGTGTCTCAGGCGTCTCATGGTTGGACACCCATTTCCAGTGTCCGGCTGTTGAAGCCGCATGACTCACAGGGATTGTCAGATTGACACGTTTCGGGCTTCAACTGTTTGTGATGCAGGTTTTTGTCTGGTTAGGTCGGTGACAGGGCCACTCTAGGCCCAGGCTTCACCGCAGATCTTGTCGAAGCTTTCAGCTGTTTGTGCAGTTTGAAGGTGCCGCTCAATTTTGGCTTGAGAGTTATTCCTTGGTGCCAGCGCACTAGGGCCTTTGTTCCCCCTGAGTTTGGCCAGCTTTTTTTTTTTTTTCTTTTTCAGTTCTTATCTTTACTGATTTGGCTAAGCAGTGAGGCCAGCTGAATTTCTCTCAAAATATCCGACGTCCTTTAGTACCACGTGCGGAAGAGCCTTTCTGCCACTTTGGCCAGGAGAGGGCAATTTCATGCTGATCCTCACCGGCACCGTGGGCCGCTTGCAAAAGCTCGACAAGGCGGGTATGAGTTGAACCCATAATGCGCCTGACTCATTTGAGGTGTGTAAAAATGATGGCCTCGCTTTTGTGTTGGTATTTGAAGGGAAACAACAGGCAGGCAACCACTCTGCGGAGAAGCCTCCATTGGAGAATCTGCCTCACATTGTTCTATGATGTCTCTGAACACAATGAACACATTCATTCATGTCCTCTGCAGAGAAGCAAAGGTCAGCTTGGACAGCAGCTGACATTTGCGAACGTACTTGAAATGCACTCCAATTTCAGGTCTCCGTAGCCATTTTTAGCATGGCTTACTTGGGGCGTCCGTGCAAACCTTCGAGCTGCCATGGGATTGCTGTGTCATGATGTGCATTTGCATCGTTCACAGCAATTGGCGCAGGGGAATTGCAGCTTCCCAAGCGGGATGCTTTTAGGGGGTGGTTTGAAGCCCAGAGGGAAAATAACCAGGCAGCCCAAAAAAGGGACAAGTGAGGCTGGCTGGCTCACGTATCGCAGGCCAGGGGTGCGCTGCCACCCGCGCTGCTGCAGGGCCTTCCGAAGGCAGTAGGCGGGGCTGGACGAATTCCAGAAATTGCACCGTTCAGAAGCCCTGGAATGACAAGGCCCGTATAAATCCGAGTAAACAATGGTTTCCCATGGCTTCCAAGTGGTGCAGAATTTCGTCTATCCACAGTAGGTTGAGAAGCTGGGCATTTGGTGTGTTGGGTTTGAGTTCGCTGGGAGGTGCCTTGTCTCTTGGCAGCCAGATTTTGGGGATGCCGATGTTTGGTCCTAGAAATCAAAGCACACTTTGTTCAAGGCGGAAAAGGGGCTTTCTCAATTGGTGCCATTTGATTAGTTGGTGCTATTTGATTAGTTGGTGCCATTTGGTGAATTGGTTAATTGGTTGATCATTTTTCAAGGTGCCCTTTGATGATGATTTGGCTTTCCCTTTCAAAGTGAGGCACCCGACGTGATGCAAATGTGACCGACGGTCCGTGGCCGAGGCGTGTTCCGGCGACTGCAGATCCCCATCACGCAGCAGGCGAGGTGGCCCAAAGGGAAGCGGCGTCAGGGGGGGTTCTTTGAGACGCCCGTTATGTTTGGTGAAGCTGAGGTTGCCTTTCCACGGTGTGCCTTTTTTTATCAGGCTGGCTCAAAATAGATGGATTCCGCTGGTTTCAGTTTGGTTCGATATTTGTTTATGCTGGCGGACCAGCAACCGCGCTCAACGGCGTGCACTTTTTCCCTGCAACTCTGCATAGCACGCGGGAACCACTGCTTCGCCCTGACACTGCGCGCACGCCTGACCATGATAACCGCACCCGCTCGACTGCTTCGTTTTAGCACGCCTGACCATGGTAAGTGCTTCGTTACAACAATCCGCACACGCCTGACCATGGCAAGCACACCCGCCCGACTGCTGCGTACGCGCACGCTTGACAATGGAAAGCGCACCCGCCCGACTGCTGCGTTCTCAGGCTGCACGCACGCCTGACAACGGTAAGCGTACCCGTTCGATTGTTGCGTTATAACACTGCGCGCACGCCTGACCATGGTAAGCGCACCCGCTCGACTGCTTCGCTATAACACTGCGCGCACGCCTGACCATGGTAAGCGCGCCCGCTCGACTGCTTCGCTAGAGCACGCCTGACCAAAGATGTTTTTCGCGGACGCGAAAAGGCCGTCTGCCACACTGGCGCGATAGACTCTCGCAAGCTGCAAAGCATATATCCCGAATTCGGTGCCTTCGTGCAGCCCGCATCTCCTCTTGTATGCAAAGTCGTGGCAGTGGCGCTATGTCTTGCGCCAGTGAGATGTGGAGCAGCAAACTGTCGTAGCGATCGCAAAGACGTCAAAAAGGAGAAGGCAGGGAATGGGTGATACAATTTGCGTTTCGCCTCAGCGAAACGCAAAACGCTTCTGAAGCTGAGCCCTCTTTTCGGGAGGTTTTCTGGGGACTCAATGTGCGTTTCGCTGAGTATTTTCAGAAAAGCGGCAAAACGCGAGTGCGGATCTTGGTCCGCCGGGTTGCTTCTGCTGTGGAACTCACGAGTAGCTGCGTTTTTGGATTCCGATGTTCGGGGTTCATTTGACGGACCAGAGGTACTTGACTCCGACTGAAGGGACTTGACTCCACGATGTGTGGGTTCCCACCTTTCTGACATACACCCATTTCCAGGGGGGCTTAGCTCAATTTCCCTCAAAGGCTAGGGGACTCTTAAGTTTCTCTATGTCCAGATTGTGACCCTCCAATAGCTATGCAGTTTCATAGGGAAAGGTCTAGAGCGGTTAGAGGGTTTTCCATGAAAATGCAGTCCACCAAAGGATCGCCAATCAGACACTATACCCACATGGATGAGACCACAGAAGTTTTGAGGCTTGACACAAGGTGGCCGTTGTTTCACTGAAGCTGCAGCTTTTGGAAGGAATGTGGAAGCTGCAGCCATGAGATTGTTGTAGAATAAGACGCTTGCTTCTACGTCCTGGTAACAACGAAGCGAGACAAATGGCGTTTGGAGAACAAAAAAATATCGCCAGAATCTTGCCACGACCACCACTCGGACACAATGATCGTAATGAGTATACTATTTGATCACGCACGCAACGCACTTCGCCACATCATTGCTCGAAAAGAGCGGACAAGACTACTACTGACAGTTTGCTGACGCTCACGGACCACGCTCCAATCAAACCTGTATCGTGCTATACCATCACAGGCACCTTGAGCAAAGACCCCAAGCGCCTTGGCGATTCACTCGCGAGTTTAGGGTTTCATTTCACTTAAGATTTAGAGACCCGATCAAAGAGGAGTTAAAGCACCCCCGTCCCCACGTTGTGAAACAGATGTCCGCTTTCGGACCCTTCTGCCTTCTACCTTAAGGGATACCAACAAGGACCCCCGATGACAATGACCGACATTTGGAACACAGTAGCTTGAGTTCTCTACTCTCAAGATGATAGGCCTCCCAACTTGAATCGAGAGGCGCCCCGCCCCCTAAGCAACCACATGATTAGCTGGGTTCGTGCGCCCCTCCCAACCCCAAAAAGATGAGACACGCGCACTTTGAAGCCCACCTTGCAGCGCATGTCGGTTTCCCTTCAAACCAAATCCAAAAAGACTACCATCAACAAACTCCCGCATTGTGTTTTATGTGGATTCCCTTCCCCCCCCCCAAATCAAAAAGGAAGACGCCCCCGCTTTGACTGATTAAAGTGATATCCTGAACCCTGAACCTTAGCCTCTAACTGGTAGATCAAAAAAAAGGTTCCCCCACCCCAAAAGTGCCTCTCTGGCAGTTTAAAGGGTTCCCCCATCCCAAAAGTGGTTGTGAGCACCCCTCAATGCACACCCCAGCAGGTTGCCCCAACTTTCACCAAGTTCTGAGTTCTCTGCTTCTCTTCGGTTTTTTGGGGTCCCCTGAATGTGCTTACCTTTCCAACCTTTGATATGGTAGCAGAGCAACTGTTGTTTGCAGTACTAAAATGAACCGAACCAAACAAACAAAAAACCCAACCAGCAGCTGGGCCGTTTTTTGCCAGACCTCCCGCGCCACGCGCCGCGCGCCGCGCGCCGCGAGCCGTGAGGCGGAGGCGTGGTTGGAGCACCTGGCCCGCGACACCTCCACGGAGCCGCTCGCGCCGGAGCAGCGCAGCTCGGCTACAATCGCGCTGAGCATCGCGCGAGCGAGTTCCCGGGAGCCTATCTTTGGAGGACACCCTATTGTTTTTTGTTTTTCGTGCTTTTGAGGCCAATCTCCTTTTTTGGTTCCACAAAATGGCCTCGGTTATCATGCGGTTTCCCTTTGAAACCACAAAACAACACGTATGAACTCCACAAACCACACCCATGTGGGTTAGGTCCAATAAAATGCAAGTGTTTCCCTTTGGTGTCCTTTAAACATAATCCCAAAGGGGTCCATCATTTTGAGAGAGCCTCAAACATAGCATGGGGACCTGTAAAACTAGTCAGGCCTTCACAGCCCCCATAGCCGTGGTGGAACCAGTCAGTAGGTTCTGGGTGTTATTTGGTGACACCCTTTAGACTTTGTGTTTTTTGGTCTTCCTGGGGCAGAGAATCGGTTGAGAGAAGCCAAAAAAGAGACTAACCACATATATATATATACATATATATATATATATAGATGGTACCCCCCCCATGGACCCTGGTTTCGTGCGTTTGACCTGTATTTTCCAGTGTTTTATGCTTCTTTTTGCTTCTTGGATTTGTGTCAAAATTGGGGGGAGGGTCGTACATGTATATGATACGCATGCATGCATACAGATGTGATAAAAGCAATGACATCAGCACCTGCAGTCTGAAAGAGTTTGAATGCATCCAAGAATACAAGAACAACTCAGACATTTTAACAAATTGTTAAAAATTATGGGATTCAAGATTCAAGATTCAAGAATGTGAGAACATATTTTCTGGGAATCTTGAATCTTGAATCTTGAATCCCATAATTTTTAAAAAATATTAAAAAATATGGATTCAAGATTCAAGATTCAAGAATCTGAGAAAATATTTTCTGGGAATCTTGAATCTTGAATCCCATAATTTTTAAAAAGTTTTAAAAATTCCAGGGTTGTCCCAATACTCTCGGTGTTCAATAAGATTCTCGGAAAAGTGTTCCGTGAAATAGTTCAATCCAGTGGTAACGGATGTTCGAGGTGATAGAACAACTTGAACATTTTAGGGGTTGACCAGGATGGATGATTCTCAGGAAAGTGGTGGTTTGTGGGCTCCTCAATATTGAATCCCCAATCCAGTGGTAAAGCACTTTCAAGTGTTAGAAGAACTTGAATGCTATTTGGGTTTGGCCAGGACTGACAATTCTCAGGAAAGTGTTCTGTGTAATCTTCAATATTGAATCTTCCATCCGATAGTAGCAACTTTTCAGGTGCTTAGCGATCCAGTGGACACACTTTCAAGTTATTGGTTAGACAAACTTTCAAGTGCTTTTGGTGAGCTTCATGTCAGCTATGCTCATGTTGACCCCTTTCCAGGAGGTAAACAAAGGCAGGTGCAACGCTCAAAAATACTGCATTTTCCAGTATTTTATGAGGAGGCGCAGGATCATTGGGGGTACTATATATGTGTGTATGTATGTGTTGTTTGATATACATATGTACGTTCACACACCGTCCCCCACCCTCTTCAACTACCTGTTCACATTTGCTCATCTACTACCTCCACCTTTTGACATAGAATTAACTTTCCTGCGCAAATAGAACTTTAAATACAACGGTTTAGCTAGAATCCCTGTTTCCAGATAGTTTTAGATTTTGAACCTCTCTTCCCTTGAAATTTCCCTTTGGAACACCGTGTAACAAGTTCAATGTCGGACCTTTCTTATGCTACAAAAGGGCCAGAATGTAAATAACACAAATCGTATTTTGAATTTCCTTGTAGAAGTCCCTTGAATGTTTAGCCATTTTTAATATGCATTATATTTGAGATGTAGTCTCTATTCACTTGATATTATCAAAAGCAAATTGAGTTGTGTTTGTCTTAGGTTATATTTAACACTTGGATTATATTTGGGAAACAACTTCCATCTAACTTCTTGTGTTATAGATTAGTTGGAGCTTAGCCAAATATATGTATATATATATATATATTTACATTTTCATGTAGCTGCTATTTGGAGAAACTTTGCTTGTTTAAGCTGCAATTGAACATAAACACATGATTGGAAACTATATCCTTACTAAACTACATTCACAATTCCAATTCTAGTTGAAGTAACATCTTATTTGGAAAGAGTATCATACTAGGACATTGTGGAGGACTCCGGGCTCCCCATTATCACGCTTGCGGGACCCACAATTGGAAATTTCGAGAATATAAATTTCGAAATTCTAGATTTGCCATCCCCAACAGGCAGCAAAACCAGGGTCCATGGGGGGGGTTGCATATATATATATATATATGTATACACACACGCATATCAGGTGGACCTTTTGGGGTGGTTGTAAAGAGGGACCAAAAGGAAACCAACAATGTCTCGAAGACTTTCCTGTTTGACTAGTGGGTCTTGGAAGATCATTTTCCTTTTTTTAAAGGGAGAGTCAGCAGGCTTTGGTGGAAGAGAGGACTCCAGCTAAACAAATCCCCGCTGGCTACTCACAGAGGGCTGGATGAATCAGGCATCAAGACAATATTTGTTGCAACTTGCAACGAGCTCCCCTCAAAATAAACCAAGCTCACCCATGATCCCTCACCTTGTGATGCCTTAAGTCCAGTTCCAGTTGGTCCTACCAATTGACATAAAACCTGACATTCGGGGGACCCGTTATGCATTCATCATCCACAACAACCTCGTGCAATACCTTTGAAGGAGACCAGGGCCTGGATGTTGATGACCAAATCCGTTGTTTGTTTGCTTGTTTTCCAGGCTGCATAAGGTGTGCTGGGCTTTACATTTTTTTGAACATGTGGGAAAGGGATTTTTTTTGGCACCACGCAGTTTCTGCTTGGGGTTGGCAGTGGTCATCCGCACGGTTCAACCGTCTGTGCGTGGGACCTGCATGGGACCCAAGCCCCAGTTCTTAGGCAAGCTGGCGGCGGCATTGCTGCAGGTGGCGCTGCGCCGATTGCAGGACTCCGATTCCATCCGTCCGAAGTTGGACCGAGGTTTCCGTAAATGTGGGGTGAGTCCTCAGGAGAGCCGCAATGAAACCCCTGGCCAGGGACGGGGCAACGGTATCATCCATGATCTCGGAAAGTTTTGCGGCGTCGTTGTTTGCTGAGGTGGCAACTGACTCCCCAGTTCCGCGAGCAAGATCCCTTTTGAGGCACCGGGCTTCTTTGTCATCAACACACTGGAAAATCAAACTTTTAGCAGGGGATCCGAAAACGGCCAGCCCAGAACAGGTCGTACACCTGTCTCGTGTCTCTCTCTCTCAAGGAGCTGCGCATCCCGGGCAGGGACAACTCGACGCGGCGGTTTCTGAGCAGCACGCCTGGGGCCCCGGCTGGAGAGGCCTCCGAGCCGCCGGACCAAACCACCGAATAGCCAAAAAGGTGCCCTAAAAATGGCACCTTGGTATATGGAGACAAAGACTAAAACCTGCGGTTTGCCCCAGCTGTTGCATTTTGAGCCACCCCCAAATATTGTGAGGACCCGTTTTGCAGCTGCATCAGGCCAGGATTTTAGGCGAGGACCTCAGCAACTGATACCTCCGAGGTTGAGAGTCCATGCGCTAAAAGCAGCCAGGTCACGAGCGGGCAGCTACGCGTCACTAAGCAAGGCAACAGCTTTGGCTTGGGGACCTGGAAATCCAGGAGCTTTCCTACTCAAAATCGTGCTACTGTTCTCTCTCCAGATTGCGTGCACTCTAGACCTGGGTATTCCTGTTGGCTTGGATTCGCTGTTCAGATCCTTAGTTCGGCTTACATGAAACGACATGCTGAACAGGAGTTTGCAAACATGCTGTCAAGCAATAGTCAACCTGCCATGAGCTATTGAACCTGGCACATCTCAAGCGCTTTTTTGGTTTTAGTCCTGACCAACAGGGTGGTTCCGGTCCGTTTTGTTCCGCTGCAAAAGCCGTGGACCGGCGCGGAAACATGCACCGTGTGGAGGTTGCTGGACAAGACCTTCCTGGGGGACAGGGCTCCCTGGCTGGAGAAGGACGATCCGAAAAAGGGGCTCGCTGATCTCGAGACGGTGGTCCCACAAACTGCGAAGCATTGGGGTTCTACCTTGAGGTTTAAGTTTCGAGAACTTGGGAGGTTAGACTTGACCCAGTTCGCACCCCAAAGTTGGATTGAGTCATATGGCCGGAGGGCCGGACAATCGATGGAAGCTCCGAAATCGATGGAAGCGTGCTGAAGCCTGCCAACCCGACACGGAGGCCACGGGCCAAGTGCCAAGTGCCCGTTGTTTGAGTGTCTCGTGCAGAAGTCAACCTCTTGTTTTACGCGCGGCAACATGTGGCGCCTGGCTAGCATCCAAATGGTGGACCCTGTAATTACGCTGTACTGTTTCAGGCTCAGGCTTTGGACATCCACGGCACGAACATGCAAGTTTTCTGTATTCAAAATTGTGAGCCCCTCGCGCACTTTCTGCGGGGGGCCTGGTTTGTTGGCCATTGGTTTTGTGATTCCCGGACCCTGAAATGGCGAAGCGTCCGCGTACTTTGTATTGTTTCAGACTTGTTCCAAAGCAGAGCCCTATGTGCCGCTCAGCCGAATGTGAGTTGTCCGAGCACACCCCACCACTCAAAATGTGTCAAAGTCGGAAAGCTGTCCTGTGGCCCCCTGAATGCGTCGCTGGAAGTTAATCAAAACAGCTTAAGTCGGCTCGTTGAAAAATCAGTTCGAAATCAGGTGACGCGCCACGCGCGATATGTTCCAGAACCCCCCAAATAGAATGAGATGTCCGACCCCGCCTCACCCCCAATGTGAGAGTGAAGTAGGAACAAAATACCCGACCCCACCCAACCCCATAGGTGTCACTAAGAGATACTGAGAGCAAGCACTGTTCAAGTCAGCTTGTCTGAGAGTGCTTGACCCCAGCCTGCTTGCTGTCCTGCTAGGAGCGCATGGTGCGCCCTTTGCGAGGAGGGATGGGTGGGTGCTGGGGTTTGCGCAACGCGGTTTTCATCCCTGTGTGTTTCTGGTTTAATCAGATGGCTTCGGCCGCTTTCTCAGCGACGCAAGATTGTCCTGGAGCATTGCAATCCTGGTTGAGGCCACATGCCTCTCTGAACCTTGCCTGCGTTGTTGTTTATTCTCTTGCCTGGGGCAATGTTGGGCAACGTGGTGGCAGTTGCTTCAATGATTTCACGCAGTCTTGAGCAGTGTTTATGCGCACCCCCTTTGGGAGGTAAAAAGCAAAGCTGTTCTATCGGAAATCTAGCAATGATCGCGTTGAGTATTGTCCTGTGGCGTACGGGTAAATGTCAAAATAGGCCAACTGGGAGTGGCTTTTGAAGCCAAGGTGACAAGAGTAGCCTCAAACAACAAAGAGATGGGAATTGTCGAAGCGCTCCCTCCACAGGACGGACAGCTCGACACATGGGGATTTCTCAAAACGGGAGACCCTCTTTTGCTTGGCTGTTATAGGCAAACCAGCGGATGCGCTTTAAAATGGTATTGTGCTCCTTCGGTTTACCTAAAAGCCGCCCAATAGTAACGCCAAAAACGACCACTTGAGGGGTGCAACGCCATATTTCCTCTCAGGACAGATTGCGCTGGCTCTCGAGCTCAGTCAGCCCGAGGCAAGACGGATTTGGTTCAACCTGACGCCAAAAACACCTCCCTGTACAAAAACGCCGCAAAGCCGCCGGGACTTGGGTGCTTTGTCACAGTGAAACACACAAGAGTAGACATTTGGTGTCGCATGCTTTGATTGTGCTTGCTTTGGTTTTGCTTTTCCAACCGGATTCTGTTGTGACAGTAGCTCGCCTGCACGTTGACAGGTTTTGTTGGAGCATCCCTATTTGGGACAGCCGTGCACGTGCTGCAAAACATCATGCCTTGTAATGCTTAGGAACCAACCTTGCCCCAGAAGGGGCATTCTTCACATCTTATCACGGTGGATCGACGCAAATCCTTTTGCTCAGATTAACACTCGTAACTCAGTTTTCTTAATCAATAAACCTTGGTTGGCAAGGGGTACGCCAGTCAACTCTGTTGGCGCCTTATCGCACGGGTACAGCAAATTTGCGCCCTGTTGTTTGCCGCGCCTGTTCTCCTGGGGGTTGCTTTGTTGCTTGCTTGCTTACTTGCCTTGTTTGGTTGCTTGGTTGGGTTGGCTTGGCTTGGTTGGGTTGGCTTGGTTGGGTTGGGGGTTGGGTTGGTTGGGTTGGGTTGGGTTAGGTTGGGTGGTTGGGTGGTTGGGTGGTTGGTTGCTTGGGTGGTTTGTTGCTATGTTGCTATGTTGCTTTGTTGCTATGTTGCTTTGTTGCTATGTTGCTTGGTTGCTTGCTTGCTTGCTTGCTTGCTTGCTTGCTTGCTTGCTTGCTTGCTTGGTTGCTTGGTTGCTTGGTTGCTTGGTTGCTTGGTTGCTTGGTTGCTTGGTTGCTTGGTTGCTTGGTTGCTTGGTTGCTTGGTTGCTTGCTTGCTTGCTTGCTTGCTTGCTTGCTTGGTTGCTTGGTTGCTTGGTTGCTTGGTTGCTTGGTTGCTTGGTTGCTTGCTTGGTTGCTTGGTTGCTTGCTTGCTTGGTTGCTTGGTTGCTTGCTTGCTTGCTTGCTTGCTTGCTTGCTTGCTTGCTTGCTTGCTTGCTTGCTTTGCTGGCTTGCTGGCTTGCTGGCTTGCTGGCTTGCTGGCTTGCTGGCTTGCTGGCTTGCTGGCTGGCTGGCTGGCTGGCTGGCTGGCTGGCTGCTTGCTTGCTTGCTTGCTTGCTTGCTTGCTTGCTTGCTTGCTTGCTTGCTTGCTTGCTTGCTTGCTTGCTTGCTTGCTTGCTTGCTTGCTTGCTTGCTTGCTTGCTTGCTCTTGCTTGATTGCTTGCTTCTTTGGTTGCTTGGTTGCTTGTTTGCTTGCTAGTTGCTGAATTGGGTTGCTGCTTGGTTGGTGGGCTGGTTGCTTATAGAATTGGTTTGTTTGTTGGTTGGTTGTTTTGTTGGTGGCTCGGTCGGTCGGTCGTTTGGTCTGTTGGTCGGCTGGCAGTTGCTTGAGGTTGCTCCAGGGCAGAGTTGTGGAAGGAGGATTACTTGGTAGCTGTTCTTTGCGGATCAGGCAACTGTTGGGAGGGACATCTAAACCAACAGGGGGACCTCGAGCGTCCACGTTTTTTCTTTCGAAAGGAGCCGACAGTCCAGAATCTTGCCGAACGTTCGTAAGGTGAACCTGACCCCCCCCCAGATTCAAACTTTCCTCTTACCAACTCCCACCTAACATCTTATTGGGGGCGATATGCTTGGTCCAAATGTAGCGAAGTCTTCGCGGCTCTTCATCAGGTCTACGTGGACGTCTTGGATGCGGGCGAGCTTCAAGAGGTCTTCAGGCGGGCGCGTGCTCCAACAGACCCCCCTCTCGACGGGTGTTGATGAATCATATGCCTCTCCAAGTTAAACAGAGATAGTCCAACTTTCAGGCATGCATCCTTCTCAATAGTCGCAGTGAATCAGAGGTGTGAGTTCCTTGTTGCAGGCTTTAGCTTTTCTCCTCTTCAAACAATTTCCTTCTCTTGTCTGTTAATCTCTTTCTTATGTACCAACTGTGCTTTCTTTATCTAGTTCCTTTCTCTTTTGCTTTATATTGCTTTGATTGTTTGTCTCATCTTCAAGGTGTATTCATTCATCGATTTATAGATTATATGTGTCTCGTTATTTATTACGGGAGGTTTAACAGGAACTTCTGTGGTACGGGAACTAATTGAAAGCAATCTCTCTGACAGAAGACAAGACAATAGGTATATAGAGAGATGGAAGGTGGATACACAGAGATGGGTAGGTAGATAGATCGATCTAGTTAGATAGAGATAGATGGAGAGGAAAGAAAGGAAGGAAGGAAAGAAGGAAAGAAAGAAAGGAAGGAAGGAAGGAAGAAAGAAACAAAGAAAGAAAGAAAGGAAGGAAGGAAGGAAGGAAGGAAGACAGACAGAAAGAAAGAAAGAAACAAAGAAAGAAATAAAGAAAGAAAGAATGAGCAAAAGAAAGAGCAAAAGGATTGATAGAAAAGTAGCAAAGGAAGACATATTTGAAAGAGAAAGACGAGATTCAAAAGGCAGGCAAGAAGAACAGAGAGGAAGGTAACTATAGATTTTAGTTTTTGGAAGCTGCTGCCCAGGTTCTACTGCAACTTGTTCGTAGATATTTACATCTCCCCTTCCCCTCCCGCGCTCAGTTTGAATCTGGACTGTGTGCCGCGCATTGCCTCCCCGGACGTTTCATCCTTTGCCATCTTTGCTTTTGTTCCTTCTTTTTCCGCTTGTGCTGCCTTTTTTTCCGCTCTCCTCCCTTACTTTTCTTTGCTTATCTCCGCGCGCCTTTGTTTTCATGCTTCCGCCTGTTTTACTTTTTCCACGCTCTACTTGCCGCTCTTCTGGCCTTTTCCCCCTTGGTGTCCCCTCGCTTTGATCCGCTTTCACTCAATCGCCTCAATGATGTTCGGCTTTAGTTTGAACAAACCGCAGTTTCCTTCCGCTTTGCGCCATCCACAGTTCGCCTCCATGCTTCAATTCCGCAGCTTCGTCTTGAGGCATAGGCCCCGGAGCATCTACAAAGGCAACACAAGGGCAACGTTCCAAGTGTGCCAGCTAAGAACATCAGCTATGACTTATGACACTGACACCAAGCATGGGTGGTCAGTGGTCCAGTTCTCACTTGCAACACAGTTAAGTGAGCAAGGGAAATACGTGAACTTGGTTTGCTCTGGTCATAAAGGTTCTGTATGATACAACTTACAGGCGCTGGCTGTCTTGGAGGTGTTTTTCTTGCACAGTCAATGTCCATAATCACTCCAAGCTGTGTATCAAAAGAAAGGAACTACGTCCTCTAAGGGCTCACATTCATTTGGGTGAGCAAGCAACTTTGTTTGTTGCCCATGCGTGCTATGGTCAAACTGCCGCTACTTGGAGTTAACAGCCTGGCGCAGTTCTTCGGCCGACTTTGTCGGATCCTAGGCTCTGAAATCGAAACGGGCCAGTGCTCGCAGCTGACAGCTTCTGCTCCTTTTTGTTTTGTTTGCCAGCATTCGCTGGCCTGCTGATGTCACACCCCTCACTTTTTTGGCCACAGAGCTAGTGGTGCAGCCATTTGCCACAGGCCGCAGCATTGCACACAAGATCGGGGTAATCACCAGTGGCTCGGTTTCTTGCGCGCCTTTTGGTGGCAAGGGCACTCGCTCTCGCGCTCGGTTGGCCAGGCCAGGAGACCGGATCATGGGCGACAATCTGGCTGCCCTGGAGTGGGCAGGCGCGGGCCTTTTTTTTACGCCAGTCGAGCGAGCAGCCGACATTGAGAAAGCACCTGTGGCAATATGTGAACATAGTTTCCCCACTGAAATAGGTGGTTTCCCTTTAGTTTCTTTAGTGGGGCGCGGCCTTCTGCAAGGCGCGTGGAAACCAATTTTCGACGTTTCCGTTAACGTCATTGGCAACTGCCTTGAGCACCTGCTCAGCTTCGCGCCTCGACGTGTAGCGACTTGCTAACGAGCCCAGCTTTCTTCAAGGCGGGCAAACATGGAATCCTAAACGTGCAGGCGTCCGGCACAAGCTGGCTATTGGTGCCTTGCCCCATTGTGTAAGCCGTCTCCCACCCAAGTTTTCAAATCAACTTTGGACCATTCAAGCTGCAAGAGGCACATGCCAGAGATGTGTTTTGTCGTTGTTGCCCTTTGTCACACGCACACACACACACACACATCCTGACTACATTGGGTTTCTATTCTTTGTTCCATTTCGGGAGTGAGATCACAGGGAAGCAAGCTCAAGCAAAGTACTCCACGAGCAGGTCATTCATTGCTTCACGGGTTGGACAGCTTTGGCTTGGCATTCCCTTTGTTTTCAGGATTTACTTTTTGTAGTTTAAAGAGAAGCTTCCACAGGGAGACCGTTTTTTTTGGGATTCGGCTCCCTATTTTGACACGTTCGGAGTGGACT
>CAUJNA010003775.1:252269-277269 GCA_963377175.1 Effrenium voratum | reverse complement strand
TATGCGACGCGCTGAAAACAGGTTTGGGGTTCAAGTACTTAGGCACTTTATATTTTGTTCAGACCTTACAAAACATGGCTTCAACCCTCCCAAAACATGGTTTCGCCCACACATGAAATGGTTTCAAGCCTCCAAACCACACAAGAAATGGTTTCACCCCCCCCCCCCCCAACCGCTAAAAAAAGGAAGAAGAAGAGCATGGTTTCATGCACACAAGCCATGGTTTCACCCACACAAGACATGGTTTCGAGTCCCCAAAAAGCCCCCAAGTTGTCCGTCGATTTTCGGAGGAGACGTGGCGCTTCTCCGTGGTGGCGCAGAGTGACCTGGAGCTGCTGTGGGTGGACGCCAAAGACTTCAAGGAGGCGGGGCAGTTGCCCGATTGGGAGACTCCGTCTGGGGCAATCAAGATGAAAGGAAGACCAACTAGAAAACACAGATAAACAGTTAAACAGATATCCCGTTTTGGAGTGGCTTTAAAGTGCAAAGCAGAATCACATTGTAGGACCCCCCCCCAAGTTTGGGGTATGTGAACATCGGGAAACGGGAGCCAACCATCGTGGGGTTTCCTTGTGGTTTCCCAAACCAACCCTAAAGGTGCCCTCCAGAAAAACAAACAAAGATAGACGTCACTGCCTGCTTGGTCCACATCTGCACAAAGGAAGAGACAAACAAGATCGGGGTCTCTGCTTATGTGTCACAATGAACTGTGGGCCCTGTGACAAGTTCCGATTCTTTCCTGGATGGCTAAACAACATTGATGAGGGGTCTTCGCCTTTCGCCGTGAAACGCCCACCACAAAGCACATTCAACCCACTTTCCACTTTTTGTCAGCTGGCTTTCACAGCATCGCTCAAGTCTCTGGAACTTTCCTGTGACTGGCTGTGACCCTCAGTGGAACTTGTCTCAGCGGGAAATCACATTGGAGGGGCTCTCTAGCACTCCAGCTTCGTAAAGATCCTGACCTCTTCGTCCAAGTCCAAGGACACCATGTGTGGTTGTTCGTTTGTTTAGAAGGGCTCTTGTTTCTTGACCATTTGAAACAAACACTGGGTTCTGGGCCCTTTGAAGAGTCCCAAAAAAGCCCACGCACATGCTCTATTTCCATCTAGCCGAATGTCGGACTCTGCAAGCCACAGAACTTACCTCTGGCACAAACTTGTCACCGGTCGCTGGGGTGTCAAACTCGGGACTCTTCTTCGGGCGCCTCTGAGCCCAAAGTGCCAAGTGTGGTGTTGGGAAGCCAGCCATTTTGGAGATGCCCAAGTGACGTGTGTCTCAAACAACGGAGCCCCCAAAATGGGCTTGCTTTTGGGTTCCATCAACCTGAAACAGGCACCCAAATACTTGTTCCCAGCCATTCCGCTGGCTGTTTAGAGGTTTTTTTTGGTGTCTAGTGGGGATTTCCACTTAACCCGCTAAAGGTTAAACTTTTACCGGGGGATCTGAGGACGGCCCGCTGGGGTACCTTTGTTTGCATTTTGGGGTCCGATTCCTTTTGGGTTCTAATTGGCACAGCCCAGAATACAAGACACCTTTTAGGCTCCCGGTTTCAAGGGCGGGTCTAAGGTTTTTGGGCAAGCCTTCGAGGGCACCTTTCGGCCACCATTTGCAGTTTGGCGCCGATGAACACGGACACCGGAACCCACGTTTTTTTGTTGTCTCTGTCTCTCTCTCGCTCTCTCTCTCTCTCTCTCTCTCTCTCTCTCTCGCTCTCTCTCTCTCTCTCTCTTTTTTTCGGTTTAGATTTAGATGGGTTCTTGTTCAGTCGGAGCCTTCCGCTATTCATCGGGAAAGAACGGTGTCGCGCCGGCGCGATTTGGTCTCCGAGCTTTGCCTGCCAGTGGCCGTGTTGCCTGACGGTGGCCGGAGCGTTCGTAGGCGCGGATTTGGTCTCCGAGTGCCGGTGGGACTTTGCTTGTGAGATCGGAGCGTTCGTGGTCTGTGGGATTTGGTTTTTGAGTGTTGCTTGACGGTGGCCGTCCCAGTGGGGAGTGTGCTTCCGGGGTGGGAGCGAGCGGGCGGTGTCGTTCCGATGCGATTTCTGTCTCCGTTGCCGGACAGTGGCTGTGTCGGTGGGGTTGGGTTCCTCGAGGGAGCAGTCTGGGCAGGGGTTTTTGGTTGCTGCCTGACAGTGGGTGGGATTGGGCGACGGGAGCGTTCGTGCGGACGGTGTGGTTCGAGGGTTGCCTGGCGCCGCGCCGCCGCGGTGCGCTTCCGAGATTGGAGCGCTCGTGAGCGCGCGTCCCCGTGCTGGTAATTTTGCTGCGCCTTGTTTTTTTTGTTTCCCCAACAGCTGAAAGCTTCGGGGTCTCTGCCAAGATAGGCTGCTTGGTGGTCCGTCGTGGCTCTGCGGTAAGGTTCCGCAAAGTTCCGCGAGGGTTCCGCAGGGTTCCGCGAGGTTCGGTAGGCTTTTGCGAGGGCTCTGGGGTGGCCCGGGCGGCTCTGAGTTCAGGGTTCCGTGAGAGTCGAACAAGGGGCGCCGCGTGCTGTTGGGGACATCACCCGAGCTTATCTTTTCCTTTTTTTTTTTTTTGGGGGGGGGGACACTAGGGTTGTCCCATCAGTCAGGTTGTCCCAGTTCGGGGGACCGCCCGCTTGCTTTCAGCTTGTGGCTTCCCGTTCCATAGAGGTCCACCATCTTCGCCTTGCGGACTGGACCCAGCGGGGTCTTCTGAGGCACGTCTGGACCGCGGGCAGGCCAGGCGCCGGGCGCTGGAGGCGCGGGGCAGCCGGCTGGTGCCGGAATACTCTGGCGGTGCCCCTTGGTTTCCCCCAAGCAGCCCAAATGGTACCAACTCAAAAGAATTTGGTGACTCAGTTCTCAAGGAGTTTAGTCCATAGCTACAACAACTTGCCTGAAAAGCCAACGTTGGCTTGGGAGCATTCCCTTCGGCTAGGGTTTCTTGGGAGACATTTTGATATCGCTTTTATGGTTGGGACAGAAGGGTACCCTCACTTCAAGTTAGTTCGTCTACTCCAGAAGGCACGGTAGCTTAGAAAAGGAAAGGATATTTTCAGAGGGATTGAGCCACTGCTCCGAAGGTAAGAAACAACAATCCGGAAGATCAAGGTGCGTTGCTGCGTAGGGCATGCGGCTCAGTTCTTTGATATGCAAGTTTGCTTTTTGCTCACTTGTGGATCAATGCAGCCAGCCTGTTTCCAAATAAACTCATAAACAGGACGGCAGGCCGCTGAGCAGGGCGGGCCAGGTGAATGACCAGACTCGGGAATTGGCTCGGGATCGTGAGCTTGGAGCTTGGGGCTGGGAGTTCAACCGCTGAAGACCAAGCCCAGGTGGGCGCAGTCGCTTGTCACCTGCTGATGTAGCTGATGTTTTGTTGAATTTTGATCTCTAAACAGGTGTCCAAGGACTCGCGGCTTTTAGCGTATGGACAGCATCCAAGGCAGTGGTATGACAGTTCGACATCTCAACGTGCTACAGGGTTTTGTTGAGGGCATCTGTTCTTTTTGCTGGAAGATTGCTGCGCCCCGAATCTGACCAAACTTGAGCTCAAGGGATTCTTCCTGGGTGCTCCCCCAAATCCACCAATCGTTGTTGGAGCGCTGGGATGGTGAGAATGTGGATGGAAAGTGTTTGGATCAGTCTTCCTTCCGCTGCGCGTCCTGCCGGCCTATGCCCACTGCAATGCAATATGTTCGCGTTTAATACGGAGGACCATTTTGATGTGAGGAATATCCGAACATACATCCATTCGTCACTTTTGGTTAGAGGCAGGCCCTCACAGAGTAAAGTCCCTTGAAATAAAAGGAGTTCGCGACAACCTTTCCTCAGAGAGCCTTTGAATGTACGTGTCGCTGCACCTTTGGTCCAAGCTCCACGTTCTACTCTCCCAGAAAGCCCCTTGGCTGCCAGTGGGGCTCAAAGAAAGGCTCTCGACACTTTGCCATCGATAGGCGCTCGACCAAGATGTCCCCGATGAAAAGCACATGGCCGAGAGCCTTTTCTTCTGCCTTAAGTTTTCAAGCTGAGGCTCAGCCCATCTTTGCACAAGTCATCACCGAATGCTTTCCTTGAACTTGTCGTCGCACCCGCATCCACGTTCTTTAAGCCTTTTTCAGGGATGGCAGATTACAGGGGCCCGAAAACGGATGAAAGAAAGCTTGCATAGGCTCATGCCATCTCGTCTGCTGAGGCTATATCAGGCCTTCCATATGCTCCCTGGCAAGAGATCAGCTCTATGTTTGTTGAGTTGATGTCGTGCCTGGTAACACCAAAGCGACCGATTTTTGAAGATGGCAGGCTGCACTCGGGTCTGGTAGATCACACTGCATGGCACGACCCTTCAGCAGCCACGATTCCATTGTTGGCCAACAAGTGCTATGGTTTCACACCTTGGACATGTGGGTTTGGAGGTGTTTAGGTGTTTGCTGTCAATCCGTCATCCATAGAATTGCTACGCTATGCACTAAACATGTCCTGGGTTCCAGCACGCAGTTGCGCTCATCGACGTTTGTCGGCCACGTCGCACTTGTGGGAGTATCGCCAAAGAGGACTTCTGTATGTCCCACGTGTTGAGATTCAGCCACCCTGAACAAATGCAACTTGCCCAGTGTAATTACCTCTTAGCTAGTTAAACAACTCGGCCGAAGCTTCAGGCTTTGTTTGCTAGATGTGGGCCTGCTCCCCAAAGTCCAAAATGTTCAGCTTCCCCAATCTTATACTCTCTGAAATACTGCCCAATCAAGCCCACAAAAGGGGTAGTACTTCAGGCCCCCAATGTGACTGTATTGCAGGGCCCCCGACAAAAAACTGCCCCCCCCCCCCCCTCCGTCAAAATCTCAAAAGGAAGCTCCTGCAATACTAAATCAAATGGAAACGCGAAACCCACAATACTAAGTCGAATCCAGCAATACTAAATTTTATGGAAACTCAAATGCAGCAATACTGAATAACATGGAAATTCAATCACAAATCTCGAAAGGAACCTCGAGCAATACTAAGGCAAATGGAAACGCGAAACCCGCAATAATAAGTCAAATGGAAGCTGAAATTTAAATGTCAAAAGGAAGCTCAAGCAATACTCAGTCAAATGGAAACTCGACTCCAGCAATACTAAATCACTACTAAATCAAATAGAAACTCAACCCCACATACGAAGCACCATCAAAATGGAATTTAACATCCAGCCGCAATAAGTACACTGGAAAGGCACAGAATCAAATCTCAAAAGGAAGCAAGGTGTAGGAATGGACACACTGGGGATTGAACCCAGAGCCTTCCGCATGCGAAACGGACGTGATACCCACCTCTGCCCGAAGCTTATGGCCAAGATTTCATAGCCAGAGCACCCCTTACAAGCGATGCATGCGAAGTCAAATAGAAGCTCAAATCCAAGCAAGACAATATCACATGGACAGATTCCAAAGATGTTCCAGCAAACCCACAAATACGAAGTCAAATGGAAACAGACATAAAATTGAAACTCAACTCCAAATCTCAAAGCAAAGTTCCAGCAACACAAAATCAAATGGAAACTCAAATCAACAAACGCGAAGAGTGCTGCTGCTGCCATTGTGTTTTGTTGCAGTTTTCGACTTCGACTGCTTTGCTGCTGCAGCTTCCGACTCTTTGCTGCTGCAATGCTTGTGCATGCGGCTTTCCATTGTGTTTTGTTGCAGCTTCCAACTGCTTGCAGCTGCAATGTCAGTGCATGCGGCGTTCCATGCTGGTGCATGCTGCGTTCCATTTCGTCGTTGTTGCAGTTTTCGGCTGCTTGCTGCTGCAATGCTAGTGCTGGCTGCGTTTTCAACTGCTTGCTGCTGCACTGCTAGTGCATGCTCATTGTGTCTTGTTGCAGTTTTTGACTACTTGCTGCTGCAATGCTAGTGCATGCTGCGTTCCATTGTGCTTTGTCGCAGATTTCGGCTACTTGCGTCTCATTGCGTTTTGTTGCAGTTTTCGGCTGCTTGCTGCTGCAATGCTAGTGCATGCTGGGTTTCATTGTGTTTTGTTGCTGTTTTCGACTGCTTGCTTGCTGCACTGCTAGTGCATGCTCATTGTGTTTGTTGCAGTTTTCGGCTGCTTGCTGTTGCAATGCCAGTGCATGCCGTGTTCCATTTCTTGTTGTTGCAATTTTCGGCTGCTTGCCTGCTGCAATTAGTGCATGCTGCGGTTCATTGTGTTTTGGAGTTTCCAACTGCGCTCCAAAGCGCCGTGTCTGAAAGCAGTGACTTCCGCTGTTGGGCGCAGGCTTTGCCCGTATGAAATATTTCTGAAGATGCTTTCGGGCTTTGGCGGAATGCGAAGGTACGGGACCTTCCGGCGAGAGGAGCTGCGCTTGCGCCAGCGACTGCAGGTGGGTGACAAGGATGCGCCCTGGCCGGGTGAAGGCGGACTGCAAGTAGCGGGAGCAGCCTTCCAAGAACAAACGCGATTGTCCATTTGATTTGGCATTGCTAAGTCTTGCTTTTTGTATTGCTGGGGTCTCCATAGTGTTCCTTTTGCAGAGACTAAGCCGGTTTTACCGCTTACTACTTGCTTGTATTTGCGCCGAGACTTGAAGATTCATTTTGGGGGGTATAGCAAGAGCTTCTGTTTGAGCCTACAGCTTTTTACACCGTCGGGACATTTTATGTTGTGTCCCGTCTGTGTCCCTGTGGAGTTGGTGAGTTCATTGTCGGACGGCACACTTTTGTTTTGGGATGATTCGCTAGTCGGTGTAATTTATGCCCCGAAAGCACCACTGAGATCGTCAACCACGGTCAGCTACATTGTGATATAGGCCCCCGGGTCTGATTTAGTACCTTTCTTCGAACAATTATTTTCACATTTTGGCGATTGTGGGCCCCTCGAGAGCTGCCGCTTCCTGGCCATGACTGAATCAAGCATAAAGAGCTGTTACTCGTTACACGCAACCAAGGGTCAGGGCTAAGAGTGCGGAGTTTTTTTTCTCGCTAGCAGAAAAGCTTGCAGTCCATCGTGTTTTTTCATATGGCACAAAAAACACAGACCAGAGCGAATGGTTTGTGGCCTCTGAATTTGGGGGAAGTTCCCGTGCTGTAGGTGCTGTTATAATGTCTTATTGCCTCAATCCCTTTAGTGGGAGTTGGGCATGACATGAGCATCGGAAACCAATTACGAGATAAACATGCTGTTTTAGCCTGCCTTCTCACAAATCAACGTAATAGTTGATCAATCTTAAGCTAGAACGGCTTTTACGGGTCCTAGGGCTCTCCATGCTTGTGTAACGGAGGCCGGAACGTGCTCCGTTTTTGAAGCAGGCGTGCCTCTGCCATGCTGTCCTTGGTAAAGTTGCACACCGACCCGTGCAAGCTGCTTTGAGAGTTGAACTCAATGGGCGATGCACCCGTTTCCGAGGTGCTGCTGAACTGTCAATTTGTTCGCAAACTGGAGATCAAGCAACCTAGGTTACAACCTGAAACTGTTCTGCCAAATCTTTGGTTTGGCAATGTTCAAGCAGACTGTGCAGGGAGCTCTGGGTGGCCACTGGGTGGCTAGCATCCTCCCAGCCACAACGACGTTCTCATATTGCCAGCAGTTTCCAGTGCTGGACGGTTCAATCGACTTACTCTCAGTTTGCGAAGGGCTTATATCAGGTCAGCCACGCTGGCTTGCACTCCATTCAAAGAATGCTTGAGCGTCTTCTTGAGGGTCCGGAATACCACCATTTTGGATGGTCCACTATTTGAGACACGTACCCGCTGGGGCAGGGCCAGGAATGTTTTGCTTTTGGGAGGGGTTGGCATGCGCGGATTGCCCAGGAATTCCCCTGGTTCATGCTCTTCCTCTTCCTGGTGATCATGGGAACCTACAGCTTGGTGATGCAACTGGGACCAAAGCGGACCCCCAAAGCTGCCAGGAAGAGGCTCTCTGACGCGACGCTTGCCGCGCCGTCGGAACTCGTAGGGGTACGAGCCGATCTAAAAACTGTGGGACTGCCAGGGAGAGGATAGATGGGATCATCTGCTTGCTGTTTGCTGGGGTTGGGTCAAGATGTTGGATTCCCTGGTGGCCATTCCCTTAATTTCTGCCTTGCACAGAAAAAAAGATTCAATCTGACTGCATCACCAGGGGGAGGGGGTTGTGATGCCACACTCCCCTCCCTCTCTTCCTCCCTCCCTGTCTGTCTGTCTGGCTGTCTGGCTGGCTGTCAGTCAGTCAGTCAGTCAGTCAGTCAGTCAGTCAGTCAGTCAGTCAGTCTTTCTGTCTGTCTGTGTGTCTGTCTGTCTGTCTGTCTGTCTGTCTGTCTGTCTGTCTGTCTGCATTCGACAAGCACACTTGGCTCTCGTATCGTTGCAAGTGTGACTTGGGGATTCGGAGGGCCACTCGACATGGAACTCTTCCGTACCACCACCCAACCACCCCCCCAGCCACCCCAACCAGCCAACCAGCGAACCAGCCAACCAGCCAACCAGCCAACCAGCCAACCAGCCAATCAGCCAACCAGCCAACCACCCCACCCCACCCCCAGCCACCAGCGCGGGGCGAGAAAAATGAGGTATGGGTCCTGGGATGTGGCCACACGTCTGGAGGTGCTGGGCACCAGGCGCCGGACTTGCGATTCGATCGATGACCTTGGAGCGGGATGGCCCCCCCCCCAGTTTTTTCTTCTTCTGCTTTTTGTTTTTTCCCTTTCCGGGGGGGGGGGGTAGTATTGGGGGGATCTTAGACCGGTCTGCTGGTGCTTGCATCCAGCGGTGCTTTGGTGCGTAGCGGTCTCTGTGTTTTTTTTGTGGAGCTTGCCTGCCTGCCTCCCTGCCCAGACCCCTTTGAGCCCTTGGAGGGGAGGGAGTAAAGACATCGACTCCATGACGTGGTCCAGTCTGTGGTGCTGGAATGTCGGCTTCTTCTTCATTTTACTTTCAGCATCTCACGGCTACGTTGACGAGCTCGCTTGGTTTTGGTGAAGAGACATGCTTGAATATCTGACAGACTTGCATGATCATGAGCCATGGGGTAAGTGCGTGACTGGGTCTTCCTCAGCGCTTTAGCGCTCGTTTTCCCGCAAGAGCCCTCGTGTTTGGCCCGTCTTCGTTTTTTCCCGCGCTCGTTTTGTCGGTTTATCGGGGCTTTGATGTGGCGAGAGGTCGAGCAGCGTGATGAAGGTCATGGGCCAGGCCTCCACAAAAGTGGGGGACAAGATCGAGCACTCGGTGCTGGAGGCAGACGAGAGCTGGGTTTTTTGAGGGAATGGTCTGATCGATGCATGCATGTTTTGGGGGTGGAGAGACAGGGCAGAAATGATGGGTGAAGGGAGCAGGGGAGTTTGTTGTCTTTTTTTTTCTTTCTCTCTCTCTCTCTCTCTCTCCCTCTCGGCTGCATGCATGCTGGGCTCATTTTGGACGCCCCGTTTCTGTTTGAGCCACAAATATTTGGAAGATGTACATCCTGAAACATATGGTTGATTCGCTGAGCAAATGACAAGTGGAAACTTGGCCCTCCACTTCTTCATGTTTCTTGCTGCCCCAATCGCAAGGGCCATCCAAGTTCCTTGTCTTGGTTTGAAGAGGTATGAATCTTGAAGGTATGGATGCTTACGTACTACAAATATAAGCTTGTAAGGCAATCTATCGTATACAAGTGCTATATAACCTCCATACCTCCAAAACCCATACCTGACAACGCCTTGAATATTGCGAACTTGAGAGTCCTGTCTTGCCCTCTCTGCAGGGCAAGGACGCGATGACAGAGGGCTCCTCGGCTGGGTGCGAAGGCGACATTTTCCAGGGAAAGTTGTGTTTCATTCTTCTGGTTGGTGTCTTTCCCTACAGTCTTCATTGAGTACTTTTCTTTTTCCATGGAATCCTACAGTGGCGGCTCGGTCTGTGCCGGACTTTATCCTCTTGACAGCTTTGTGTCAAGAGCTGCTTGGCCAGCTTTAAAACAGACACCAAGCCATTGGAGCAACACTTCGCGTCTGATGTGACCAAAGGATTGCAGGGATTTTCAGCCCGCTTTGTCATGTCCATGCCTATTCCTTCAGGGTCCCATGGATTCAATTCATGTTTTTCCATGGACGTGAATTTAAAGCCTGCTGTATCATCTTTTGAATGCCGCGGTGCGCCCCAGAAGTTCACTTGAGAGGGATGCCCTTCTTGAGACAGTCCGTGGTGTGAAGGGAAGGATGTGAAACGCCCAGATGTAATAATCCGCCAAGGCTTGATCATCCATCAATTTACGCCAAGGATTTTCGACGTTGCTATCAACATGCTCCCATTTGGGCTTGGACGGCGACCAAGCTTTTATTTGCAACCGTTGAATCATTTGTGGTTGGGGGAAATAGGGGTCTAGGGCCCTTTTGGGGATATAAAGGCGGTATGGCAACGCCCCTCCTCCCCACCGGTTTCGTGCAATGCGTCCCGTTCCAGGCTTGAAACCACGTAGGCAGGTTGTTCAGTTGACAGTAGGTGGCGTTGTGGATGAGTTACTCAGGACTGTGGCTGATGGTGCAGGAAGTGGAACATGCCATGCAGGCGGGGAGATGGTTCATCAGAATTTCAGTATACGCCATCGTGTTTGTTTTTTTGTGTGCTTCTCCAAAAAGACAGCTGTTTGGCAGCAGTTCTTGGCGGTTCAAAAAGAAGCTGTTTGGATGCCTTCACAGCAGTTTTTGGGGGGTGCTTCTCAAAAAAAACATTTGTTTGGATGGTGTTTCAATTGCAAACCAAGACAAACCCGGAGGTGCCCCTGTGAGATTGGGGTTGGGATGATCATGAGCCAGTATAAGGGTTCGTATTCAGGAAGCCACAGTCGCCCACATGAATGTGATCATGGCACAGATGGAAGGTGCCCTTTCTGAGTGTTTCAAAGGTCCAAAGGAACTCCCAAAGGAAATATCAAAGGAAATCCCAAAGGAAATCCCGAAGGAATCCCAAAGGAACTCCCAAAGGAAACTCATTTTGGGGCTCCACCATCTTGAGAACCCACCTATGTTGTTCAAGTTGAATCGTGAACTCCCCCCTTCTTGGAGGACAATGATGGCCTCTTTGAGAGAGCATTTGCCAAGGGGAAGGGGAGGTTTTAGCGCAGATCTGCCTTGGTACCTGGCACCCGGACTTCGGGACTTAGGTGTGTCTGACGGTCCTTTGCATCACCTGAAGGCCGTTTCCCACCCCACCCCGAAATGACATCACTTGGATTTTACTTTATTTTGTTGAGCAAGCTTGCGATGGGTCAGGTTCTTGACTTCACGTGAGCGGGCATACTCGGCGGGCACAGTCAAATCCTTTGGATCAAATAGGCACAAAAGGGGCGGCTCTCAGGTTTTTGGCTTCGGTTTTGGGCGCTTTCTCTTCCCAGTCTCGGTTTCCGAGGAGACCGCCACGTTGAAAGCAGTCATCAGCCAGATGGAGAAGGGCGACGAGAGCGCTTCGGCGTAGCAAAGATGTCAGGCAGCCGGGTCACTGATGAGTCAGCATTTCCGCTCTATTGCTACAGTTGCATGGATTTGGAGGCGTGGTTCGCCTTCCGAATGGCTCAGGGGTCGTGTTGGGTTTGTGCAGCTTGGGCAATGGTAGCCGCTGAATCTGCGCATTGGGAGATTGGCACACAGCCGCACGGCAAAGATTCCGAGCTCGGAACATGCCTGCTGCACTTTCTGGGTTCGATTCGGTGCTTTTGTTGTTTGTGCATGGGAGTTGCAGATCTTTAACTCATGGCCCAATGACCTTGTAATTCACTCTAGCACAAGACTTCGAGTTAAGACCAAGCCCTTCTCAGTGACATGTGAGATTCCACTCGCGTTTTTTTTTTTTTTGGAATTACTATTCTATTACAAATTATCTCTGGAATCTTCTTCGGTTTACATGTAACATCAGATATTAACTCAGCATATTTTAGTATTTTCTATTTAATTAGAGAAATATATTATGGATGGTGTTTACGTTATCTTCATTCTAATGGTGCATCATTTGTCTTTCTTTTTATATTTCTACATCTTGGAAGAGCTATATCTTATGCTTCATATTTTTACACCAGATGGCTTCTCCCAAGCTGGACGCAGCAAGACATCGTTGCAGCAACTGCGTGCTATTCTGGCCATGGCCATGAGCAGATCTGCATGAGCAGATGTGTCAAGTGAAAAGTTGCATCCTTTCCTTCTGCCATGCGAAAACCTGCGGGCACAAAGCGCCTTGGGCAACTCTATGGAGAAATCGGGGCTTGTGTGTGTATGGGTTGTTGGAGTTTTTATCTGTTGCAGGTTGCTTTAAATGGAAACCAAGAGCAAAACCACCATATTCGGGCATCCCTTTGTTGAGACATACCCATCTTGCCACCTTGGACCGATGTAGAGCAGTCCGAGCTGAGGCGTCAAGGCGGAGTATGATCGCGTGATGAAAGTGCTGACCGTGCAGGCAGTGCGAGGGGACGACGTCGGGACATGTTATGGGAGGCTTCGGAGGCCTACGGTCAAACTCCATGCAGATCGGCGCCAACTTGGGGAGAGAGATCTCAAGCAGAGCTCTCTGTGCAAGCAAATACTTGTTGGCTCCCAGCCATCCGGTGCCTTCGCTGGTTAGCTGTTTAGTTGGTTTAGTGGTTGGGTTTCCATTTACTAAAAGTTCAACCCAGAATATTGAGGGGCTTGTTTGTGGCTCAGCTTGAAGGACACCACAGCGCACACCCTCCTTGTGGGCCATCTCTACCTGCCACACATCCAGAGGGCAATGCGAGTTCCAGTGCAACCCGCGTCATCCAGTTTTGAGCTTTAAAGAAAAGCGCGCTCACCGATCCGGGGACATGAAGGTCCTTAGCTTGCAAAATCCATATCTTGGCTTTGTGACGTCAAGAAACTTAGCCAACATTGTGCCTCGCCCCTATTCTTTGCAACACGCTCCCAAGCGACTTGCTGCCTGGCAGGGGCAGCGCGTGCGGGTGATCCGGCAAGGACACGATCGCCGCGGTTTGGTTTCTGTATGTTTACTCGTCCTTTTGCAGCCCCAAGTAGAAGCTTGAACCGCCCGAGAAGTGCACTTGGACGAGTGTGCCAGTGTTGAACCGGCAGATCGACCCTGATCGAGTGAGGTTCCTGGAATCGTTTGCGTGACCGGAATGGGTACTCTGGGAGCCCTTAGGCGTGAGGTCACTTCAGTTCTCCAGATCGGCCGCAGGACTGAGGTTCGTGCACGAGCCGAATCAGGCGAACGACTTTGTGGATTCCCTGTCCAGCATGATGCACCTGGGCAGCTTAAGGGTTTGGAGAAGGACACGCACAGACAGGTGGGCTGGCAAACTTGGCAGACTGGCAGACTCAAGACAAAGCTGCCAAAATAGTTCGTGCAAAAGCCACTGGGGGTGAGGGGGGACACTACATCTTGTGCTATGATCTGATTGTGTTTGACTGGTCCCAATACATGCAATTGTTTTCAGGTTAAGCAGTTGCAGATGAGCCACAATTAAAACCCCGCGTAGATGAAGGTTAGTAAGGGACAACCCCAAGCAAAGATAGCCGCGGCGGCCGCCTTCTTCATTCTTTACATTGTTCTGGGTAGACCATTTTAATACCGGGTTTTGATTATGACTCAGATGCACTTTTCGGGGTTCGCTTGCAACTTGTTCAGATGCAGCTTGCACTTCGATGCCAAATGCAGCTGGGTGATGTTGAGGGTGAAGTGGAGTGGGGTGGGCGCGCCAGAGCGCGAGGTGGCAAGGAGCATGTTTGCGAGGTCCGGTACCTGAGATGTTGTTAAGGGTTAGTAAGGAGACGTTGAGCTGGCCGAGAGGGAGAGCTTTCCTAGCTTTTGGCGATTCCTGAAATGGGAACCCCTTTTGATCATCTCTACGCATGTTTTTCTGGATTCCGTCCCGAACAAAGCATGGAAGCACGCCGTTTTGAGCTTCAAAGGCTGGCCATGCCCCTTGGGCGGTGGGGATGGTAGAGTTTGACACCACGAGGATTCTTGGGGAGTCGTCACCGTGCCTGAAGTTGGGAACATGGCATTCGCAAGACATCGGGTCACGAACATGGGCAGCCTTCGACAGGAGCTCCGGTCTGCCCGCACAAATCAAGCAAGCGGGTGTGGCACTGATTGGGGCTGTTTTAGGTTGCTCAAGTCTCAGAACACAAGCTTGACAACCGGTGAAGATCATCTGGACAAGTACAATGAGCTTAGTAAAACGTCCCATAATGAAAGTTCTTACTCGGGCGTTCCCTTTCCAGTTTGGGAACTTGTTTTGTTTAGATAGTCAACTTTCATCGGGGACCCATTGGACATGGGGATCTCCCATGACCTTTTTTTGATATCCTTTTTTTCTTTTTCGATGTGTCTTTCCATATGCAGGGGAGCGCTTCTGAGGGGGTTCGACCTGCATTTCCAGATACCCGAGGCTGGTGCTGTCCCCGCTCGCGGAGCTTCTGCCGGGCCACGAGGCAGAGCGAGCAAGTCAGCGATG
Organism: Effrenium voratum; assembly: GCA_963377175.1. Taxonomy (NCBI): domain Eukaryota; class Dinophyceae; order Suessiales; family Symbiodiniaceae; genus Effrenium; species Effrenium voratum. The sequence goes on along the minus strand of CAUJNA010003775.1, from coordinate 262,892 downwards.
GCTTGGGCGCTTGGCGGTTTTCCAGCCCCAAACGGGCGCCCAGGGCGCCCGTTTTTCGGGCGGCGAAGGAAGGGTTTTTCGGGTGTCAAAGGAAGGTCAAAAGGAAAGTCATGTTTTTTTAGGCACCCTCAAAGCAAGGCACCCCCCAAATGGCAACGCATCAGGTCGGGTCTGTTTGAGGGCGAGTTTGTGTGCAGGTGGCCGCCCGCAGCCTTCGGGCGAGCCAACAAGCCATCGCAGAGGTGCAGCGGGACTTGGCCCAGATCCAGGGCGCCCTGACAAGCTTCCTTCGCATTGGTCCAAAGTGAATGTCATTGGCGCACAACCGGCCAGCACCGCAACTCCGAACTTCCAATCTGCTAGCTCCTGCTCCTTAAGATGGCGTTTGCAAGAAACCCCGCTGCAAGAAAGTGATCCGCGAGGCAGTTCCGCGTGAGTGGTGCTGCTCGCGCGCCCAGAGCCGCGTGCGCAGAGACCGGCTTCAGCCAATTTTACAGCCGTTTTTCTAGCGCAGGCTGCGTCTTTGCAGCGCAGGGCGAGCCAGAGCCAGCTGCCACGCAAAGCAGCGCTGATCGGACTCGTCAAAACCATGCTTTTTTCCAGGCGCTCAGCGTCGAAAAGTTGGCGGCATGGGCGGGCAGCAGCCTAACTAAAGCAAATCATTCCTTGTGACACTGTTCTGGGACAAATCCTTAGAAACAAAGGGAGATTGCCCTTTTCCCTTGTCTGCCCTTTGTCCTTTTGCCTCCGCATGACAGCTGTGAGTAAGCACTTTCTTTATCAAAGGGCTCATGATGCTGGGTGTCGCATACAAGATAACAATAAACACATGGTGATGAAGATGATGAGAATAGCGTGGCATTTCGATCCGACAAAGCAAAAGATGCAGGTTCTCTGATGGGCGGTCAACATGGCCTGACCCTAACCCCAGCGAGTGTGTGTCATGAAAATGCAGCTTCTTGAAGGACATGCAGCGACTCTATGCATCATTCTCTTTCGCAGATGTGACATGTGTTGCGAAAGCCACAAAGCAAAAGATGAGGACGAGCTTGCCACAGCTAGCACCGTTAGTGTTTGTTCCGAAAGTCACCACTGTGCATCCCCAACATTGCCAGCAATGTCGAGCGTCCCAGTTGACACCAAATCAAGAAAGTGACAACGACGATAATTATAATGATGATGAGGAGGAGGAGGATGAGGATGATGCCGATGATGACGATGATGGTAATGGTGATGGTGACAGTGACTTAGACATGGTGATGGTGGTGATATCAATCTTGGTGGTGATGGTGATACTGTTGATGATGCTGGTGATGGTGATGTTGATGAGGACGATGACGATGATGAGGATGACAGTCATGATGACCCACCCTTCCTGTGTTGGAACAGGGGTCGGCGGATTGGGAGGGGCCTGGTCACTTTGAGGCCGATTCACGGTCGGCCAAAATCAAAAATCAACGAACCCCAAAATAGTCTGGGGGAGTTATGACCACCCTCCCCAAGGGATATCCATCATGGCTTTGTGCAGTCCCCTGCACATTTTTTTCTGCGTTCTGAGGTACGCTGGCATCTTTGGACCATGCCGTTGTTGTGTTGGAGGCCCACTGCAAAGACTTTGCGTGGAACGTGTCCATTTTGGAGCCTTGCCTGAATGGGAAGGGCCATGTTGGGGTGAATTGTTCCCCCAACTCACTTAGTTTTTCACGTTTGGAGGAACTCGTGTATTTGCGAGATCATTCTCCGCGTTGCCGAAGCGCCCGAATACTGAAGCTATTGTCACGCATGTGGAGTTGAAGTCCGGTCACTTAGGACCGCGCCGGACTGATAAGCGCCTGGGAGGCTACAGCGCGGGCGCCAAGTGTACCGAAAGGCCAACGCGGCGGTTCGTTCGTTGGAGAAGGCTCAATGTTCGGGTCCAATGAAAAAATGTTTGCCGCTGAAAGACTGAGCTCCTTCGAAGAGGTTGTGGCTTTAAGATCTGGGCAAGCTCTTGCCGTTGTCATGTTGGCCGCAAAGAATCCTGGAGAATATTCCTTGAACCACCGAGCCCTTTCGCCTGGAGGGACATGGCTTGCTGCATGGCCCGCGCCCTGCCTTCCACTGGAATCGTATTGCACGTGGTTCCAACCACTACAAAGGGGGTGAATACAACCCTTGTGTACCAAACGAGTTTCATCGTCTGCATAGGGTCAGCTATTATCTCACAATTATCTTGAGATGGGCTGCTCCCTACGCCTATATATATATAATTGTGTTTTCTTTATCCAGGCTCTCCCCTTCTTCGCCTGAGGTAATACAGGATGTCGGGAACTTGAGCCAGTCGATGAATTTGTCCACGATGACCAGCTTCGCGAACTTCAGTGGCTCCGCAGCTTGGCAGCGCCAAGGTTGAGGGGACCAATCAACCAATCTACTCTGCAGATGAATATGGGTATGGGTCAAAATAAAACCACCAGGATATGGACCGCAGGTTTTAGTCTTTGGTTCCATTTACCAGGGTTCCATTTTTGGTACGCATTTTTGACCCACAGCCATATGAACCGGAGTCATAAAAGAGGAGTTTCGTCTGTGGGTGCTTTCTGGGGTCAAAGGCCATCCTCCAGATCCTTCCCTCTCGGAAAGGTCCCCTTTGTCTTGAAAAAGGGAACGCCATAGATGGCCCTGGTATGAAAGTCACCCAGGTCAACCGTTGGAATCGGCATCTGTTTTTCCTACCGAGACAACCAGCAATGTGTTCAGGAAGGTCCGTGCCTCTGATCTCTTTGGCTTGGTTGCCAGTTGTGACGACTGCGGGTCGGGAGCACTGACGCATCTGCACATGTGGTCGCAAACAGCGCGCTGAAAGCAGCAATGGTCAAGCTCATGCCTGCCTTAAGCCTGACATTTCTTCAGTCCAATGCACATTGCGTGTTTGAGAGACTTGGTGACCCCTTCGTTGTCCGGACCAGGCCTACTCAACGCCTGGATGCTCCAGGCTTGTTCACAAAGGTGGTTTCACACAGAGAATTGGGAGACGGATTTGCCGGATTCTTCAATTGCAGGGTCCACTGCAAAAGATGGTCATCAATTGCGCAGGTTGCCTGGTGCAAGTGAGGTTGAAAGGGTGAGATGGCCCCACCCTCCCAGCATCTCACATCAAAACCGGTGAGAAAGCTGGGTTGATGTTGCACCCAGCAACAGATGAATCGGTGGCAGCCCCGGCAGCCCCGATTCAATTCCAAGGCACACATCTCCGGGGGCTCCCTGCGGGAAAGGATCTCCTTGCAAAGGAATATCTCACTTTGTGGCCAAACAGGGCCCTCAGAAATCGCCAGCCTCCAGTGGTATTACGTTTTATTGAACCCATCCAAGACACGGGTCACGCCATGAGATGGCTTAGGAGTACATGAAGAAATTCATGGACCTGGAGCTCGTGAGGGACTGGAGCAAGCTGCGAGACTTCGAGAAGACGGCTCTTTGGCACGATGCAAACCTTGGGACCGGGAGGCGGAAGGAAGTTTTTGTCGTGAAATGGGCTGCTAATCCCTGGAAATCTGGGCATTGCCAGAGGGCACCAGAGGTTGCACGCCTTCTAGCCGGATGGGGCGGCTGGGCTCGCGCTACGAGTCTCACATGTGGCTATCCCTACGTTAATGTTTTAATGTAGCAATACATGTTCATGGTAAATCTTATTTGCTTATGCTGTTGCATAACCTGCGTTGCAAACTTGAAACAAGGCACTCAAATGAGTGAATCGACTGCCGTTTGAGATCGAAACAAAATCATTGTGATAGCTGTCAACGACTCAGATCTCCGGTCCATCCAGGCGCACTTACCGGTTCAAAGCCAACCTCAAAAAGCTGTTTGTTCACTTGTTACCTTTTGTCAGAGGCGTAAAGGTTTTATCAGAGGCAGGCACAACAAATCGGAGCTCAGAGTTCATCGCACAATGGTGTGTCGCTTGAAAGCCGTGGATTTACTCTCCGGCTTCAGGTGATTTTCCCAAGGAAGCAACAGGGCAATCCGCATAGACCAGATGTTTGATTCGAAATTCGGAGCCATGCTGTTCTCCCATAATATAGCTACTTTTCATGAATCTGGTTTGGATGCAAAGCGTGGTTGCCGTTCTTGGTAACGCCGCCATGGCGGGGGGGGGGGGGGGGCGTGTAAATACCAGTGATTTTGGCCACGCTGATATCTTACCAAGTTGGGGATCCTTTGCATTCGCGGGGGGGGGGGGGGCAGTGGTTACAGTCATGGTGGAAGCCGTTCAAAGAATTGAGCCAAGGTCCAACATCTGCTTGCAGTTTTTCAGGTCATGTTGCAGGGAGCCCCGTCAACCCCGGCCCGTCCATCTCGTGCATCATGGATTCAAGCCAATACGGCGCAGTATTCAAGCCAACACGGGCCGAAAGACTTTCGCAAGTTGGGCAAGACAAAGCAGAAGCATTGTGCACGCAAGTGATTTTCTTTTGCCAGTTGGCCCCGCTCAGGGGGCGTGGGTTGTACCATTGATGCGTGGGATTGTCAAACCTGTTGCGTGTTTTTTTTTTTTCCAGCACCGCGTCCGACAAAAAAAACGTGGTTTTCCTCCAACATCTCTTGATTGCGCAACGCTTCTGCATTGTCTTGCTCGCATCCTTGTTTCATCCAGTCAACATGCTCGCTTTTTGGTGAACTTTATACGCATCACTTTGTGGACATTGTCCACTGATTCTTTGCATCGGCGGGCATTTCGGCGGCGGGGGGTGAGAACCCGTCGATGTGCAAGTGTCTCATTGCTGAGAGCTGATTTTGCGCCACTTCACACCTTTTCCATGCCAAGACTTCAGGGATTTGTCTAATAGGGAACCCCCATGGCTGGTTTCCCTCTTCTCTTCAAAACCCATCCCCCAGCTGTGTTATGGTACCCGGACAAAGAACGAGCTCCCTCATTTGCTAGCGAACTTGCTGAGGAAGTTTGGGCCATGGCCAACCGCACGCGCGAGGCGGGGAAACGGGGGGAAATCTGTGGGCAGATGTTCGCGCCGAGATGGAGCAGGGTTCCAAGGCAGTGGCAATGCCCTCCAACGTCCTCACTACAGACGAGACATCTAGACATCTGCAGATTGGTGGAAGCAACAACCTTCTCGCATCCTAATTGGCATCGAGAGTGAGTCGCTGAAAAGCAGCTCTGGAAGATGGATGACTCGGCTATCACTGGGAGAAAAGGCCAAACCCACATGAATCACAGGCTTCGAAAAGGAAACAAGCGCGAATCTAAACACTGGGCACCAGAACTCTATACAAACGAAAGGGGATCAAGAAGAGTGGCCAGATCATTTATGCCAACTTCTCGGGCTTTCAAAGATCACAGTTCAATGTAGAGGTTTGTTCATTTTAAGGGGAGAACTGGTGGGGGTGAGCCCTTGGTGGACTCTTGAGGCGTCTTGGGAGCTCACCCGGGTGGTGCGGAGCGAGGCGGCCGGCATCTTGGACGAGGCGCGCGATGGAAAGAGCTGCCAGACTCAAGCTGTGGATCCTAAAACGGGTGGCCTTGGTAGCCATGGTATACTAAAACAAAGACTGAGACCTGTGTAACCTGAGCTGTGAAATAGTCAACGCTTCGCGCTGCCCACCTCGTTTTTTTTTTTTTTGTCTTTTGGTTGGCTTTGAGGTACCGTGTTTTGGTTTGCCTTGAAGTGTGGTGTCTTTTTGAGTGAGTGGGTCGGCACCGAAATGCGTGGCTAGGGGGCGAGAGCTGCAGCCATAGTCGCCTTAGGGCGTGGGCTGGGTTGGCCAAGCGCAGGGGGCTTTGTTGGGCACGCCGACAGGCCGAGCCAAACCCCAGCCATCCAACCCAACGGTCTGAGGGGTCTGACCTCCGGCCCTTCTGGACGGAGTGCTCTGAGCCCGTTGCGGCAGACTGGGGCCTAGACCGTTGGCGGGGCCTAGGAGCAGCGCCACAACTTCAGTGGTGGTGGTTTTCGGTCCTCAAGGGTGTTGAAAGGCCTACAAAAGCTTTTTCAAAGCTCAGCAACGTCACACCCCAGAGGTTGCTGACCTGGATGTTTCCTACAAGTAGGGTTCCTCCAAAACAACAACATCCAAGCACCTCAAGTTGGCCCATTGCCAGCCGCAGACCAGCTTGCATGCAGATTGCCAGGTGTTGGTCTTGCTGACGGCCACTGCCCGCAACATGGCGGCGTCTTGCTCGCAAACATTGTGCGAGTTCGGGGTGCCGTTGGACCGCCTTTGACCTCGCTTTTGTGAATGGAACGGTCGCCAGCAAGTACCAGAATTCTTGGTTTCGTGTGCCAAAGGTCTGGTCAACAGGGGTGCCGGTCGCCACCAGGAGTCATGAACGAAACAACGGAGTAAGATGCCTTTTGATAGAACTTTTTCCAGTAGCTACGGCAAACAAACGGTGCGTTCAAATCGGACGCATCTTGGACCTTAGAGCCGGATTTCGGCGCATGCAAAGTGGTATGTCCCCAAGGGCATTTGTTTGCAAGGGAAAGAAACCGGTTCACCAACCATGTTTGCAGGTTCCCAACATGAGTCACCTGTTTGCAGGAGCCGTTTGAGATCATGGCAAGATGGGTTGGGACAGCTTTACAAAGCTGGATCTCTGCGCAGTATGTAGTTGTGCATGGAAAAGGTCGCTTGACTTTTCATTCGCTGGCCTGCACTCCATGTTTCCAGCGGATATCTGCGATGAACATTGTTTGCCTAACCCGTCCAACTGATGCTTGGAAGCGGTTTGTTCTGCAAATCACGGGAGATCAACTAGGTGCTAGAACCAGATGTGAGGTGCGAAAAGCAAGGAGTCCGAAAGATCGTTTAGGCGGCGCCCAGCCAAGGATCAGCTGAGCTCGTTGGAATCCTACGCATTGGCCACGGGCATCTTGACGGAGCATGCAGCCTGGGGGCCCAGACGGGGTACGACATGGACGGCAGAGTGAACGGAACTGACCGATCGCTTCTTCCATTGCCAGGAACTTCCCAGGTGCATGACGATTCCGCGACATGATTAGCGTCTCTTCATGCCGAGATGAGTCATAGCCAGGTGAACGACATGGCGGACTTCTACAAGAAAACAGTCATGGTGTGCGTGGCAGTCGTGCCCCGGCCTTGATGGGAGGATCATCGACCTTGGGTTTTGGGTTCGTGGGCCTGCGGCCCGTGTTCAAGGGCAGGTGCCTTCGCAGGATTTGCCACCAGCGGATTAGCGAGCTCTGTGCCTCGCATGGCGAATCAAAGCTGAGCTAGCTGTTGCTTTGGGAAGATGAGACGAGGATAGGTCCAAAGAGTTGTACGACATTGCAGTGCTTAATGGCTTCCTTGTTCCACCTTTCATTGAGATTACTGCGCAGCTTAGGATGGGCAACGGTGCATGTGTGTGCCCATGTTTGGGTTGTTTCCTTTTGGATTTCCCTTAAAGCCACCAAAAACACACAAACCGAGTGCCGCAAACTGGCCAGGCCTGCGGTATGGCCCTCTTGGCCTTCGTCTACGCCTGCTACCTCGAGCCGCCTGGCGCTTCGAATCCCGGAGGTGGCGGGTCCTTAGGTTTGTATTTAATTCCAGGGATCCCTCAATGTCCGCCTTTTTGGACTTGCACAAGTGGCATGTTCGTTGGAACCCACCGCTAAAGTGCAACCTTTTAAGAGGGAAATCCAGGGACCCCTGAATACACATCAGGTTCAAACATGCTTTCTTTTTTTGGGGGCAAATCTGAGGTAGTCTTGACATTCAGGCCACACTAGCCACACGATGCACCGCAGCCTGCAAGCACTTTGCAAACCCGACAAGCGGCCTATCTCCATGCCCCCTATGTGGATTGGCGGCATTTTGGTAATGTGTGCCGTTGTCAACGATCAGGTTGCTTGGAATCAGCCTTCAACGGAATCTAGCCATTGTCAACTTGCCTCATAGAACCCTTTTTCCCTACTTGCTGTGAGTTTTGATCATCACATGCTGCGGTTGCTCACACCAATCTGCATTTTTTTGCCGGGTGTCGGGAGGTGCATGGTTTAGGAGGCAAGCTGTGCCACCAGATTGGCCGCATGTTGTGAGGTATGTCTATGAGAACAATGAAGTGGCGCGGGCCTTCGAGACGGCATCTTGGCATCATGCGGTTTGGGGTTTGGCCTAGCCACAGCCAAGCAACCTGGGAAAGAAGCCAAGTGATTAGCCCATCACCTTCAGCCCAGTTCTGAGGACCCAGCGGCGCGGCAAGGCTGCTGCTGGGGCTGCGTGTGCCTTGGGCTGCAGGCGTCGTGTGTTGCATCTGGGCCCAGGTGTTTTGGACGTGTCTGATCCGCGCATGGGGACTTGGTATTCTAAGGAGCTCAATGATTCAAGGGTGAAACGAGGTCCTCTCCGCGGCCGCGGGCGTTCCCTTATATACTGATCAAGGTTGGGAATTCTTGATGCAGACGGGTTGTGTCGGAGAGATTGGTGGCGTGAACTTGGCGCGCCCTAGGCTTCAGGCTTCAAGGAAAACATGCCTGCATCCTCTTCGGGGCGAATCAGATTCATAGACGTGGCTCGCCCTTGGCCATTTGCATTGCATTGGGATTCGGTGAGATGGGATATCGAGTCCTTTCATGCCACCTTGATTGATGGCATTGACCGCCAGCTTGATGCGCGTGCATTGCTCTGCGGAAGCGGTGAAAGTGGACAGTAGAGGAGGTCAGTAGTTCAATTATTTGCCATTGTGTGACGGACATCGCATGTCATTTCACCCAATTCTGAGAGTGCACTGCAGCTCATCACACATGAAAATATGCTTCACGGCAGCATTAGCATCATGACCGGGGCACAGGGAAGGACAAATTCCTACAACTTTTTGCTTGTCGGGCTCAGTGCAATGATTTGTATTGCCACCCCAAAGCTTACACACAGCAACGGGCGACAGTGAGTCGGAGTGAAGGTATCCCCTTCACGGCTAGGAGAGACAGCATGCCATGCAGCTTCCCCAGCTCAAGTCGAGCCCAGCATCATCACTGCGGTGAATTCGGCTAAAGGATTGAGGGCCTTTCTGCCAGACGGAATCCCGATGGCACACGTTTGTACCTTGGAAACCGGGACGTGCCATTTATGCGGAAAACAAACCGATGCGTGGCCGAGGAATTGCATCGGGCACGTTTTCCACTACACAGGCTGCCGAATGATGGGGCTTGCAAAACTCGTAGGCCTTCCAGTTGCATTCACAAAAAATCTCGGATTTATATACTTTGCACTTTCTGGTTTCTTCAAGTACACCAGAAAAACTGTCGGGACCCCAGAGCTTGAAGTCAGAACATGGCAGTTTGGCAGGTGCCTTCTCGAAGATTTTGTTGGGCAAATCGCAGCGATGCCACGTTTGGGCTAATCTTGCGACGTCAGGCAAATTAGGGATGTTCTTCTTTTCGGTTGGTGATGTATAGCTTGCCCACTTATTGTGAGAGCCATGTGAGCTGTTTGCGCAACTTGGCTCCGACGGTCGGGCCCGGGGTCTTTGTGCTTCTGAAATCCCCGATGCCTTGCTGACCTCTGGAATAGGTACGCGCCGGGTCATCTGTTGAGCTGGATGTGCTTGGGGCCTTTGCGCAAGGATTTGGCCGGCTGGGAGTCTGCCAAGTTATAATTCTTTGGGCAAAGGTGGCTTCAACAGATCGCAAGCCTCTGAAAGGCTTCTACGCGCTGATTCTGCTGCAAGATGCCGTGCTTTGCTCGGCAAGGGATCTGGGCAGTTTGGAGTACCTCTGAGGGGTGGAAGAGGCTATCTGCACATTGGACAATGTTTTGTGCTGTCAACTCCAGGCATGCAGTACGTGGCCATAAAGGGATTTTAGGTAAGAGCGCCCGCCCGCCCGCCCGCGCGCCCGCGCCCGCACGGACGTACTCACGGAACCGCTCGCACGCACGGCACCTCACGGCATCGACACCACACACACACACACACACACGCACGCACGCACGCACGCACGCACCCACACACACACACACACCCACCCACCCACCCACCCACCCACCCACCCACCCACCCACGCACGCACGCACGCACGCACGCACGCACGCACGCACGCACGCACGCACGCACGCACGCACGCACGCACGCACGCACGCACGCACGCACGCACGCACGCACGCACGCACGACACGGCACGACACGGACGGGACCGGACGACGGACGGACGGACTGCCGCAAACTGCAACGCACGCACGCACGCACGCACGGCACGCACGCACCGCAACAGCACGCACGCACCCACGCACGCACGCACGCACGCACGCACGCACGCACGCACGCACGCACGCACGCACGCACGCACGCACGCACGCACGCACGCACGCACGCACGCACGCACGCACGCACGCACGCACGCACGCACGCACGGCACGCACGCACGCACGCACGCACGCACGCACGCACGCACGCACGCACGCACGCACGCACGCACGCACGCACGCACGCACGCACGCACGGCTTACGCACGCACGCACGGCTTACGCACGCACGCACGGCTTACGCACGCACGCACGACTTACGCACGCACGCACGGCTTACGCACGCACGCACGGCTTACGCACGCACGCACGGCTTACGCACGCACGCACGGCTTACGCACGCACGGCTTACGCACGCACGGCTTACGCACGCACGGCTTACGCACG